>VFFE01007859.1:1405677-1475823 GCA_008921705.1 Burhinus oedicnemus
ACAGTAGGTGCTTTAAAAGGATGTAGAACTTCTTTGCTGTCGATGTGGATTCTGGTTTTGGTTTTGGTTTTTTTTTTTTCCTCTCTATGAAACATTATGAAATTAAATGTTTTCATTGATTAATATTTTGGAAAAGCAAAAAGGATATTTACATGTTTTAAATGGAGACTTCTATTTTGTCCAAAAAAATTTCATTTTGAAATGTTAGTTGACTTACAATAAAAAGATGACACTGCTTTAATCAAAATAAAATATGTAAAATCATCAAGATAGTTCCATCATGTCAATGTGAAAATAACAGGCTTTTTCAATGTTTGAAAATGTTCTGTATTTGAAGATTTTATTCCAGTTTGGCATGGAAACCTTTTTCAAAGTCTTTAAAAATTCTTTCAGTACTAGAAAAATATTCCGTCCCAGTTCTAATACCTTGTGTGTGTTCTGCTCCCCTTTCTCTGAGGGCAAATTCTCATCACAGGGTAGTAGTGTTGTAAGTCACCCACTGCACTTGCTTTCAGAACATGAAGTGTCCAACAGTTACATGCAAATTTCCTGAATGATCGTTGCAAATCATGTAGAGCTAAATCCAAACTCTGGAGAACTTTCTGAAAAGTGAAATTATTATTTTATCATTTTCCCCATCTTCATAATGGAAATTCTTCCCTTTTGCTTTCATTTTTGACTGTGTCTTCCAGTTAGATTGCAAATTCCTAGAGAAAAGGATTGTCCAGGGCTGTATATTTTTGCAGTGCTGAGCAGTTCATAATCTGGTAATGAGTGGTGTCCCTCAAGGGTCTGTATTGAGATTAATACTATTTAATATTTTCATCGACAACATAGACAGTGAGATTGAGTACACCTTCAGCAACTCTGTGGATGACACCAAGCTGAGTGGTGAAGTTGATACACATGAGGGAAAGGATGCCATCCAGAGGGATCTTGATAAGCTTGAGGAGTGGGCCCGTGTGCACCTCATGAAGTTCAAGGCAGCCAAGTGCAAGGTCCTGCATGTGGGTCGGGGCAATCCCCAGTATCAGTACAGACCGGAGGATGAATGGATTGAGACCAGTCCTGCGGAGAAGGACTTGCAGATATTGGTGGATGAAAAGCTGGACGTGAGCTGGCAATGTGCGCTTGCAGCCCAGAAAGCCAACCGTATGCTGGGCTGCATCAAAAGCAGCGTGGCCAGCAGGTCGAGGGAGGTGATTCTGCCCCTCTACTCTGCTCTCGTGAGACTCCACCTGGAGTACTGTGACCAGCTCTGGAATCCTCAGCACAAGAAAGACATAGACCTGTTAGAGCTGGTCCAGAGGAGGGCCATGAAAATGACCAGAGGGCTGGAACACCTTTCCTATGAAGAAAGGCTGAGAGGGTTGTGGTTATTCACCCTGGAGAAGAGAAGGCTGAAGGGAAAATTTATTGAGGCCTTTCAGTGTATAAAGCGGGCTTATAAGAAAGTTGGAGAAAGGCTTTTTACCAGGGCCTGTAGTGATATGACAAGGGATAATTATTTTAAATGGAAAGAAGGTAGATTTAGATTAGTTATAAATAATTTTTTTTTTATGATAAGCTGGTGGGACACTGGAACAAGGTGCCCAGAGAAATTGTGGCTGCCCCACCATTGGAAGTGCTCAAGGTCAGGCTGGATGGGGCTTTGAGCAACCTGGTCTAGTAAAAGATGTCCCTGCTCATGGCAGGGGGTTTGAACTAGGTGATCTTTGAAGGTCCTTTCCAACTCAAACCATTCTATGATTCTATGACTGATTCTATGAGTCTATCATTCTATGATCTAATTCCTAGCTCATTATGGGCTTCTGCACAAGATTCTAGTATACAAAAAAAAAAATCCGCTGTATCAACCCCTCATTTCCATAGTATCTGTAATTCTAAAGATCAATAACCCTTGTGAGAATTAAAGGCTATTTATGAAATTATGTCATATTCTACCTACTATAAAGTCAGCTATAAGAAGAAGAGACAGGTTGACCCCAAAATTTCTGAAGTTAAGCACCAATGCTAAACCAAGCATCAAGATGATGGTGAATTTCTAATGGTACAGTGAAGAAAGAACTAACAGGGGAACACCCGGTAAGTGTATGGTGTTTATACACACTGTGCAAAATGAATCAGGACAGAGTCATATGGAGACAATGTTCCATTTTGAAGGGGAAAGACTTGTTGGGTTTTTTTATGGTTACCATCAGGTCAAATGAGGATATAGAGATGTTACTTGTAATTGAGGACACTGTTTCTTGTCTCTACCTGTAGATTTCTCTGCAGTCTGACTAGGCTTTTATTACCATTGGGTATTTTTCTAAAAGCATCTGAAGGGTTTAGAAACACAAATTACATCTAAAATTCAGTAGGATCTATTGCCTGAGTGTTAGATGCTCAAATTTACCATAAGAAAAGATAATGTTTAAGTCAAATGTACAATAAGCTTCTAAACAAGCACTAGGTTTTTCCCCCTGCCTTGCAAAATCTGCCAGAAACAAATGAATAGTGTGGGGGGAAAAAGGAGGGGCATGATGGGTTCACATATCTGTGAAGGTTTAAAGATAATATGCAATGCTTCATAATACAATTCATAATAGTTATGTGGCCATTAATAGCTGCCTAATATTGACTTTTATTCTCTGGTTACACTACTTAAGATCAACTCTGTTGAGTTCTACCGGCTCAAAGTCAAATGGCAGAAGCATGTCTCTGATTTTGACTGCTAATATTTGCAAAGCATTATTGATTCTGAAAGGTTTCAAATATGTCCAAAGTTACTCAAATAAAGCTTTTCTCTGTCTCTTTCTTCCAAGGCATTTAACCTAACCAGCATTTTACAGATAATTAGGCATACTGGGAGAGAAACAGTGGAGACAACAAAGATTCTTAAAGACAGTAATTTCTTTGTATTGCCCTTCATTGCAGTTCTTAAAATTGCAGACAGTGACAAAGCACAACTTTAGCATCTGTATAGAATGCATGTTGGGGTGGAATTCATCTACATTTAACTATGCATCTAAAACTTAGTAGAATTCCTTAAAATTTGGAGTATAGAAATGACTACTTCTAGATGATATGTATTTAGATTCTTTTATAAAGGAATTTTAAAATTGCTTTTGGGAATCCCTCTTTCTCTTCTGAAAAAAAAGACATCCAGATAAATATCTTAGACACCTGATTTTGAACAAAGCAAAAGTTGAATATGACATATCCCACCTACAATATAAGAGCTTAAATTCTTTCATAAAAATTCATCTCATAATAAAAAATAATTAAAATAAAGCCAACAAACAGACCTTTGATGTTTTCATTAATATTCAAAAGTGTTTGGTACATATAAGGAAAAGCAGGATCAAATCATGGATACATTAGTGCTAGATACCTCAAATTAGTTAAGTCTTCTGAAGACACTGATGTTTAGCAGCTGAATGCTTGTCTCCTTTCTGGGAATTAAATCTTTCCAGAGAAGTTACTCTGTTCAATTAAAGAGAACAGACTTTGGGGGTAACAATGTACTCATTTCTACGTAAATCCATTCACTGTTGTTTAAAGTTGCTATGCTTAGTAAAACTTGGGTTTATTTCAGTGTGTAAGGTGCAGCACATCTCTCTAAACTCACCCACGGAATATTATCTCAAACTCTGCAGCTGCAGTGAGTAATTGATTTGGCAGAAAAAAAATACTTTGAAAGTTTCCTTTCATCTTTTTAGTTATTTCTATCTCAATTTTGCCTCTAGTTTTCACTTTTTTTTACAATGCCTCCTTTCTCCTTCATTCTGTTTTTTATCATGTTGATGATTCCAGATAGCCTTACGTATACTGTCAATCACATACCATCCTGCCCAAGAGCATATGCCCCTGAAAATCACATGGGATAGCTCATTTTTATCCGCCTTTTTCAAAGGAAATTCAATTTAACAGTCATTTTGAATAGCATAAAACCTTGACTTTTGGCATCTTCGTTTTAAATGAAAGCACCAGATTCTCTTTCTGTCAAAACACTGGATTTCTCCGTAGGAAGAATTCTACCCTGCCCAGATTGGTGTGGTAATAAGCATGTAGAAAGTGGTACACCTTAATAAATCAAGTCCTCAAGAGGCTGGACTGTCTGTGTTTCATCAGAAGAGGGCTGTGATTATTTGAACCATATGTATCTTCTAAAACTCAAGAGTTTTATAAATTGATTCTTTCACTTGTTAACACTATTAAGATATTAAACATAATGTAAAACATCTTTTGTGAGTATAATTTAAAGGGGACATTTCTTTGTGTGCTTACTTCCTTAGAAATACATTGGATGAAATAGATAATGTGCTCAAAGACTATTTCATGGATGCTTGTGTCATCCTTACACTAAAATAATTTCATATTAAAAAATTCCAATTTATATTTCTGCTGGGACGTTTTTATAGACAAACACATTTCTGAAGCTTTCTATCACGCGCTCTACATTTAGAAAAAAATGTCTAATGTTAATAAATGTTTTTATTATCCACAACATTATCACTTATTATCACCCACTTAAAATACTTTATTAAAGAGATAGGGATCATTAGGGTTTGAAGTCACGAGAGAATTTTAGGCAGCCATATTATACTAGCATGAATGTCTATCCTACCTTGGGCTGAGACCTAGAGACTTGTAACAGCAATGGTATTATGTCATTTTGCATAAACAATGAATATGGTTTAATATTTTCTATCACAACCACATTTTTGAACTGTGTTGTCAGAGAACACTTTGGAGATGTGTGTACCTTTTCTGAGGAAAATCACACTGGAAAGTTAAACAGATTTTTTTTTAATAATCGAGTTCCTGGTGTAAGGAGTATGTCAACTTGACCATAGCAAATTTGTTTGAATGCCCACAAAATTTTCTATCTAACACTGAAACAAATCAAAAAAATAAATGATCCATCACTCAGTAAGCAATATCCAGTTAACTGGAAATAGATATGGAATCAATAAAGCAAGATTAATTTTAAATAATTGAAAATAAATGTTTACTGAATTATTATTATTAAATATTATCATTAAAAGCATGTTGTGAATACATGGAAGGAAGTATTCTTTAAATAAAATTTTAACATTAGAATTATGAAGGTTTCCTCTCATTCTAAGTTGATTCCCTGCCATTTCTCAAGTTCAGATAAAATACAGGAGGAAAACTATTATTCATATGCTGTTTCACATTTCATCTATATTGGTGCAATTACCTCGCTCATAGTTAATGAACTCAACTGAGAAAAATGGCAGATGAGCTCTGAATTAGGCCTTATGTCAGAAGCCATAGTAGCTTACTACGGCTGTAATGAAAATCAACAATAATATCCAGAAATTGGTAGGATCACATATACTGCTGTAAGAAAACAAATAGCACTTCAACATACACTACTGTTAAGCAGGCACTGTAAATGTTTTCAGCCAATTTACAAAGACATTTTCCTCTAATACAGTCCGTAAATTGGCCATCATTACTAGGTAGGTTTGATTAAATACGTAAAATGCCAAGATTTTATTACATGGCATTGAATTTCTTTTTAAGAACTAGTAACATGGAATTGAATGTCAGGCAATTTTTACTGGACTGGCATGTGCTTCTAGAAAAGCATGTTAAATCTGCAGTAAACCCAGCTTGTGTGAAGGTTATGTGTGATTATTTTTAATTTAGTGTACACTGTAGAACTTTCCAGCAAGAACTAGAAATGTTATGAAATACTGTGCAAGCATACACTTTGGGTTTTTAGTAGTATGTAGCATATCAATACTATAAGCCCTGGTAGATTTGTAATGGTTATATTTCCATGTTTAGTAACTAAAACCAGATCAATTATAGTGGGACTAAGTGGGTACGTTATTTTGCCAGCAGAGAAGAAAAACTAAATATTTGTTAGATGTGACAGAGTGTATATAAGTCACAGTACATATGTGACATATAATAATCTGAAATGGAAATTTCAAGGATTAGGACATGAGCTAACATGATTAGCTGTGTTAAAGACTTTCAAGTTTCACTGAAATTTTTCTGTCTAAGCTGAGTAGAATTAGAAGAAACAAAAATATACCCTATGATTTATTACATGTTCCAGTTATAGGTTTTTCCAATATTCTTTGAAAAAAGAGAAAAAACAGTTTTGTATTGCATACAGATTGAAAATATTCTTGTCTCCCCAAACCATACCTTTTAATTTCAGAAACTTTTGCCTCTGTAATTTAAACAAACTCACAGGGAAACTTCTCTGTTTGAAGTTTTCACTATAATTTAAACTCCATCACTAGACCCACACATTTGGAGGAAGAGCACCAAACAAACAAAATTATTCATAGACTTTGCTGCACCAGCTCGCTTCACAAAGCCAATTACATTCTCCAAATATAGCTGGATAGCCAAACTCACCTGCTGTTAAGAGCAGAGGTTGTATCATGTGAGAGTAGTTATGGACTAATGGTTTTTTGCTTGTCATTACTAGACTTTGCTTTCTGTCTCCTACCCTGCCAAGTTTCTGAGGCATCTGCCTGGCAGCCGCACAAATAAAACCTCAAGCAGTGAAAGTTCATACTTCAGTCTCCCTCACAGCCTTTTAAGTTTATCTCCTACTGATTCTTGTTCCCCCAAATAAGATACTAAAATATCTTAAGAACTGTGTTTTAAAAGTATAGTGGCAACTTTCAGTGTTACTACTACCCAGGTTTTTCAGTTAGTTTGCTATTTGCAATTAATTGTGCCTTTAATGTTCTTGGCTCGGATTTTGCTAGCAAACCTCATGTGGCAGCATTGACTTCAGCCATCTCTGGCCAATTCACACTGTCCTCTTCTCTATTGCTCAACTGGTTCAGTTGCTTGCTGGTTCACCTGAGTCAGTGTGTCCTTCCACTACTCGGCAATTACTATGATGGCTCCATATAATTAATTTTGCAGCAATATAGATGACTGATGACTGTGAGCACAGGAAAGTAAAAATTGCTAATGCATTAGCTCATATTCAGCAGCATAGTTTTTTAGAGGGAGTTTTTATCTCTATTTTTTTTCCCAGGGAAGAAAACTTCTGCCTTCTGTTACCAATTTTATACGGAATATTGCCAGTTAGAGGTCTTAACCTTGTCAGAAAGATCCAACCACTTGTAAGATTATATTTTTGTCCTTGTGATGGATGACTCTTTAGAGTACCCTTGAATAGTAGTCTGCCTTAAAGTACCAGTGACTTAAAACTGAAGGATACTTACATTGCCTGATGTTACTATTAACCTGTAGTTCATAAACTGTGTCACAGATATTTCAGGCTCTCCTCTATGTCTCATTTTTGGTTTTCCTCCTTTTTGTTTCTATTTCTTTCTTGTCACGTCTAAGCAGATTTTGGTTATCACTTGTCAGCTATATAGCAAGAAGCTGAACTAGTTAAATTACATAACGCTCACCAAATTCTTATAAAACTTCTTCCACTGTAATATTTATATTCCAGGACTAATAGTTGCTGGTAATTGGAAACAGAAATTGTCATTTGGGTGTTCACATTACCTAGATTTTGTATCTGTGGCCTTTTACATTATTGATGGGGACAGAAGGCAACCCCGGTCGTTACGTCTTCCTGTAAGTCAGCACTGAGACGTCCACCATAGGTGCTCAACATGTTCAAAGTGCCAGACTCATTTGTCAGTGCCCTGCATCTGGAAAACATCTTTGCCGGAAGAATGTTCTGCAGAATGAAGTAGTGTGGGAGGTGAGACTGTATTCCTGTAGAATTTAAAAGGGGAACCAAAGAGTTTTATGAGGGCAAAAAAGGGCAAAAGCAATAGACTCGTGCAGTTGTGATGATGTAATGCTATGAAAAACAGAGCAGAACAACAGCAACTTTTTCACTCCCTGAGAAAAAAAAAATCTATAGTGATATTTGTCAATATTGAAGGTTGAAAGTTATATCTCACTCTCTACACACTAAATTTCTGAGAACATGTTATACAGGGGAACTCACCATACTCTGGCTGCTGTGGAGCAGCAATGAGATTTTTGCATTTAATGTCCTAAGCATATTTTAGTTGTCAAGTATTTATATTTAAAAAAATATCAAAAAGGTAACTTCATTTTTTTTTTCTAATAGAAGAAATGGCACTTTTAACACAGCCTTAGAAGTTAGAAAGAATTATATCCTGATCATTAAAACATTCAAGAAATCAGCTAGTGGGAATATAAATAACATTGCTTGACAAATGGCTAATAGAATCCATCTTGTAGAAGAGGATATAATATAAATATATTCACTAAAGTAGATTTTCTATAAGAGAACTTGTGGTAAGCAAGATCAGTCCGAATATTTGCCAGCAAGCTCTGGCAGCCAGATAACCTTCAGGTTTGTTCTCGGCATTTAAAGCATTAGGAAAAGTAATCTGTATGTCCAGACCCGCTTTAAGGCTTTCACAGGTAAGTGAAGTGCCATATAGGAATATGTAAATATTGAAGCAGTCCTTCCTTTGTTGAGTAAAATATTGTTTGTACTGTAATAGTGTAGTTTTAGTTATAGTGTTGAGCTTTTAGACTAAAATGGAAAAACACTATAGCACAAAAGCTGAATAACGTTTTCTCAACTCTGGGGATCAGTACATCGAGGCAACTTGAAGCTCTGCTTTTAGCAAGAGGTGGGAGTAGGAATGGTCTTTTGTCCCGTGTGTTGAGCACTGACAATATATTCTCCTTGCACAATTCATCCTCTTTTTTTCTTGCTTTTTATTTCTTTACACAAGATCTTTATAGAGGAAGGGCTTTTTGTCACAAAAATCTATAGAAACTCCATAAAAGGAAAGGGTTTACTCAGCTGAAATCCTTAGCCATTCCTATGTGAGAGAGGAGTCGAGAGTTTCTTGTCCATCCGCCAGAACAGTTTATATACTTTATTCACTAGCTGTTTAATATAAAATGCATAGACTATCTTGAGCACTAGAACCAGAACTTTTTTCCCAGAAAAGCAATTTACCTACTAAATTAGAGTTATGTTACTGCTTGTTCAGTCTTCCTGAAGCTTGAGTATTTTGTTGCAGAGCTTCAACAGGAAATGGAGAAAGCATCCATCCTTCCCAATCTAGTAGCTAATAGCTTGTGATTAGACCTCTTTATGGAAAGAGAAAGATCTGGGTTTCAATCCATTTAGAAAAGGAAATTGAACTCATGTCTGCTATTTCTCAGGTGACCGATTTAGCCACTAGAATATTTTATAAATATTAAGCAGCACTATATTTTCTCCGGCCAGGTTCTTAAAGAAAATTGCAGTTGCACCTGATCTTGTAAGTACGCTAGATGTGCTCAGCATAAATGTAGCTATTAACTCCTAGTATGAGGTAGAAGAACAACCTCTTTTTGGATTATGCTCAAGTTTAGGCATAATCTAGAAACTGAATTTTTCAAATTAAGGGTGTGGGCATGACCAGGAGCACAACTCTTGACACCGTGAGGAGTCTAAAGTCACGAGGTGACCCTTGCAAGCATAAGCTTCTTCAAGGTAACTGCAGGTAGATTTGGGGGAAAGTTGCTTTGAGCTTTGAATTTAACTGTTCTACTCCCAGTTGTGCCTTGATTTAAATGACTAAGGGTATCTCAACAATGTAAAGTGCAGCGATTCATGAACTTCATCCAAGTCACTAAATGAGCGTGCAGGCTGTGCAACCTGTGGCTGCAGCAGCTCAAGTCTGGAAGTAGTACAGCTGCGTTCCTGCAGTGCTACATCGAGGCCAACCAGCTTTGCTGAAGGGGCATAGCGCTACACGAATGATGTTCTACTGCTTCAAAACCTGGGTCATCTACAACAAGCCAGATCATGGTGAGATTCAGTTGCCCAGAAATGACAGGCATCTGGTGCCATTTTAGACTCCCTGATATCCCACGCATTCTCCTGGCATTCAGAAGGTGCTATATCCTATTTGCCTACGCTATCCTAACATCTCAGATATCCTACAATGTCCAGAAATCCTAGTACTTTTCAAAGGAACTACATAATACGAGTACACTTGTTTCAGTAACAAAATTGCTCCCCAGGTCCCACTGCTTGGTATTTTCCAGCCCTTCCAGATGTCAGGTTCACTTCTGTGCGTGTCTCTACACCCATGGCAAAAACATGCCTGTATAGCTTTTCTAGGAGCAGTCCTGGAAATATCTCTTTTTACAAGTTTGATCTTGAAAGTTGTTTAATATTCACAACTTTCATTTAAGACAATGAGAGTTGCAGGTGTACTTGGCAGGACTGAGTCTTACAAGAGTAGTTACCAGTTTATGTGGTCAGGTAGAGGACTGTTCATCGTGCCTTGTGCTCTCATTGAGAACACGAGTCATATCTCTGATCTGTGTAAAGAAATATTGTCTCATTTATGAAAAATTTGCCTTCAGGGCAACATGGAAATAGATCAGGGGAAGCTACCACAGTATCCTTTTGTGGCTTGTATATAACTAGAATTTAAAATGCAATTCTTTTAACTCTGAGACTGACGCAAAATAAAAATATATTCAATGTTTTATATTCTTGCAAGTAAAAAGTGGCTTTATTTAGGACCAAAAGAGTATTTCTAGTTCTGCTTTCATTCTGTTTCTAATCTGATTACAAACAAGCAATGTTCTTCTGAAACAGCACTATGCTGGATTTGCTTGGCGAGAGAAGGTTGCTTTGAAAGCACCATTTCCACATTGCTATGCAGTTTTGTGCTGAGTGTTTCACTGTCAAAAAATGTATATATGTCCACTGGTCAGTACACAAAGCTCAGACAAAAAAGCCTCTTGTTCTGCTCATCATGATGCTTCTCTCTGTGACTTACTTTTTCCATTTGTTAAATGAGGCCAGTCACACCCAGGTACAAAATGTTTTGACCTCTGCTGTTAAAAAATGTTATGGAAAGCCTAGATATTAACATTATTATGCATAACTATTTAATCAACAGATTCTTTTTGAAGATAGGTCAGGAAATAAATCAGTTATGAGGCTGAATTTCTAGTGAAACTGCTTTGATATAAATTTTATCTTCTAGGGAAACAGCTTTCGGAAACCAGTTGGTTTCAGCTTCTCTTGACCTGAATCAAACCTAGCCAACAAATTATCAAATTCCCTTATCATCATGCACACAATATAAATAATAATTCAAAGGAAAAAGAAATTGTGGCAATTTGTTGGATTAAATTAATATCCTCATTGAATGCTAGTTTTTTTGCCTTGGCTTAAAATATTTGTTCTCTTTTCTGTCCATTAGGATATAAGTAAGGTATCTTATGAGGAAAATTGGTCATGTTAGATCTTTTTCTGGGTAAGGTAAATTCGAATTAAAATATAGAATTAAAATGTTATTGGTTTGGAATGCCCTTTTCTCAGCAAACACAAGATAAATATTTAATAATGATTATGAATTTTTGTGGTTTGGTATTTGAGTACCTTAGGAGACTATATTCTCAGATTAAGGACAAACATCATTCTTTGAAAATTACAGCATATATGGATGGCATATACGGCATCCCAAGTGGATGCCATAGTGATAGACATGTGCGAGGACTTTATCTGATGTGTAGGACCAGTTCTCTCGCAGAAGACCAGCTGTGGCCTCTATGTAGCTGACAAGGTGCAGCATGGATGAATGACCATAACCGCTGGTGTGGCAAACGAGCTGGAGCTTCCACCCCAAACTGGATGAAGGCCCATTTGTTGTCTTCACTAGCTCTGGGACAATCCTGTTTCTCCCAACATCAGCTGCTGGGCCACATCCAAATAATTGGAAAAGTTATGCTTAGGGATAGTTGTGAGGATAAGATAAAAGGAATTTAGTTGCTTTTACCAGAGTGATTTTTGTTTCTTCAAAATAAAACAATTTGCCACAATACAGACATAGGAACATAGCTCCTTTCCCCCCGTCCCAGCTCTGCTCTTTCGGAGGCAGTCCTAAGGCACTCTTTGTAATGACTTCTTTTGAGGCTACTTGACAGCAAAATGGTTTTCAGCCTCTCTGGGCTGCTACAAGCCAGGCTGTGTTCTGCACCATCTGCTCGAGAGTGCAGAAAGACCCCTGTGCTTGCCTCTTTCTTCCTTCCTGAGGCCTGATTCCAAGTTTCTGCAACATTACTCGGGATGAATTTCCCTTTCTCTGAGGAAGTGACTTTAGCCTGGATCATGTGCAACTAAGCCCCAACTCCCCTTATCGGGTCAGTGTATTTCTTGACAAAGTCAGTAATCACTTGGAAAATTATGAATATGCATTTTACAGATTTCATGCTGTTCTCACTGAATTTAGAGGCAATATTTTCAGTGAACTGAGTGGAGACAGTGCTGGCTTAAAACAAGCAACCCCTTTTCCCCTCAAAAAGCAGAACAGAACAACATTGTACGCACAGTAAAGACCTGCAGTTTGACATGCCTGAGGGAAAGACAAGGAGACAATTTCCAGTAATTTTTTCAATTTCCATCAGTTCATTCATTTTTCCCTGTTTGCAGTTAATGTCCTAAGCAGTGTTTTTTCCTTTTCAGAAAATGTTAAGAAGAAAACTTATTTTCCCCCTTCCCCATCTTACGATATATTGAGCAGAAAGATTATGATGTAAAGATTCACAGACAAACCTCCTGGAGAGCTGGTTCATTTTGAAAATTGTTCCCAGGTGTTTTGTGTCTCTTTCTTACTCAAAGATTATATGATTAGCATTTTAATGTCCCACAACTTCTTGTCTAGTTCCCTAGGAGGATATGAAAATGAAGCCATGAAAACTAAGCTGTTTGGTATTTATCACGCACACTCTGATTGTATTTCAGAGCTCTGGGATTTAAACAGGACGTCAGTCTTTCATAGCCCATTTGGATATCTTGGTCTTCATATAATGCTGCTGGATGAGTATCAAGAGCGACTGTTCGTGGGAGGAAGAGACCTCTTGTATTCCCTCAGTTTGGATCGAGTCAGCGACAACTACCGAGAGGTGGAGTAAAAAGCTATATATTTAGTCTCTTCATGTCATAAAGTGTAGCAGAGAATATCAGAGTTTGCATGACTGGAAAGGAGATAATGGAGTTTTTGTAGATGTTTTGTGCATGAACTTTAAGGTCTTGTTTATGTTTAAGAAAAATACACTACTTATCATTCTTTCCCCAGTAATAACCCATAAGGATCACTCCAGATGAAGAGATCTGGGGGTCATATAGGTGAAGAGATCTGGGGGTCATATAGCTATTTCTCACTGTTTTTCAGCAAGTTTACAGATGTGTAGCACATCTCACACTTTGTGTATACCTGATTTCTGTATCTCTACTATATTATCAAGGTATAATTTCTCTCTGGTATTTGTGGGGAATTTTCCACAGTAAAAAAGAATATGGAAAAAAAAAATTAGCACATAAACTGTAAGAAGTATTCAATAGTAACATAAACGGAGCAGCTAATTTTTAGCTTCCTTTAGAAACTGGATTTTGCATTGGCTTTGAGCCAGAGGTGTTATTAAGTAGTTTCTGAAAGTGGCATTTGAAGTCTACTCAGTGGCTTGTGGGAAAAAGGTGCTTTAAGTCATAATCTGACCAGAAAGACTGGTACGTTGTAGAAACCACAACTGACTGGCAAACTGGTAATTGAAGTGGAGAGGCCACAGTTTGAGGTGATATGAGTCTTGGCTTCCTTACTCACTTCTGCCCTTGGCACCTAGGATTGGAAACGTGGTGGCAATGGAAGCTGGAAGAGCATTGCTCCTGCCTTAACCATCTTGACTGTGGATAAACAATGTCTTGAAATATTTCAGTGTTTTCCTTATCTACTTTTTGAAATTTCCCCAAGGTATTTTGATACATATACATTCATTCTCAAAATAGTAAATGAATGAAAAAGTGCATAAATAAAGCCCCTCTGGAGAAATACTGTTGTGTTGATTTCCATACTGCACTGACCACTCATATTTGAAATGCTTTTCTTTCAGCCCCCTTGTTGTAAGTGCATATCACTCTTCTCATGCCAACACTCTGGTCAACTTTACCACAAGCAACCTTGATTATCTCCAACTGTAATTAGCATGTTCCTCTACTGTGAACAGATATAATATGCTTTATCCTTTTTATAAACAGTTTGGGAAAGGCAATTCTAGATATGGGTAAATGAATATACTCAGGGAGGTCATTCAAGAATCTATCTACATTAAAAAATATAAAATATAATTTTTTTAACTCCTCAGAGAGCAATGTTACATACTGAGTTTTGTTCCTCTACAGTGAGATATAACTCCTTTTCCATTTGATAAAAATTATTAATATCCTGTGACAAGATATTAGAGCTCAGGGATACAAAAGCATATAGGAAGCAGTTGCTTCTATAAAATAAGCTTTTTTCCCCCTCTCTTCTTCCCCCTTTGCAGTAAATCTGCATGAGGAAAGGCGACAGGATAGAGCATTTTATGCGTCTGTCCAACCACTGTTGTCCCATCTGGACACACTCTCAAAGTTCATTGCTCTCCTTCTTGTTGTTTTTAGATAGAAGATCAGCCATTTACTCTGCAACCATACTCTCTGTCTGGAGACCTGTGTGCAGAGTATGACAAATTAATGGAAGCTCTTCTTGCCTACTTGCCTGCTTTTATGATGTGCAAAAGATGGGAAACTGGAATAAATGGAGCTTGACCTAGCATGTTTAGAAACATGACCTCACTGGGACTTAGCTCCCTCGAATACAAATGTCATCATCCTTTTCTCTTTTCCCAGTGTTCACTCAGTGCAGATTTCATTCAGTGGTAGCTAGGGAAAACTTGATTGTCCCACAGCACTATCAGCAAAAGCGTGGAATGAGACATTTCTGTTATACGAGAGCTTAATTACTAAGATACATTGGGGGAAGTTCCTGGAATTGAGACACTGGTTGATTCATTATTACCAAAGTTCTTCATTAATCTGCCTTTAACTGTGTGTTGGTTAGCCTTTGACCTTTTCTTTCAGACTGAAGACTTTAGCTTAATTAATCTAAAACACCAGTTATAACCTAGTGAAAGTATAAAAGTGGAGGCAAGTTCCTGGGTTTTATTCTCTCTCTGTAACCAGGACGAGTCACTAGCTGTAAAAGACACATTTCATAGAGTTGGTAGCTTTGGGGTGGATTCGCATAGATCTTTTTCACCTTCTGTGTTTTAGAAAACAGTTTATGTATTTTAATGCATTGCCATCCCTTTTTCCACAATTTGGAGTATGAGTATGGTCTCTAAAAACCAAAGTAAAACCCATTCCCAATTAGAAATGTAACCCTTCTGCTGTAAAATGTTCTAGTAATTCAGTTCTAGCAAGCATATTAGAAGACTCCCAAAGAAAAAGAACGAAATGTTTAGTGGATGTAAAATGCTTTTGCATTGAGACTTATTGACTGCCAGAGTAATCCAGCATTTTCAAAAAAACACAACTTGTGATGCATATCAGGTATGCATCCTATAAATCTGCATTTACTAGACTACATTTTTCCTTAAGGTTCAGTTCTCTTCAGCTCTTAAATACAAAGCAGCACACTGGAGGGTACATTATAGCTTTTTCACATAAACTGTTAGCTGCTTGTGTATATATCTACCAACTTTAAGTATATATTTTCCTGACCACTTTTCATGTCCAGTCAAGAAAAGATACACACAAAATGGGAAAAATCTTTCAGGGAAGAAAACTACTACTGTCACTCTTGCATTGGTTGGGGAATCCAGATATTTGGGGTTAAGCTGTCAGCTGTGGCATAGACTTTCCATGTCATCTTGGACAAAGACAGGGTCTCACTTCTCATTGGTCAAATTATATTTCCTTTGCCTACTTTGCATTTTTTGCACCCTTTGTATCTCTTCTTTCATATAATACACACAGAAATTTTCTTGCTTAGAGTATTTAACATATCTTACTGTAAGTTTTTTAAACAGTTACTCACACGCTTTGATTTCTGTATGAAGAATGCCCTAACACTAACAGTAGCAAGAATGAGGGAGATTATGAAATGTGGATATCAATATTTACAAAGAATTAAAGCCATACAAGTACTTGAAACCTTGTGTAAAGCCAAAGCTTTGGAGGTACCCTCCACGTGACCTTTGCTTTTCCTAAGATCACATTCCCTTTGGCACCACCTTTGGAATCAAACTTTACACAAATTTGGGATTTGATCCAAAGTCTTTAAGGCTTGTAATGATCTAACACACTGATAGAGAACTTTTGTTGTATCTGGTGCCAAATTTATTTTTAAAAGTATTTCAGTTCATTGTAATTGGTGCCAGAGCAGATCTTTGTTGACAGCAAACTTGAACCGATGCCAGTAGTTCACTGATCTAACAGCTCATAGAGAGGGATGACCTTTGGTTCTACTTTCCATCTTTTGTTGGAGTGAAAATAAACTGCACTTCATATTTGTCCACAAACTCCTTATAGATACTCTTTCTTCCTAGCTTCTCCTTCAAAGGGCTCATGAAGGCCTTGCTCTGAAGAGAAGCCTTCCTACTTCGGTGAATAGACTTGTGCAGGCAGATTTCAATGTGCTGTCTCTGATCCAGTATGAGACAGCTCCAGATTAGGGCTTATGTCTCTGTTGTAATATACTGTAGACCACTCATAATATATCCTGCTAGTGAAGCTAGCTATATTTCCACTCCAGAGCTGGCTGAACACAAGTCTGCAAGAGCAGCGGTTGCTTGTATCTCCTTTAAAAACTGAGTAGGAATGCACCTATATTCCAGCTGAAAGAAGCAGCACATAATTTAACAGTGAGTTTGATTACCCATTAGAATTACCTCCCAAGAGGCAAGGTGACTATGTATTTGTTGATACATATGTATAATGTCCAGTCATAACCAGATATTTTTGCAGAATTTGTGCTTCAGCCAAACACCAGTTACGTGTTAATTAAGCACTATTTATTGACTTAAACCAGTGGTGGGGTAGTTGAATCACTTAATTGCTCTGTCATATACTAGAGTTCAGACTAGCTCACACAGTAGCCTATTTTGGCCTGAAGTGCTATAAAGCTCATATAATTTCTTGAACTGAGTTTTCATTAGACATACCACCCTGTTTTTTGAGGCTAGTGACTGAATAGGGAAGCTGTTTGGAGACACTAATTAGCATTCCAGCTCCAATTAAAGTTTTTCCCCTATCTGAATTTGCTCAGTAGCTGTTGTCTGTACTGCCTTATAATTTCAGTTTTTCCCATGAGGAGTATATTTAAAAGCAGCTTTTCCCTCTCTTTTAAATACAGCACTGAAATTACATCATCCAGGTCTCAAGGATGATAATACTATGGTGCAAGATGAGAAAACGTCACTAAACAAGCAATTTAGAAATTTACTTCACAGTAATCTGCAGGGGTGAAAAGTTTTGAAAAATTATGTCCAAGCCAATAATTTTGTCAAGCACGCAGCCCAGTGAAATCTAAGTTAGTGTGATGTTAAAGGCTACCATTACAGCTGATACATATCTGGATTTCCATGCAGTGCAAACACATCTTATGTTATGCTAGTTAAGTAAAACGGGAATAATTACACAAATATAATTAAGTACAGTAAGTACACCTTGGTAAAGTATTACTACCTTGAGCCACTTACTATAGATTTCTTTGTGAATAATCATAACAGACCAAGCAGCTCTTCTCAGTTCTTTTAACTGAGCTAAGAAAGCCTCATGAAAATTTCAAGATTAAAAACACTAAAATATGGGAGGTTTATGTTTTGCAGAATATTTTTTCACTCTACACCTTTTAAACTACTGTGCTTAGAGCCAAGATGCATGTAAAATCAAATTTTGAAATTTGGTCTGATAGGAAAATCTGATATGCAGAGGTTTTTTTAGTGTCTAGTCTAAAATATTCTTGAAGAGATTAAAAACTTAATGCTCATTTATATTAAGACTCGTAAGCCTTGTAAGGGTTATGAGTCTTAAAAAATAATTTCTGGATAGAAAAGCTTCCTCAGGAGACTCATACGTACAACTAAAGTCATAATTCAGACCTATCTACTTCAGGCAACTAACATGGGCTTGCCTTAGAGGCAGGTAATTTGCTACAAGCACCTAAGACAGATTCCTACACCTCTGCACAACCTGTGGAAAATGCACAGAGATGTCTGCCTTTCTCACTCCTTCTGTTAGGCATCTTTTGCTAAGATCAGCCATTATAGGTATCCCAATAGCAAATACACATATGGCTGAATCGACACAGGACCAGGGCTTCGTTTGGAGAAGGATTCGTGCAGGAGTCACTTTGGAAAGCAGATACCTAGCAGCTGTGGTGGATACAGGGACAGAGGGTAGCTCCTGTTAAACATTAACCTTTTGATTAGAGAAACATGCCCAGGAAGCAAAGCCCTCCGTCTCCTCTGCAAGAGGTTTGTGCACACACACCTGCTTCTCGTTAGAACACAGAACAGGTCCTCCTGGAAGATACGTTGAAATGTATGGAAGACAGGGAGGTGATTAGAGACAGCCAACAGGCTTCACCAAGGATAAATCATGCCTGACTAACCTAGTGGCCTTCTACAACGGAGTGACTGCATCAGTGGACAAGGGAAAAGCTACAGATGTCATTTACCTAAATTTCTGTAAGGCCTATGATTCCTACCTCTAAATTGGAGACATATGGACTATTAGATGGATAAGGAATTGGCTGGATGGCCATGTCCAAAGACTTACAGTCAATGGCTCAATATCCAAGTGGAAACTGGTAATGCGTTGTGTCCCTCAAGGGTCTGTATTGAGATTAATACTATTTAATATTTTCATCGACAACATAGACAGTGAGATTGAGTACACCTTCAGCAAGTCTGTGGATGACACCAAGCTGAGTGGTGAAGTTGATACACATGAGGGAAGGGATGCCATCCAGAGGGATCTTGATAAGCTTGAGGAGTGGGCCCGTGTGCACCTCATGAAGTTCAAGGCAGCCAAGTGCAAGGTCCTGCATGTGGGTCGGGGCAATCCCCAGTATCAGTACAGACCGGGGGATGAATGGATTGAGACCAGTCCTGTGGAGAAGGACTTGCAGATATTGGTGGATGAAAAGCTGGACGTGAGCTGGCAATGTGCGCTTGCAGCCCAGAAAGCCAACCGTATGCTGGGCTGCATCAAAAGCAGCGTGGCCAGCAGGTCGAGGGAGGTGATTCTGCCCCTCTACTCTGCTCTGGTGAGACTCCACCTGGAGTACTGTGACCAGCTCTGGAATCCTCAGCACATGACAGACATAGACCTGTTAGAGCTGGTCCAGAGGAGGGCCATGAAAATGACCAGAGGGCTAGAACACCTTTCCTATGAAGAAAGGCTGAGAGAGTTGTGGTTATTCACCCTGGAGAAGAGAAGGCTCTAGGGAGACCTTATTGCAGTCTTTCAAAATGTAAAGGGGGCTTTATAAGAAAGACAGAGACTTCTTACCAGGGCCTGTAGTGACAGAACAATAGACAAATATTTTAAACTGAAAGAGAGTAGATTTAGATTAGTTATAAATAATTTTTTTTTTACGATAAACTGGTGGGACACTGGAACAGGTTTCCCAGAGAAGTTGTGGCTGCCTCATCACTGTAAGTGTTCAAGGCCAGGTTGGACAGGGCTTTGAGCAACCTGGTCTAGTGAAAGATGCCCCTGCCTATCACAGAAGGGTTTGAACTAGATTATCTTTGAAGGTCCCTTCCAAGCCGAACCATTCTATGACTTCATGTTTTATTCTATGAACTTATGCTAAGGTCTAAATTCTTGTTGCTTGCACTGCAGCTGCTTTTCAATATTCCAGACAAAGAGGGGGCATTGAGTTACCTCTTTGGCTTTTTTCTGTTAATTCTGTGTATGCATTTAATTCAGTAATGTCTTAAGTGGAAAATGTGCATATAAAATGTTTTCAATAGCACTGGGACTAAGTATCCAAATACAAAAATAATCACCTACACACTTTATATTTAATATTAGGTTACAGAGTCAAGTGTTTTATTCCTTCTGTGGTTTCTCTGTTCCTAACAGCCACCTACACCTGATATGGCATAAAGCCCCCGTTTTAGCCTACTAGTTAGAACACTTCTTTGGGAAGTGGAAGCTGTGAATTCAAACTTTTAGGCGCAGGAGATCCTAGAGTTCCTATCTTTTAACTTCTAGGCTTTGGTTGCCTATTCAATCCTTGACGAGCAAGTAGAGCAAATGACTGTGGACCCTGAATTCTGCACTGAATGAACCAGGAATGGTCTGACTAGGGCAACTGGATGAGTGCCCTCATGGGAGTTCAGCAGATTCAGGTACCTCCTCAGACTATGCAGCAGCAACACAGAGCCTAGATAAGAGTTAATTCTGGTCATGCATAGATGACTATAAGACCATATGACTGAAAACAAATGTTCTGAATAATTTTAGGTTCCTTGCAGGTTTTAGATGGTGTCTGAACATAGGTGGCCTGATTTGGGCAATGAGACCTAAACACTGACAGGCTGCTGAAGTTGACAAGAGTATAGCTGATCTCTTGCTTTTAAGCACTAGGCCTCCAGGATTTATAATGTATCTCTGCTTTTCTTGTAATTTACTTTTCTTATAATTTATCCCCAGATTTTCTTGGGTTAGAATTATTCCAAGAAAACTAAGTTAATTCAATTACAAAAAAGGAAGGAAAAAAGCCTAGCAGAAAGATGTAATTTTAAAATATTTTCCAGATAGAATAATAATTTGTTATTGGACTATTGACAAAAATGTCTTAATGATGACATCCATGTTTTGATATTTATTTGGTTTCAGCCAAGCCTGATATCACTGAAGTGAATATGTTTTTGTTTTCCCTGTTAAAAGTTCTAAGAAATGAAGTAATCATTCCAGTCTGCTCAGTCATTTTTTAACATTGTTTTCATCTGAACTAATCATGCATCTGGAATGAAACAAATTTTATACAGTAGGTAACTGAAAAAAATCTCACTTGCATAATTTGACTTCACTTCTAGTAAGTGACTGTGAAGAGCTGACTGTACTCCCATGAGGTTAACTGCTGACCCTCATTAACTTCACTGTAAACCATTTTCTTTCCTAAGTGTCACTTAAAGCAGGAAATCAGTAGTTCAAAATTAATATTCTATGTTGAAAGTCACTGGCAATTTAGCAGAGACGTTTCTACTGAATTTATGTAAAATGTTCAATCCATTAACTCCCTTTGAATTCTGTTGGCTAGTATTGTTTGCTGAGCTACCCTAAGGAAAACAGTTATGTTTTGACAAAAATATTTCTTACCACCTTTTAAACTTCTATAGATAGTTAAAAATAAAACTGGAATATTTTACTTGACAACTGTTCAGATGATAACAGAAACTTGATTAAACTTTATAACATACAATTTAAAGTGTATATACAGTATGATGAGCCAAGTATAAAGTGCAAGGTCCTGCACCTGGGACAACATAACCAAAGATCCCAGTACAGGCTGGGATCTGTGTGGCTGGGGAGCAGCCTTGCTGAGAGGGACCTGGGGGTCCTGGTCAACATCAAGCTGAACATGAGTCAGCAGTGCGGTGCCACAGCAAGGAAGGCAAATTGGATCCTGCGCTGCATCTGCAGGGACATTACTAGCAGAAACAGAGACGTGATCACCCATCTTCACTCAATGCTTGTCAGGCCTCACCTGGAGTACTGTGCCCAGTTCTGGTCACCACAATTCAAGAAAGATGTGGACGAGCTAGAGAAGGTCCAAAGGAGGGTCACAAACATGATCAAAAGCCTGAAGTACCTGCCCTATGAGGAAAGACTGAAGGAGTTAGGTCTTTTCTCCCTGGAGAAGAGAAGGCTCAGGGGAAGCTCGTCACAGTATTGCAGTACTTAAAGGGCTGCTAACAAAGAGGACAGAGGCTCTCTCTTCACAAGGAGCCACATGGAGAAGATAAAGGGCAGCAGGTACAAGTTGCACCAGGAGATACTAAAGAATTTTTTTCAGTGAGAACAATCAATCACTGAAACAACCTCCCCGGGGACATGGTGGAGTCTTCATCACTGGAGATTTTAAAGATGTGATAGGATAGGATGCTAAATAATCTCATCTAGGCTTCCCTTCCCATGAAAGGTCGGACCACACGATCTTTCAAGGTCCCTTCCAACCTGGGCTATTCTATGATTCTGTAATTCTATTCTATGAGATTTTCACATGAAAAATAATGGAAAAGCTGGATTAAAATAATCAAACTGCCAATTCAACCATTTAATATGTTTGGGTTTTTTTTTCCTTAGATCCATTGGCCTAGTACACCTCTGCAGGCTGAAGAATGCATAATTAAAGGAAGAGATGCTGTAAGTATCATTAATTACAAATCAAATGTACTTTAATTATACTAGTGGTTGGTCCAAAACAAGGATTCAGGCATCCCTAAACTTCAGAGAGATCACAGCACAGATATAATTCCAAGTGTTGCAGCTTAAAAACATGTAACTTCTGTGAACACACTAAATTATTAGTTTAATTGCTTTTCAAATAGCTCATAAACACTTTTGATTATCTGAACTTTCTTCTAATTCTTTTTCTGTTGATATCAAAGGAGGTACCTTAATAATTCTCCTTTCTTATTTCTGTTTACTTTCTTTTTATTCATATAGGATACCTTCCCCATTCAAACTTTTAACATTCTAATCTACCTTTAAAATTCACATTCTCTAGAATAATTTCAAAAAAGCAGTTAAATTATCAGTAATTGTAAAATATACTCTAACTTGTTTTGCCCTATAGGTTTTTCAGTATATTAACAAAAATATTCTGTTTTAATGAGCCCCGAAACTGTTCTGTTCTTGTGATCCAGTGCTTTGACTGTAATGAGTTCCCGGGGAAAGACCTGAGAGCTCACTGACATACAGCAGCTGATATCATTGGCACCACGGATGAAAGTTCTTCTGCATGGGAGCTCTCTAATTTTGCAGTGCACCAAGCTCATTATCTGCACCTCATAAACACACAGCCAGTACAACACCTAATAAATCCCACAGCTGAGAGAGCTCACACTGTACCAAAGGATTTGAAAATAATGATAGTTTTACAGCAACAGTGACAGGAATGTAGGACATAGAAAGACACATGCACAGTTTTCCCACAAAAACACAGCAAACAGGCAGCCTTGACAATAACCACAACATATTCCCAGTGAAGATTAGGAAGCTATAAAGATTCCTGTTGAAGTACAAGCATGAGAACTATCCTCATCAAGAGAGTCGGTGAGCCAGGTTGGGAAAATAAAAAATAAAAAAAATACTAATACCCAACATGATACTTTACGCACACCAGGCCCAGAACTGACCCTTTTTGAGGCATCTTAAAAGTTCACTGCATTTTTCTGGATGCTTTTGTACCCTTGAGAATTTCAGGTGGCTTTGGTTGAAAATGGTGTTTTTCTACATTATCCAAACTTTGTGGTCATATTAAATAAATCCAAACCCTAAATTCTTTGAGCTTTATTTAATACTACCTCTCAGCATAGGCTGTTATTACACTTAAAGCTCTGTCATCTTTCCTTCACCACTACATGATCGGATTTATTTTCTGATACTTGGACAATATTCTTTGGATTAAATAAGTAAAGAAATAGACAATGTTGTTCCAATGTAATGTAAAGATATCCTCCTCAGACTCATGAGATTCCCTAAAATTCAAAATCTTTTACAGCCCAGTTTGTCATTATGAGTCTTCAAATTTGTATTGTAATGAATGTGATCATTTAAAGAATTTCATGTTTCCCACATCTCTCTGTACTGTGAAAGTTAGGCATCTCTATTTTTTAAAAGAAAAACACAAAATTTTTAAATAATCACAAGATTCCAGAACCTGAGTCTTTAAGAAAAAGATGTTAAAATTGTAAAAGCTGGAAATATTGTAATACCAAACAATACCTAACGATATTCCAATCCTCACATGAGACCTAATTATGTGTAGGACTATGTGAATGAGTAAGACTAATTAATTCCAGGGAAACCTTAGAAATTTTCATTAGCATGCTCAGTATTCAGTAAGCTAAATTGCTCAACCAAAAAGGAATCTAAATTAGAATAAAAAACTTTCCTGTTACTTTTCTTTCCACCTTTATTTTTTTAGTCATAAACTAATATTTGCTTAATGGCAATATATCTTAAAATCAACCCTTTGCCATTTCTAAGTTCTGAATGCTATTTTTCGCACTGTAAAGTTTCAGAAAAAAATTATTTATCAGTGCTCTTTCAAACCTTTTTGCTTATTTCTATGTTGTTTCTTTATTTTCATTTGCAAAAGATCTTTTACTCAGTGCATAATTAATATTTAGTAGAACTGAAAATGTTGTAATAAACATCTCAGTGTTGAGGTACGTCATGTGTTCTCTGCTACCTCTTTCTATGTAACAGAACAGGCCACTTTTACAAGCTCTTACAAACTTTAAAAGTTATCAGTTCATCTTGTAGCAGTAAAACTGCAAGTATTGTAGTCATAAACAGTTTCAGAGAGCTTGTAACAGACTTAATAGGACAGTTAGAAAACCTTGTCTTAACATCATGTGCAACGTCTTAAACTCAGACCACACTTTTCTGAACCGGATCATATCAAGGAAAAAAATCCTTCTGCTCTCATCCAGTGTGCCAGGAAACACACCTGTTGGCCTGTGGTGTGAGAGCTTTTGATCCTTTCAATTATGTTATCAGAATTGGAAATCATTCAGATATAGAAATCAAATTCTGTAGTGGTGACTAACTCCCTTGCACTGAGAAGTTTCAGATTAATAAAATTCCACAGATCTATTAATATGTCTATGGAGTCTCCTAAAGACAACCACAGCATTTAATTAATTAATATAGTAGGAAGAAAATGTATTTTAATGTTCCTTTGGCCGATGCATCTCTTCCTTGTTACGGGTACAGGATATTATAAGTGGGGCCAGCAGCAATGCCTAGTTGACTGACGCTTCCCAGAATAGCACCTTTTTTATTTGTTTATAAATGATGAATCTAGCTATTTGGAGTGACCTTTTTCTATATTTGGTATCTGCCTCATCTTGTTTTTTTCTGCAGAAATTTTCAGGCATTTCTATGAAGGCACACAGGAGAAAAAATATGTAATTTTTGCCCGTTTTTAAAAATTCCTAAGATGTCTCTTCCTCCACAATACTTTTGAGAGAAAGTTCAAGACCTGCAGGCATATGTGGATAAAAAAGGAAACCGTAAAGACCAGACCAGCACTGAGAGAGAACAGAGGGGATAAGTCAGGAAGGTCATATTTGGAGGGGAGGGAGAATGAGGAACAGCATCAGTGCCCAGTAAAGCATCTATTTAAAAACTGTAAAGCATCATAAAATTCCTATGTATTACCATTCTACTACCACCAGTCAGCAAATGTTTGTGAAATGAACATACAAAGTGGGCACCTCTGTCTTTGAGTGCAGATCCATGTATAGAGGATCACAACCTACTAATCTCAACTCATTCTTCCCTCAATTTGTCTGACAATTCAAGTAGCAAGTTTTTATTCTGTGGGTCTAAAAAATTTCGTCCAGGTAAGAGACAATGTGGATGCCATGTGAAGGAAGACCTTTTTTTTTTTTTCATTTACTTTCAATAAAGGAATAAATTAGGAATTAAGAAATTCCAAAAGTAAGGTATTGCAAGGTTGATTTGTCCTTTGCATATACATAATATTTAACTACAGAACAGGTTACCTGCCTGTGTAGGTTACTTTTTTCAATTAACATGATATAGCTTCAAGGTGAATGGTTAAGGAGAATCATGTAGCAAAGGAGAATTTTTCCTTATGATCCTTACCTATTTGTTGAAGCAGTTGGAAGACTTGCACTGGATGACATAAGGGTTGAAAGAAGAAAGATAGTTTCTTTGTTTTGAACTCAACGTGGATTTGCAAGAGCTGAATTCTGCCTATAGCCCTGCCACAGATTCATCCTCTGTGACATTAAGTTCTTGCAGATGGTTAATAAGACCCAGGATTGTTCTCATATAAATATAGCAGTCTGAAAACTAGAGTAGTCATCAATGAAGGACAGCAAATTTTCAGAAAGGAAATTCCTCCACTCTGTTTTACACATTCATTTTAGAATAGAATTAATTGCCTTTTGGAGATGTCTGGACTTCTTCACTGATTATTGAAAAATCCTAGGAGAACAACATAAATTGCATGTCTAAACTTTAGAACAGCTGCAGTTAGCTAAGATTAGTCCCATTATAATTATCATCTTAAACTTGGTGTGACTATCTTAAAACCCAGGGTCTGAGTTGCAGAAATATTGAGCAATGAATGGAAATGAACCGGAATTTTGCTCCAGACATAGAAATCTGTAAAACCAAGTCCCAGGAGTCCCAAAATCAATGGATACTTTTATCTCACTGTCTCCATTTCTAGTTTAGCACAGGAAGGATAATGACTGCACATCTCAAAGGGATGTTTGAAAATTTTTTAATTGTAATATTTATGAAGCTGCAAATACACTAATGAGTCCCAGAATATTGCCCTAGGGGAAATGAATCATTTCTTCTTCAAAGAAGGTTTTGAACAGTGGGAACAGCTAAAGCGTGAGGCTATACAATATAAAAAAAATATTGATTAGCAATTAATTACACAAGAAATTGATGGTGCAGTGGTCTTATGGAACAAATGTTAGAAAAAAGTGCTATTTTTCTTGAGATAAAATTTATTTAACCTGAGAGAGAAACCATTTTCTGACTATTTACATCTCATGCTGAGTTTAACGTCTAGCTCATCTAATAATGCTTATTAAAACAAATGTTTAGATTTGCAGAATATCTCTGAGATTAAGGAAGCACCAAAGTGTGTTTTATAATTTAATAACTCCTAACTGGTTAAGCATCTAAAATAAATGATGATAAATCAGTTCTCTAAACTTTTTTCATGTCAAAAGTATCCATCCATGAAATTAGTGGCACTGAAGTACAGAATGAAGTAGGAAAGCTAAGATGTTACATTTAACAGAATAGAAAGTTTCAATATGCAGAATATCACCTAAGAACACCTAAGATATTTAATTATTTTCTTTTTTTAAAAAAAGTTAATATTATCCTGTTTTTATTTTTTATATAAACTAGGATGAATGTGCAAATTACATCCGTGTCCTTCACCGATACAACAGAACACATCTTCTGGCTTGTGGAACAGGAGCTTTTGATCCACTCTGTACTTTTATTAGAGCTGGACATCCATCAGAGGTAAGAAATTTGTTTTACAGTAGTAACTCTTTTGGTCTGGATTCCAGAAAAGCCTCTATGGTTAAAAATAAATATTTAAATTCAAGTGCTCAGAGTTCTCATACAAACCATACAAGAGATATTTTCCCTGATGAAATGTAATGCTGGTCTAAAATTCAGTTTGTGACTAGAGGAAGTCACTAATGAGTGACTAGAACCACATCACCAGAAACAATCTCCGAGGTTCCAACCTGTGCTGTGCACCTCCAACTGCTGTTAAAATCAGAAGCATCTCAGAAGTGAAGACCCCAGTACAGCACTTACATTTAAAGTTATTTGAATTGCAGAAACACGGTGTCCTCTGAAATTGAGGAAGGAACTAAATCATAAGCAATTTTAAAATAAGGCAACTTTGCATATCTTTTTTGCTCCTCTCATGAACCTCCTGTCAGGCTTCCTGGTACAGTTTAAAGGAAGCAATGTCTGTATATTTAGGAAAACTCTTTGAGAAAGCATAAGCAACAGACTAATAAAAATAGAAACCAAACAAACAAAAAATGAGAAACAAGACTTGTATATAAGAATGTGTGGCCCGTGATCCTGCCTTTATATATCACTGTCCTTCCTTCCCTTCTTTTTGTTTATTATTCTCTCTTGTCAAACTGAAGTTCTAAAATTTTACCCACACTGAAGTAATGGGAAAATAACTATTTCTCTGTGTAGACCAACAGGAAGTGTATTTGCTACACTAGTAAGTAGCTACATTAGTTTCCATTATCTGAAAAGCTGACCATCAGGATTAAAAAAAGATAGGTGCCCTGTGTATGGTGGGTTAAAAATAACACATGGTATGTGATTGAGTGGACAAATTGTAATCTTGCGTTCTTTGAGTGATAAGGACATCATGTAACTGCAGGAAGTGAAAAGACAAGATCCTTTGTCAGAAAATTGCAGTTCAGTCTCTCTCTTTGGTCAGAGTACGTCAAGGCAATGGCTTCCGATTACTGTCCCCCCAATTTCTGCCACCTCAGCTTTCTTGCCTCTCTCACCGTCTGACTGTCATGGAAAGCAGAGCAACAAATGAAACAGTCTTAAAAATATAATGATACTATTCCATTTCTAAACAGGACCCAAACACCTTCATTAAAAAACTACTAAAACTCAGACTTTAATTTGAAGGGTAAATGCTAGCTTATGATATGCAGTTATATGCAGTTAAATGCAGTTCATGATATGCGGCTGGCTGAAAGGAACTTTTTTTAGATATTGTTGATGTATTTTATTAAATATATTGAACTTCAATATAAGTAAAATCTAACTTTGTTCTGCAAACTAAGTTGCTTCTGAACAGAATCTCTTAAGCAGCACAAGGTGTATTTGAGGCTTATATATATTTGAACAATGACACACCGCAGGCATGTTGAGCTGTAAAGGATGGGAGGTAAAAAGAGAGCCCTTATAGCAGACTTCTACATATCTAGATATCTAGCTAACGCAGCATGTGAAGCTACATTCACTCTTCCATATGGAACTATGGATCAACACAGAGGAAATGCTTGCTCTGTGGTCAGGGACCTTAACCATAAGTTTCAGTAGTGCTTCCTGAGCTGATGACGAAGGGAAGATGCAACCCTCTCAGTAAAAACTGCAGGGTTCTTAAATTACAAACTGTATATAAATACAAATTAGAGATACAAGTATTTAAGAACACGATAGAGTAGCAGGACTATATTTTCTACAACCTTATCCCTCGCAATTTACTGAGCAGGCCAAAGAGAAACAATCTGATGGAACAAAATATCCAGTTGTGGCCCTTGTTCTTGATGCTCACTAGTCCCACGTTGCAGGAAAATTTATTTCACTGTCGGCTTTCAATGAAAGTTTACATAAAGTCATCCATTTCTGACTAGCTATTTGGTAAGAAAATGAAGCATTACTGGTTTTCCTTTGAACACTGAGAATATCCCAAAGCCATGATCATAATCACAGTTTGACATCCTGATCTAATATTTAGCACGTTTTTGTGAGGTGTGATCCAGTTTATGAAAAGGAACATTCTGCCTCCTGCATAAAGTCCTACATTCTCATGAAACTACAAATTCATACTTTCATATCAAAACAGGTTTGAGCTGTGTCTTGCAGAACACTGAGCTCTTGTCAACAAATAGTGAAGCCAAAAGAAGATTTTTGTCTCCAAAAATAGGTAGAATTTATTGCCTCATTGGCAGATCATTAATCCTTGGAACGTACCGAAAATCAGAACGTCTAAGTTTCTCAAAAAACACAGTAAAAATGTCCATTCTCTTAACCAGTCTTTCTAGAAAATATTGACCTAACTTACTAAGTAGTAATTGAAGTGTTCTTTGACATCTTTCACGATCAAATTGTACCATGACACATTATGTATTTTTAAATGCTTCTTTCATGCTTTTTATGGTTTATAGAAATTTAACACGTTTTATTTTGTTTTAATATAAATAATTATATTTGAATATGTTGATCATATAAACCAACAAGCAATAAATATTGGATTTATTGAATTCTACTTCAAACTTGTGTTGCACCACTAGAGGCTAACCAAATATATTTTTCTAAATCAAATTATCTATAAATTCTATGATACATTATGTAACCATCTGAAAGATTAAATATATAATGGTTTAATGTAGTCCTTCTATATTAATATTGGTTTAATTGATATTGCTTTGGAATTCCAGGCTGTTCACTTTAGTAATGCTGTTATCAGATATTACCTTTCTAAAAATATAGAAGTATAATCACTGACAGCAACATGCAGCGTTTACCTTTTTTTCTCTTTCTAGTTACTTTGACTCTGACGAATGTTGCTTTCCCAAATTCAAACATTTCAGCAAATTACCCGTTTTTCTGTTGTTTAGAAATGAATTACAAATTGGGACCAATAAAATTGCTGACTTCAGAGACAGAACAACTCTTGGTGTTTGCAAAAGGACATATTACAAAATCTTGTCCAAAAAAACATAAGCAAGTTAATTGCCAGCCAGTGAGTGAGTTCATTATCACTGACTTCATGAATTGCTTCCAAATGTCAAAAATCTATGCAGGTCAGAAAAGGCTGGATTCCTTCAGTTTCTCTTTGTCTGTCATTCAGAAATGAAGGACAGTTCACTTCATTAAAATCAACATTTTTTTTTCTGAATAAAACAAGAGTCAGAGACCCTCCACCCTGAATTTCCCATGATGCATTCAGTGTGCATCCTTCTCATGTGCTCTGTGAGAACAAATCTGAGATAAGTCCTCAAACTGAGTATGGAAGATGAAGAAAAGTGCAGAAAAAAAAAAATTAGTCTGTCTCCATGCTCAGTAAATCAATATTTGGCACTCCTGTTGCCTTTGATGCCAACACGGGGAAAAAAACCCCAAAACATCTGCATGCAGTCTCTTCCTTTTGCATTTATATAAACTTCTTGGTTTTGGTAGTAGAAGATGGATACTGGAAGAGATGCTTTCTGTCTCAGACTAGTAAAAAAGTGCTCCACTACTGTTCTATATAGCTCAAAATACCCTAGGTGAATTATGACAAACTTAGATAAATCAAATGAGCTACCTGCAGCCAGGCAATGATCTTAATGAGTTATCTATTTAGCAGAGCAACAGGTTTTAGGGGTGCTCCAAAGGCCTTCCTATGATCCAGACTGTCTTATTAACTAACTCACAAAGCATCTTTAACAATTCTAGGTGGAAGTTCCACCAAATACAACTAATGAGATTACTCTGCCTTCATAGAACCTGCAAGACGAGTGGAAGTTCCAAAAGAAAACAATATGTGCAAATAAAATCATAAGTTTTTGCAAAGTATATGGTGACAAAATAGACCTGATTTCAGGAGAGGAAAGTATCTCTGCATGACAAAAACTGTTGAGGGAATGAATGTTGTGGGAGAGAATAGGGCACGAAGAATTTTTCTTCCAGAGCACCCAGTAAATTTTTAATATGTACATTGAGCTGGCAGAGTGCCATTTTCAATGTTTCATCTAACTCAGTCAACCACCTACAGCTGTATTTCTCCACCACAGAAGGCTGATGGACTAAGTCACCCTTCCCACAAAATGCACTGGTGTTTTCTGGGAGTCTCCCCTAGGTGTCCCTAATCTGATGTATTCCTTATGACACTATTTCTTCTTCAATTAGCCAGATGAGATTCTGCTTATCAGGGAAGAACAGCTCTAAATTCTAAGTCTTTAAGGCCTGTTAGAGAGGAATTACCTTTAGAGAAGCAACAAGTGTATGTGCTTGGAGGACAGTTCAATCAAGTTGGAATTTCTTCTTTCTAATCTATGTTGTCATTAATATTTCATTGGATGTGGGGACGGACACTTCTTTTTCTACATTTTCTGTGATTCAAAGCAAAAACAGGGTAAGGTTCAACTGTGCACTAAGCTTTCCATTTGCCTCTCTCCCCCAAACAAATGTAAGCCACATGAGGTCCTCAGCTCTTGCTTTAACAAACTGACATGAATTGACATGGAAGTTAAGAGAGAATGTTCCAGTCATATCTTAGTTTAGTTTTTATATGACATGATTTTTCTGTTCTTGACCAGCATTTGGTAATGTCATCATTCTTTCCGCTTTGTTATGAAGCAAAATTGTACACATATTTATATCTATTATTTTAGGATATTGTTTCTGACGTATCTTTTTATAATCAAAACAAACAACGATTTTCCCAGTTACTCCCTCTCTATTTTTTTTCCTATTACCTCATCTCCTCTCTCAGTTTGCAGAGGATTAAGGAGGAGGAACATCTGGTTTTACTGACCAAAGAGAAGTCAGTGTTGGTCAGTCCTTCGTTAGATAGAATGTGTGACAAATTCTTACCCTGAAAATATTCACTCAGAGACACAGTGTCCCTCTGCATGGTTAAAAAGCCACCGGTTAGAATGCTATCTGCTAAATCTTAACAGGTTTTTCAACTCAATCTATTTATGGAATTGAATCTGTAATCCTAAATACTATGAAATTGCTTATTTATTGTAGTCCTCTGCATCTATAGTTCACGTGAAACTAGTTATTAAGCTGGGTGATGTTTAAACCAATACTAAGTGTTCATGTATATGAAGCACTGCCAAGTAAGCAACACAATGTCATAGAATTTTTTACTAGAGGGGTTCATTACATCATCTAGTCTAAATGCTCACGTCACGGGCTGGCAAATTGCACCAAAACATCCAAAAGCCCCAAATTTCAGTTAGATTAAAGCATTTCAGGTTTTGGAAGTTAAATAAGCATACATTTCAAGAGAGATTAAAATGGTAACTAAACTCATAATAGGCAGGAAATTAATTAGTTGAACATTACCCCTATGCTCACAGCATACAACAAAGGTGCTGTGCTGCAAAAGAGAAAAAGCTGAAGACCCACATCAACCCTAACCTGAAGAAGTATTTCTTATTGAGCCCATGGCTTATCTATGTACCCCTAAGAAAATGAGAAAATACTAGCCAAGCAACACATGAAAAATATTTTTTGCACCAGCTCAAATAACAGCCCAACCTCTGCAACAGGCCAATCTCTGAACCTTCCAAAAAAACAAAACAAACATCCTCTTGTGAAACAGGGTGAAAAAGTTCCTTCCAAACCAACGCATATGGTTATGTGAGAAATTAAAATTCATAAGTTTTGGCTATAATAATTACCTTAATGAATGGCTGTATATGTGAACCTCAGTAAGGAAAATGAAGAAAGGGCAATTCTGTTCTTCTTGTGCTTTGCTAGGAAAGGGATAATGGGTATTGCATAAATAGAAACATAGGCCAGAAGGTTTTATGTGGTCAGTCACACACTGCATGGATAATTTCTCCCAGCTATTGAATCAAAACATATTCAGCAAAATATGTGTTGTCATTTCAAAGAATCCAGATAGCGGTAACTCCACTATTTCGCTGGTAAGCTGTCCTAATATTTAATTACTTTCAATGTTAGGAAACAGCCCCTAACTCAAGGTTAAATTTATCTAACTTCAACTTCCTGTCATTTAACCTCGATATGCCTTTGATAGCAAAGTTGAAAAGTCTCCCACTATCTTTTCCACATCTTTTCCACATGTAAGTACCCATACACAAAGATCAAGCCACCTCTTCACTTTTTTTGATAAGCTGAATAAATATAGCTCCTTAAACCTCCTATCACAAGGATTCCTCAATCATATTTGTGTCCTTCCTGTAACCTCTCTGCAGTATTTTCACATGTTCTGGAAGTGGGGACACTAGTGGGGACATGCTATTCGATGGTGTGTATACAGGCAAGGTCACTTCCCTACCTCTGTTTGAGATTCCTCTTTTCATAGACTCAAGTGCTGAGTCCTTGGCACAGCATCACAATGAGAAATCTCATTTTATTATTTTGCACTTGACCCAAAGTTCTTCTCTGGAGCACAAGGTTATCCCAGTTTACACACTGAGTTGAGGCACCTAATTAACTGTCCCATATGACAAGGTCAATGAAGAGATTTCTAGAGATGCCTGTCACTGTCAGCTCTAACAAGGCACCTAGTATGTTAAAGATCCTAAATGAGGCACCTCAGTTCAATGCATGAAGGTAGTCTGACTGAACAAGGATCTGAACCTCCACCTTCCAAGGCATCCTGATGCACTTCAGATATGAACTGTGCTCCCTGTTTCAAGACATACCACCTTGCATATGATTGTATTAAAATCTACTTTGTTAGCTTCTAATCTTTAACTTGATATTCAGAGCATACCATAACCTGAATGCACCCAGAGCTCTCATTAACCTTTTCTCTTCATTAATTATGCCTCCCCAATTTTTTTGTAAACTTTACTAAGAAAGAAATCATACGATTTTTTTAAATCACTGCTAATTTGAAAATTCTTTCTACCAAAAACAAAATTTAAGGAAACCTTCAGTAAAGCAGGATTCATCAACGCATACCTAATAACAGTTGTACTTTGATATATGTCAGCAGTTTATATTTCTTAATAATTCTACAATGCACATTGTTTCATCAAATAGCTGTGTACTAAGTCAAATGCCCTGGAGAAAGCCAAGTATTCTGTATCAGCACAGTTGTTCTTATCAGTCAGTCTTACACTTTGTAACAGACAACAGGTTTGTTTGACAGTACTCTCCATCCATAAAATGAGATGAATGACATTCATTACTGTTGAATACTGTCTAAATATGGCCATATTTGAAGTTTAAGTTCAATTTGACAGATTAGTAGAGAATGTGAATTGATCAGCCATATGAAATGAATTTTCCGTCGTATTAAACCTGCCCTTTGCAAGATTAAAGACAGATGGTCAGGAGAGAATGAATCAGTACACAGGAATAATATTATTATCCCAAAGAGAAAAAAATACGCCACCTGTGTGGTAATTTGATGGGGGTAGGTAAAATATTCCAGCTCTCATCATAATGATTTTTAGATTCTGCCACCTTTATTTATGAGAGAAAGTATTTTTCTGTATGAGGGCACCTGGTGATGTCTATAGCATTGTTTGAGGAGTGGAGGTACTGCTCAATGAGATGTTAGTCATCATAATTAAAAACAGCAAAAACTGAACAATGACAGGATTTAGTTAATATTTTTGCTGGTTTATAAAATGCACTCTTAATATTCTATAACTCTTCTATAATTTATGACTGATAGCTATTCTTATTTGACTGAGATCTATCCAGCAAAATTATTCCAGATTAAAAAGTGAACTAAAAAGAAGTATTGCAGTTCATATGTGTCATCACGAGGCAGCGGATCCACTCCTCTGCCCTTCCTTCGAGAATGGCCCACTGTGGCATGCCCTGTTGAAGCTCTGCAAAAGGAGCTGTCTGTCTAAGGCTCCACACTACAGAGACAGACAGATCTTCCCCAGCATATCCGCTTTCCTTCTGAAAACCATTCTCAATTGAATGTAGCTGTTGTCCTCTCTATACCCAATGCATCTGTTGCTCCATCCATCACCAAAGCCTAGACTGTAATCTCAAACCATAGAGCTGTATCCTTCCTTTTGTAATTTTTTTTTCATGACCTTTGTCCTCTGTTGTTATGATAACAACCATTAGATGACAGGACTTTTACTTGGTATTTGCTCTGATGTGATCCTTATATTCTCAACACAAGTATTGCTGTCAAAATCAAGGAAAAGGGAAAGTCTTGGCTAGCGAGGCCCCGTGAGAAGACTGTACGTTTCCCCACAGAAATCCCTTCATTTTTGTAAAGCAATTTTGTACTATCTTCAGCTCCTCCTTCACCCGGTCATAAGACTATATCTCCATATACAGCTATTCAAACCTTTTAATTCTAGAGACTCCTTATGTGGTCCCTGGAACTTTCATACATACTATCACAGTAGTACAACATAATCATAATTTATTTTGCTACAGGTCCTATTCTATGCCATAGGACCCTAATGAGTTTATGTATCCAGGAAAGGTAATGCAAAGGTGTGTCTCCTAGAATTCTGACCAAGTCAATCACTTCTGCTTAAACAGAACAGACCACTACGGATAAATGTCTGTGATTTCTATATGCAGGCTTGGAATGGGGTTTTTTTCCTATTGCCAGATTATTTCACATGCATTAAATCAGGAAAATATATTATTTCTGTCACTTTAGGCCAGATATTTTGACACAAGTCACAAATTGCTAATCCTTTAGCAAACCCAGACAGCAGTCTGACATAGCTCCAGATTTTAAACATGTTTTTACATTGGAGCCCAATGTGTCTTAATCATTTAACTGTGGAATAAAATGCACAGACCTGAAAAATACATCTGAATTTTTAGGGAGGATTTAATGTCCGTAATATTTTATGCACTCTCATCCCATAGGACGATTGATCTTTTCAGTATGTCACTGAATAGTAAAGAGGATTGAAAACAGATCCTCAGAAGAAATACCACCTCCCAAATAATCTTAATTATGTCAAACAGCAAAGAACTGACTCTTTCAGCCAGTTCTTTGAGGACTCTATTCCTAATATTGTATCCCCATTTGGCTCAGAAAATAAAGTTGAATGAACATGGAAGGTGTAGTTTTCAAAGTTAGTCATCCTCTGACAACAAGCAGAGCAATTCTTTGCCAGTGCTTAGATCCTTCTGAAAATTAATTATTTGGATATTTTTTAGAAGATATTGAATCATGAAATGAAAGGTTCTTTCACTGTTGGAGCATCTTTGTTTTACTCACCCAGATATCTGCATGCCTGTGTTATGCTGACTTGAATAGGCCCGTAGGTTGCAATAGGAACTTATTAAAGTATTCAGAGAACAACGTCCTCTATATAAACTCGATGGTATGGATTAATTTTCTATTGGTTTTCGATTTTTTATTTCTTGAATGAGTTAGTTGGATTTGTATCAATTAGGCACTTACATAATATTTGGGACTATAGTTATCAGATACTGCTAATACACATTTTTCTTAGCACCAAAATTTAGTCTGCTTAAATACAAAAGCCTGTATGATGTGACATGTCTTTTCAGGCCTGACTCATTATGTTATTTTCTGTTGTTATGCAAAGGCAAAGTATTCTACTGGATATCTCTTTTACCACGTCTTCTTGATGAAGCAAGCGTACAGATTAAGACAGGTCATGGAGTTGAGAGTTCATTTTGGAGACTTATATTTGAATTATATTTCTGATATCTGAATCTGCTGATTTACAGACATGTTCTGTGATTTTTCAGATTTTTTTTAATGGGGAAGTCGAGGTTCATCCTTCCTAAAAGAAGCCTCTGCATAATGTATTCAGTGTGTCTTTCCATGGCAAAATAAAAATGTAAGGATAAGTGAGTATACAAAAAAAAAAGAAAAGAAGTGAAAAAAATGTTTTGAGAATATACAGAACAAAAGAATATTTGCAAAAAAGTGTCATGTGAATTTATACTAAAACATTATAGTGCAAAAGAGAATGGAAATCAAGATGACGCTTTTTATGTGCATTGCACTTCACTCCCTATTGTCACAAAATTTCTCTGGATTCACTCAGTATTCAGTTTCTCACATGAGAAAAAAAATCCAGTTACACCAGTGAAATTATCTACAAATCTTATATTTGATTCATTTTGAAATAAATTCTTTGGTTCCTCATGTTAGGCTGCATGATTGCTCATGGGTACCTATGGATGTGCAAAATGCCAGACTAAAGGTGCAATGTTAAGATTAAACCCAACTTAAAAATTATATGAATGAATGGGAAGGTACCTATGGGTAACAAATGTTTCTTTGTTTAGAAATAGCACACTTGCTATGTTAAATATTTTGAAATTTTATTTTCTACAGAATAAAGTCTGTTACTATATTGAAGATTTCATAAGTTGCATTCATTTCCATGGTGCTAAAGACAATAAACGTCAATAAAGCTGCAGTGGTGTCCCACTGAGTACTTAACTTGGTGAATTTCTTAAATCATGGGTTTTCCCATGTGTTACTTTATTGTTTTGTTACTTCGGTTTTAAGATAATGTTAGAAAAAAAGTAAACAGAGTACATGGAACCAGTGAAGCCAAGAACAATATTCCTCATTTTGGGACAAGGGTCTCAGTGTTATTCTCATAAAGAACAAGGGCAAAATTGCAATGGACTTCAGTAGAAGTGCTCTGTGAGAGGATGTAACCCTGCAAGTGAAAATTAACCTCACAGCTTTTGTACAGGGGTTTGAGGAAAGCTTCTGAACGTGCTGTCTTCAGAGTAGGGATATGAACATCCCCTTGGCAGCCCTCTCCCTCCCGTACCCTCTCTGTTTGCAGTTCTCCCTATTGCTCTGGGCTTCGGTCTCCAACTTTGATGACCCTTGCTGAAAGCCCACTCTACCAGGTCACTCAGTCAGCCAGATGGTCCATTAGGATGTTCTTTCCCTGTGGAGTCGGTGTGTCCCAGTGTGTCCTGTCCCTTCCCAGCAGTCTTCTTCCCCAAACAGGGCACTATGATCAAATAAAGTGAATCTTTGATGTTTACACTCCCGTTCTTGATGCTTTAGCAGTTATTTGAAGAGAAAAAAGAGTGCCTCATATGACACTAACATCACATGACTTTATTAAGGTTTTTAAAAGAACATTTCTCACAGTTTCACACAAGCAATGCATCTCTATTTTATGCTTTCCCATTCAATGCACTTTGCATGTGTATCTTCTTACTCACAGTTCTCTTAAAAGTCTCAAATATATGACCTCTAGTAAATTAAATGCAACAGCTCTTGCATGTAGTGTCATTCTTACTCTAAGGCTGAATAACTATGAGATCATTAACTCTAAAAATGAATTTTGTCCAGTGAGTTACAGTAATCATGAATAGTATAGCCAGTGTTAAAAACTATATTCACAAAAATCTGCATTGTCTCTCCCCACAATACTCTAGATATGATTTACTATCCTGCAATATAAGTAACATGGACTTCTTAAAAAAATCAAAACAAAAGCAAACCCAAAAAACCAAAAAGCAACCAAAAAAGCTACCAACTACAAAAAGGCACAGGTCTCCTGGAGAACAGACCTTGGCTATACTGTTGGAGCATATGCATACACAGTTAAATATGTAATTGAAGGTTTTGAATTGGTTTAAATTTCCTTTTAAAAAGTGCCAGAATGATATGTTCTACTTTTTTGTTACCTGGAAAATAATAAAAAATGCAAGTGAAAAAAGATCCCTTTACAGAAAGTCAGATTATTTTTTCTCATAAAAATAATATCGTAGGAAAACTCAACCAAAGCCTCTACATTTTTAAGTCCCTGATTTAGTGAAAAGATACAGCCATTGTATTATCACTGAGAATAGGCTTAGGTACTCTGCTAAATAGGAATGGAAGTAAGCATATGTTTTAAATTAATCACATGCATAAATGCTGTCTTGAACCAGAGCAAAGCAGCACTTGGCATTAGAGAAAGCAATTTTCTGCAACAAAAGTTAAATGCAGTCTTTAAATTTTCATGGTTCTGATTGACCTTTTCTTTCATTATTATTTACAGTCTACATTATTCTTCATTGTCTAAAATTATCAGTTCATATCAAGTTAATGGCAAAATGCTTGATGCCCTTGGAAATATCTTCTTTTTAAGCAGCATTATTATTTTAATAACAATTGAAAGTGTATTACATTTCCTAAGTCATAGGTATCATAAATCAAACCCTAAGCCCCATTTCTTTTTGCAAACTACATGTGGAAATTTGTAATTCCACTCCCAGCCCTCCATATGTGTTTTTGCATAATTTTTACCGTAACCACTGAAAAGTGCCCGTAAAATAAATTGCAACGTTCAATAGCTGTGTTGGATAATCTGTGAGGAGACTGTCAGTTTTCTTCTGACATTTCTCAAGAGATTCCAATGTCAGAAGCAGCAAGGAGGGTTAGAATTATGATATTAGCCTTCAAAGCTGATTATTAATGTGTAACGCTTATTTCATTTAAACTACCATCCTGTGGAAGTTGACACATCTAACACCCAATCTTCAGTTGCTTACCCCAGTGATGGGAATAACTTATTGCAACCATGGAATATTTGGTATGCTGTCCTAAAAGGTGAAGGTGGAAAATCTCTCTTGTGGGAGTCATTGCTTACATTTTCAGTGACTTTTCAGACAGTTACATGCATCTGCAAGAATTTATGATACACATCCTGCTTTGTATCAAAACTGGTGAGATCCACTTAGAAACTTCTCCGAGTTGCACTGAAATCCGAATTTTGTCGGCCTTCAGTGTTAGCATTAGACTGTATAATTAAGCTACAATCCATATTCAGAAATTCCAGCTGTTAACATGTAGACAACGAAAGGATACTATGCATACTGCTTAATATTTTCATTCCATTGTCATATAATTAGCTGTTTTAAACACATTCATGTCATGAATGTTAAAAGAGATGGGTTTATCTTTGCCACTGATTTCATTCTGATTCTCAAGGGAATGGTTAGTTACATTAGCAGCTTTTTCATTGTGATACTATAATTTGGTGTTCAGTGACACAAAATCCTTCCACATCACTGGGAAGATTCCCATACCAGCCAATTCTCCCTGGTCTGAGTATCAGTGGCATTTTACCAGGGGAAGACCTGAATATGATGGTTTATGGTAGTTTATGATGCCCTGATGGGATCATGTCTTGTTCTACAGCACAAAAATTTCACTTTCTGTTCCCTATGCCGGATGAAATACGAGCTGTACACTACAAACCACCAAATATGGATAATACAACTTCTTCAAGTATCATTTCAAAATAATTTTGTTTCCACACCTGATCACTTTACCTGAGTATGTTTTTTCTGTAGTCAATTTAAAATTTGTTCCTTTTTGCTTTCATAGACAAGTCCATTTTTATTTTATTGGGGGGAAAAGTGAACAGAAAGCATTAACACTAGAAAAATCTATCAAATTTTAACTCTTAGTTTATGTCTCCACTTACTTCTACAACTTTTGCTCTAAAAATTTGGTCCTTTTTTTTTTTTTTCAACTGATGCATTGACAAATAGTTTAGTTGAGATCCTAGAAGAGAAACTTTTTCATGAGTAACTTTATTTTTAATATCTAATTAGAGAACAAATAACATCAGACTGTTAGATTGTTTTTAGAAATATTTCCTTAACATCATATTTTATGACAGTTATGACTTCCTAGTCCGTTTGCACAGTTTCGCAACATTTTTTTTCCCTTCCTGAGTTGTTTTTTTTTCTACTGTTGACCCAAAATGTTATGGTACTTAGTTTTGAAAAATACCTGGTATGTGATGTTTGACAAGTATGGAATGGGGCTGAGATTTCCACACACAGAGAAATATTTCTTCATTGTTTGACATTTACCCATCAGCAGAGGCAGAATAGTTACTACTGATGTGCAATTCAAGCTGATACAGCAGAAAATAATATTCCTGCACCACCAGTCTCTACCCAGGATGATTATTTTCTGCTGCATCAGCTTCAACATCAGGCACTAACGTGCTAGCGTTAGGCCAACACAGGAGCTTCTGGAGAGGTGGGATTCTGAATGCCTTTTTACCTCATGTGGTTTAGGCTTGTTATTTAAATTTTGTGTGGTTTTGTCTTGCTATTTTTTTGGGGGGTGGATTTTTTTCACTTCAAGTAGACATGAAACAGATGTCTCATTTTTCAAGAACTGCATTCTGGGTTACATCTCATTTTTATGAAAACTCTCTAACTAATGGGAATCTTTTTGATCAGAAGTTGCAGCAAAATGGCATCTATTATTTAGACAGATGGGAATGGAAGATAGGTACATCAGTTTGACTAATCTGGGGATTAAGGAGTGAATAATGTTTTGAAGGGCAGGGGCTTGTGACAAATTCAAGATTAACTGTTTTAAATGAAATGCATAGAAATATTCAATTATTCATCAATGACTGGGAACTAACAGCTCTGCAACTTTCCCACTTTAATCATAACTTATTTCTTTCCATCCTTTAGAAATTTTTTTTTTAATTTTTATTATCTTATCAGTTTTCCATCCCATGCAATGGTCAGTATCTCTTCTGCTTCTTTTCTCCTTATCTTTTTATGTTTTTTTCAGGAGAGCATAACTGTCATGAGTGGAGCTACCTGAAGAGAAGACAGCATTAGTTTTGCTTTGGGGGCAATTGCACTTGCTTGGGAAGAGAGAGATTTGTAGGTTGTAGAGTGGGATGGGTGGACATATAGGTGAGTGATCTGAAGGAAAGGGGGGAATACAGCATTGCAGGTAACAGACACATAATCAGGTTTCCATATCTCTCAAAAGGAAAACTTTCTAAGGACCGTGCTGCATATGCTACAACCCCCCAAAATTACGTGAATGTAATCAACAGCAGGAAAAAGTACCTTCTATAAAGACACAAGGACTAAAAGGACTACATATACTTAAATAAGGACTACCAGGACACTATTTTGTCCAGTCTAGATATAGTAAGCTTTTTTCTGTGCAAATACTGAGTTATTCTAATAAATACCTGGAAAGTCAGGTCTAATAAAACTTGATTTTTATGATTAAAAACCCTCTTGGACCTCTTTGAGCGTGTTTGCTGTAAGGGAGAGATCCAGGCAGATCCTCCTCAAAATTCTGAGGTATTTGGGGTCCTGTCACATGTAACGTTGTGCCTCACAAAACATTTGCCTTAGTATATTCATAATGTGAACCTGAGATTAGTTTACTGAACAGGTAGGCTGCATTTATCCAACACGCTGATATAGTCTGCATTTTAGCAGACTTTTGAGTAAAACTGTTACACAGAACTAGAACTGCTAGACTATTGAAATGTTTACCAGTCACACACTTGATGGCTGGATGGCATATTCTTTAGGAAGCTTTCATAGCTTTCTCACTATTTGCCCCCCCCCCATTCCCGTGTTTTGTGGTATGCTTTTTTGTTAATATATAAATTAAAAAAAATATTGTGCTCTCAACTGATATTTTAATCAGACATTAATCAGCTCTTTTGAGAAACTTGGGATAAATGTAACACTGCAAATGAAAATTTAAATTGTAAATTCTTTCTCAACCTTTAAAGCCTTATACAGGTAAATTGAACTAAGTTGCTGATACTCTTTTTATACTGGTATTCTGTTATACCCACTGCAGAAATCACATCTGCTCTGAAAACTATAACTGGGGTTTCATTCCTAAACATACTTTTATGAAGAAGAGATATAAACATCTCAAAGCTACCAAGAGAAGATAACACAGCATGATATATTTAACAACTACTGGAAAAAAATGTTTAAAGAGGGAAAATACATTCCATGGCTAGATATCTATTTAATGTTTAGATAATTTGGAGAAAAGATAGAGGAATCTTCACTCCCTACTCCCACAGAAATGAAACAAGTGCAATTTTAGTACATATTTTACTAATTCTTTTTGGGCAGTGCACATGCAAAGATGATTTGTCGAAACCCAGAGAATTTTTACTAGTACAACAGTGAGCAACTGTAATTGTGTTTCTTTCCCTAATGAAGTCAATCCGTTACAAAGGTATGACAAAGTTAAAGCTCATTTTGAAGGACATTTTTCTTTGCCTGTAGGGTTTATGCTGTTTTCTGTGATTTTTTTTTTTTTTTTAAAGGATCATCTGTTTCAACTGGAATCGCACAAATTTGAGAGAGGACGAGGCAGGTGCCCTTTTGACCCCAGTTCTTCCTTCACCTCCATCTTAATTGGTAATGATCTTTATGTCACAAGCTTCACGGTCCTGTCAATCTGTCATTCTGAGTCTCTTTCTTCAGCACGCCGAGGTGTTGTCAGTCTTCCATTGCAACCTTCTACATGTCAGACTTAATCCTCATGGTGCTGCCCACATTAATATTACATCCCAGGCAGCATTAATTCCAGCAAGGGTGTCTCACTGAAGTGAGTAGATGTTATATGACACGTGCCATCCTGAAGAGGTAATTGATTGTTGTGTAATTTTGGAAATAATCGTTTCCTGCTTTCCTTCAAAGCAAAGCAATATGTCTAGCTTAGTCTTTTACACCACTGAGACAACTACATGAAATTTACTATTTTTCATCTACTGAGATGTAATCTGAGTAACAAGCATCTTATAAAAATGTGAATTTAACTTTCTTTATATCAAGCATTTATTGTTTATATAAATCGCAGCTTTTGTGATCAAAATAGATTTTTTTTCAACGCTGCCTTCTTACAAAACTATCCAGAACTGCTGAGTCTCTGTTAGGAGTGTTGATCTTATACTCGACAGTTATAAAGACAAAATTCAGTCTAACTCCTTCAGCACCAGAAAGCTGTGCTGAGACAGTGTTCCTCTGTGCCTTGCTGGTAAGTATATCTGTAGGGCTGGGACCTCTGATGTTGTAGTGTAGCAAACCATATGTTTTCTCCCTCTATAATGTTTTCTTGAAAATGTTTTGTGAGATCAAGCAAACAGTCTTGGCAATATTATAGTACATTGACTAAAAATAGGCTGGAACAGCAGGTAAAAGGCAAAAGCTAGATGCACTTAGGGAGTAACACAGCGAGTTATGTTTTTAGAAAACACAAATAAGGCGAAAACTGAGCATTCAAAAGGAATAGTCATTAAAAAAAAGAGCTAGAAAAAGAGGCTAAAGATCAAATAATTTTTCAACTCTTCAAGGATAAAAAAGTTAGAGAATTTTAGGGCCCTTTGATATTACATTTGACTTCATACCTTAAAATCAGACAGCTAAAGTCTCTGGTTGTTAACTACAGTGCTATAGCTCACCCATGGTGGTGTCATGAGTGACAGATGCGTTTTTACATGCTAGGTTTATTTATTCCTTTACATTAACAAATTACCTACAAGAATAATCTTCATCAGTAATGCCAAATCTTTCAAATTGCAGCAATTCATCAAAATATTGTTCATATTGTTCATTGCTGTTAAAAAAAAAAAAATTACAGCCCAAATTCTTAAGAGTTAGTGGGTTAAGAAGTCATGACAGAAAAAGAAAAAAACTGCTGTATTTTGACTGACCTCCCAAAATCCATGGAGCACAGATTGTTACGCTTTTCTTCCACCCTTATTTCTAAATTGTTTCTACAGTTTTTAACAGATTCCAGTCTTAGCTTAGCCTGGGAACAAAGACTCATCCCATGGAATTTGCTGTAGGCCTGAAACCTCATGGTCTAAACTTGAAGTCCTCAACCTTTCCTCAGACAGAACTAAGTAAATAAATTAACCTGATCATGTTCCTACTGTGAGATCAATGTGAATTTTATTTGCTTAAATGGAAGCCAGATTGTCCCACTGAGCACTTCAAGACTGATGGTTAGTCCTTGTGTTTCTGGCCTATTCATTAGTTTGCCCGGATTATGGGAGGTCCTACAGATCCTCACAGTTTTACCTGAAAGAGAAATCCAGTAAAGAAGACCTTCCCTGATAAAAATTGATCGGTCTTGGACATCCACTGACAAAGACTTATAAAATCAATCTCACAAAGCTAACAATCCTGTAATCTGGCAAGACCACAGGAGAAAATAATGCATTTTTATCAGATTACTGATACAACACCAAAAACCAGCCAAACTTTCACCCCTTTATGAAACCTAATGTGATCTGAGAAGGCTATATAGAGGCTATTTTTCTAGGCTTCCATTGCAAATTCTGTAATTTCAAGTGGTCGTAGAATGATATTTTGAAAGCATAACAAAATTCTTCAGTTTGGTATTTTATCTATGCTTTTATACTTTTTATGCTATTGGAATTAAACACTTCCAATACTTAGGAAAAATATCCTATAGAAGTTTGTATTTCCACGTATTCTACTATATTCTACTAACTTCTACTAACCAAGGATATCTAGTTTACAGAATAAAAAAAATTAATGCTGCTTCTTAAACTCCAAAATGTATATCCTTTACCTCTGTAGGTGTTCATTTGAAAAGGGTAGAAGAGAGATGCAAACACAGTGAATATTAAAGAACCCTTCAATTGACATTTGAAAATGAGCCTGAGACTTCTTAATGTCAAGTGCACTCTGAAGGAAGTTTTCTTAGAAAGTGAAATCTGCTCCTGGTATGGAGTCAGCGTGCCCTTGGAAGCTGCACCCCACAGCTGCCTCCACTCTCCCATGTAGGTTCAGTCAATGTGTGTGTCCTTGAAAAGGACATGTTAGCAAAGACTTTCACATCCCGGGATCTCCTTCTTCCTGACTAAACAATTCAAAACCTACTTCCATCTCGGCACCTCACACTAACACAGCAACCTACACCAGCATGGCTACTGACTAACAGTGAGGATTAGACTAACAAGGAAACTTTACATATCTGCTAAAAGTTTAAAATATTTTAAAATCTTGATCTTGAAGATAATTTGCACCATCACTAATTAGAACCAGATTTAACTAGATTAATTTAGGAAGAAAGACACTCTCTTGTTCTGTATCTCTTCATGTATTTCAACACATCAGTTAAAATACCCACTTCAAGAAAACAATAATTCGTGACTTGGCTTTAAATCTAAATATCCATGCTGTCAGGAGTTTTATTACAGGTTATCTGACCCAGTGGTAAAGTAGCTTGTGATGAATTCCTCAATTTATGAACAATTAACTTTTAGCAATTTATTGTCAGCATCAGGAATCAGAATAGATGTTGGATGGCAGACAGGCTGAATAAAATGCATGTGTTTAGATAAATGGCATATAAAACTTTTAGACTTCTATTTCTAATGAACTCCCCCATCTGCTTTCAATAACCAAAACTATTTTTGATATCAGATCATGCACACTGATTAACTTAGACCACACTAGCTCTTGAAAGCTGAGAAATTAGTTTATGTCTATGTTTTGTTACCTGCAATGTATCATGAGCAACTAGTGAAAAACCTGAATTACATTTTATTATGTTTTTCTATCCAGGGAATCCATTCTGATAATATTTTCTGGTTTTACAGTTTTAAAACAGTATCATGGATTTGTATCTTTTCTTTTGCCTTAGACATAGAACTAAAATAAATACATTTTCTCTTAAAACAGAAGACAAAATACTTGAGTGACAGAAAGAAAATACAAATATATAGAGGAAGTTTACCAGCTAAGCAATAGCTAATTTCTTTGAATTTATTTTTTTTTTCCTACTGTGAAAAGTATCACTTGCTAAAAATGTGGATTGGTATTCTGATTTTAGTTGTCATGTGAGTAATAACTGGCTGATGGTCAAATAAATGCACAAAAGGTGCTGCTTATGTTCTACTCATTACGTTCTACTCTTTTATTCGTAACAGAGCTAGTCCACTTTGCAGAAAGTGATATAATGAGGATTTTACACAAAAAGGACTACTGATGAATAATAGCTTATGTTTGTATTACCTTCCAATTTCAAGCAGGTCTGCAAAACGTGCCAGTAACAAAGGAAGCAAACCCACTTCTAAGGTAGAAGCAGCCTATTTACAGAAAACCCTTGTATATACTAAGTTTTTTTAACTAAATCACAGGTTTCAATCTGTTTTACTTTAAGGGTTGTCATCTAGGAATTCTTGGTTTTGGAAGAAAAAGTTTGTATTTGATTTTGTTAATATTTTGCTCTGAGAAAAGGGCAAAAAATAAAGGTATCTTTTAAGTGGTCCCAATTTAACTTTGATGTATTTATTTGCTTGAAAAGAATGCTACCTAAAAAATACGCATGTATCACTTGAGCTAAAAATGGGGTTTGAAGTTCATGGGATTTTTTTTGTTTGTTTAAATAAAGAAAGAAGAAAGCTTCTATTGTTATTTTAACAGGATTAATCAAACTGTGTAAAAATTAAAATTTTAGCAATTAATTTGTCAAATACATGTGAAGCTGAGTTTAGGCTGGATGAGAGGAGGAGTGGTCAAGGTCTGTGAAATTGCTCAGTTGATTTTCACTGGAAGATACTGGTTTATCAGGGTGATGTGTAGCAGTATAAAACCCTGCAATGACAACAGGAGAGAGCTGATATGTAGTTTTAGCTTTTCGATGGAGGAGAAAAGAGTGGAAATCTTGATAGAATTTTTTAAACCTCAAGTTCTCTCTAAATCTGGAATTAGTCAGCACCTTTAAAAACGTAGAACTATTCAAAATTTGTAACATGGATTTAGAGAATGTGCAAAAGACTGTTGAAGAGGAAAAGAGAAGACCCTCTTAATGTTAAAAGTGCAAAAGCTCTCAGAGTTACGTTGAATGTTCTTGTGCTGAGATCTTTTCCAGTCACACCCGTCAGTATTGTCTCATCACTTTCCTTAGGCGAGGTGACCTGTCTGCTCACACTTGATACTTGTCTAACATTTAGTTTAGTAACTCTTCAGGGTAAAAATCAGATTTAATTTCTGTATCTGTACAATATCTTTCATGGAACAATATCCATCCGAGACTGGAACTTCCATTTTCTCCCCCCGGGATCTCACAGATAAAATCAGTAATAACTTCCTCAGTGTATGGTAGAACACCATACCAGAAGGTTAGTTACGTATACTAATATTTTATAGCTATGTCAAACAGGAGGAATAGGCTTCATATCCAAAATTCTGAACATCTGGACTTATAAATGTCAATCCTGATCACTAGCAATATGTGATGAATCATTACTCTGCACTGGTGCATTTTCCAAGATTCACTACGGTGTTGAAAGGATAAAAGCATCATGTTTTGTATTACACATCACTATAATTAAAAAAAAAAAAACAAAACCAGCACTCAATCTGAGATATTTTTCCAACAGAATTCTTAAAGGAGGATTTATGACTAATGTAACCCATTAATTAGGGTTGTGAAGATTGTTTGGAACATTATTCAGACACTAGCAAATTCTGTTTAAGCAGCTCTGTGTTGTTTAAAAAATAAAAATCCCTATTAGTTTTGGGTAACCTTAACTTCTACTGATGCTGTAATTTATACTTACTTTTCATTTCAATTGCCAGTATTTTACACTAAATCATGACCATGTATTTACAAGGCAATATTCATTCTTTATGTGGTGAAGCCTAAGGCAAAACTACGCTCAGCTCTGAAACACCAGAGGTTTCTGAACCAGCCCCAGCTGCCAAACTATAAACTTTTCAAAATCATTATTCAGACTTATGGTACCATTCAATTTATATATATCTCTTAAGAGAACCAAAATTCACACTCTGAGGGAGACCAACAAGCGAAATTCTTGCTTTTGCTGTAATCGTTTATAAATGCCAGCAAATGTTATTTGAAAGGGTCAGTCATGTTTATTTTGATTAGGGGGTAGGAAGCCGTGTCACTGAAACCTCCGCTCAGATTAGCCACGAACTGGAAATAATTTATTCCCCTCTTCTTGTGCAGTTTAATTCCTACCATGTTATTTTCTAACATAAGGATGCCACCTAGTGACAATAACTGTCTGCTTCATAAATTGAGCCTAAAAAATTTCAATCTAAGTCCACAAGGATATGAAATATATTATTCTTAATGCTTGGTCAGCTAAGGGGAATTGCACCCATGCATAACTAAAAGGTAGAATTATCGCTGGTATTTCATTACAGTAAAATATATCCGATACTACAATTTTAGATGGGTCAGACAGAGATAGGCTGGATTTTTGAACATATGTTGTACCCAACTATATATAGATTTTCAACAGTTATTGGCAATTAGCGTATTATTTCTAATATTTTCCTATGCTTGCTTAATTTGTGAATGGTACCTGAGTCGTCTGAAAATGGGATCAGATTTCTGTTCCACTAAGTTTTTCAGGAAATATTCGTCACTAGTTGTGAAGGATGGCTGAGATGTCAGGTCCTGTCCCTACTCTGGTGTATAGTTTAAGGATATGAAAACAAGTTATTGCTAGACCAGAGAAAAATAGGCTCTTTTTCTCTATCCACTGAACACCTAAGCCCCTCAACCAGCAAGTTATACCCAAACTGTAGTTATTTCAGGTAAAGTGGAACAGCTGGCTGACTGGAAAACAACCTCAGCCTAACAAAACCTGTGCTTGTTTATAGAAATCACTTCTAAGGTAGCAGATACTGCTTCTTCCTCCAGCTGGGGAGATAACTGCATCCAGCCCTCCAGTATTTTCAGAATGTGCTTCACTAATGAATCTTTTTTTCAACCGTGTTTTGCATGGAGCCAAATCTGATAACTATGCTCAGGAAACTCCCCCTTGTTTGAGGTCCAATCTGTGGATCCAGGTATGGTTTATCCTTGAGCTGTATCCATGCAGTGTAGCCCAAGTCAGTGGTTTGGTGCAGCTATCGCTATTATTTCCTTTGCACTGCATCTTCTGAAACCCGTGGCCACATTTTCATCCCTTTTTCTGGCTCCCATTATTTCTGGCTCTTCATAAACCCAACAGATCTCTTCCAGTTCTGGAACCAAGCAATTTGCTGCTTCTCATTAGCAAGACTGGGGCACATCTGGAAGTGCTCAGAAGCAAACCACTGGTCAAAGTCTTTGCACTGGTGAAGATTTAGGTGCCAACAAAGGGTAGGTGCCTCTAGGGCCAGGCACAAACTGAACGACAGTGAGATCTTCGAACTTAGGTGCCCAAAGTGGTGGACGTTATTCTGGCAGATGTGGTTAGATGTCAATTTAATGCCTTCATTTTTTGTGTGTGAATCGATCCTGAAGTCAGTTTTGAAAATGAGGCCAAGCCTATGAATGAAATTTAAAATTCTTGTCCTCATGCTGTTCCAGTTGTAAATGTTGCAGCACTGGTAGGAACAATGTCCATATGCTCTTTAGACTATATGTAAATTACTGAGTTGTCTACTTACCTGAATTTGAGAAAATACTAATAAGCCATATTTACAATGTAGTTCCTATCATATACAATGAAATGAGTAAGTAGAGCATTATCAAATTGTTTTGGTTTTGTTTCGTTTTTTTAATGTATGGTCTGCAGGTGGTGAACTTTTTACTGGTCTCTACAGTGACTACTGGGGAAGAGATGCTGCTCTGTTTCGCACCATGAATCGCATGGCCCATCTCCGAACTGAACCTGATAGTGAGCGCCTGTTGAAAGGTATGAGAAGGAGGAGAAGGAAGAACATGGAACCAGAATTGTTTCGGATGACTAGAGAATTTCTGTTTAACCAGAAATTAAAATGATATTGTTCATCCATAAGTATAGTCATTTGGGGATAAATTTGTTCAAACTTTCTTTTTCCATTAAATTTTTCATGAACCTCCTGTCAGGATGAATATATTGAAATCTTTACTTTGGTTACATATTGGATTTAACAACTGGAACTTTAAAGTCCTTCATTTTTCACTTTTAAAATTGCTTTTAATTTATATTCCAGATACTCTATAGTATTTCATGATATGTCAGATATTTTAAAATTCTCTATTTAATTAATGGGATCTTCTACTTAGAACACAGTACTTTTTTTTTCTAGATGAGATAATTTTGTCTTATGTTGCAATAAAACAAGTCAATCTTTGGCAAGTTGTGTAGTAAAGAGATGTCATGCAATAATGCAAAATTATAGACATACAATGATCATACACTTAAATGAAATAAAAAGTTAAAGCAGGCAATTTTAAAGAAGAAAATTAAAATATTTCACAAGAAAAATATTGAGCAAAATCATGTGTTGGGAAATTTAGAAATTGTTTCATACTCTTCAATGCGAAATGTAACCAAATTTCAGTGTTGAAATTTCTGTGAAATCGAAAGTCAGAATCTTGATTTATTTTTCTCCAGAAGTACTGCAATATTCCATCATAACTTTGACATAATTACTGCTAATGTTTTGCAAAGAGAGTCAATAATTGCCGTTTATGGTGATTCACATGGCAAGCATCATGTTTTCAGTGAAAGGACAGAAGTTTTCTCTCAAATTTCAAGGCAGTTTTCACCCAAGTCAGAAGAGAGAAAATAGTTCTGCTGCATACTTCTTCTAAGCCAAATCTGACCCTAGACTTGAATTATTTTTTATTTTTTTTTAGATATGTTTAGAACATGCTTAGATATGCTTTAAGTCCAATACTTACAGCTTTGCTGAACTGAGTGTTTAGACTGGTTATATATGGGTAGCAAAAAACAGGTGGATCTTCACAATATGCAAGTTAAGTTTCTCTTCTCTTGTGCCTGGAAGATTTAATTACTTTATATATAAAATTCTCTTAATTATGGCCACAAACTTTGTTTTTCATTTTCAAATTTAAATTTGCAGAAAGGGAGTATTTTTCAATATATATTAAAAACTCTTTAGAAAATGAGAGAGTGCTGTATCAATGTCTTGAATTGCAATGACTGTTTTCATAGACAACAGGAAGTTAGAAAATATATGCATTACCCACTGCTTCTTAAGAAACCACACTAATTGTAAGAATGACATTCTCATTTAAAGAACTTGTAAAAACTTTGCTACAATTCAGTGAGATGAAATCATTCACAGCTCTGCTTGGTGTGGGGTTAAAAGGCATATGGGCATGGACTGAAGCCTGAACTTAGATTTGAACTTTGCAGCAAAATGTCAAAACAGGAGAAATTTAGAAGATTTTTATTTCATGACAAAGATACATAATGCATCTTCTGTCTATGAAGATATATGTTCATGTAACATCTACTAGCTGAAATACCCGAGCTTTATCTTTGTCTAAAAGGTTTTTTGTCTGAAGTTGACATTCCTGCACCTGGTTTGTATGGGATCATGGGTATGTTATGTGAATATTAATGCCAGGTTTTAGCCTAATCCAAATTAAAACATATAAACCACAGAGAATAGGACTGGAAAAAGGTCTTTTTCTTGCACACGTACAAAGGAATATTGATTTGTGAATTGGAGCTATAAAAATAGTTTGACATTAATGTATTCCACATGCTGTATAGATACCCACCCACAAAAAAATAGATTTTTTTTCTATTTCTATCACCCTATTACCCTTACGTAACTCTCTGATTGACAGATCCCCAATTCTTTAATTTTATTTTTTATTTTGCTACCAGCTGATTTCAAGGATTGAAAAATAAGAGTATGTTTTAATAAACTTGAATTCAATTCATTTTTGCTTTCTTTTAAAGAACCAAAATTTGTTGGCTCATACATGATTCCTGACAATGAAGACCACGATGATAACAAAGTATATTTCTTCTTTACTGAAAAAGCATTAGAGGCCGAGACAAGCACTCATGCCATATATACCAGAGTGGGACGCGTATGTGCGGTAAGATCCTTTTTCTAATTCCCCAGCTAAATTTAAAAAAAGTGTGCTCCTTTCTTTGGTCCTTCTTCCCCAAGCAAATATGACATTTGTTAATGTACGTGAAAGTAAGTTATAGGTCTGAATGAAAACGCTACATCTAAACAGCCTCAAGCATTAGAAAATTCAAAAGCGATCCAAAATCTGGGCTTGAAGCCGAATTTTGCTGAGAGAGGAGGGCAAAGTTCAGAAAACTTGTTATTCAGCTCCATTTCTCTTTGTGCTGATATGTGGTAACAGTAATAGCAGTTGCCCACAGAACTCTCTTACCATCCGTATTCTTAATTCAGATCAAGGCTCCATCACCCTTAGTATTGGCTGTAGGTCCAGGGCCTCTTGCAGCTCTCACAGCTGACATAAATTGATGTCCCCTCACATTCTTGGTGACAAGACCAGCCCAAATACCAGTCCTCTCTGACTTGCCCTCTTGCCTTCCTATTCCGTCAGCGAGGAGGAGATTTAACTCACCTGCATTTGTGGAGGATTGATGGCTATCTGATCAGACAGCTGGCTTTTGCAGCCAGCTGGACTGGACAAGAGGCAATGGGCACAGACTGAAACACGTGAAATTCTATCTGAATGTAAGAATACATTTATTTACTGCCAGGGTGGTTGAACACTGACACGGGTTGCCCAGAGTCTCTATCCTTGGAGATATTCAAAACTCCACTGGACAAGGATCTGAGCAACTTGTTGAGCGACTTGCTTAAAGCAACTTACTTTGAGCAGGGCAGTTAGCCTAGATGATCTCCAGGGGTCCCTGCTAAATTCAGCTATTCTGTGATTCTGTAAATTTTGAGAACCTCTTTCTGGTGCGTGAATGATAAGAAGGTTCCAACGTTAACCATCTATACAGTGTTTTATAAATAGTAGCTACCTACTGTTTTATTTCCTCTATCATTCTTCTCAACAGCAACTAAGGAAAATTGTGCAGATAGGAAACTAGAACAAAGGATTGAATTGCCCAGGAAATTATCATTGCAGCCAGGCATAAGGTTTACCAGAAGGAGCAGGCAAGTCATGAGGAGAGACCTTGCTTCCCTTCACTACCCTACACGATTACCTATTTCCCAGTCAGGCCACGTTCCTGGTGTGTTGATCCCATCTCTGACTCCCTGGCCCCACACACAGGAAGGAGATCTCAGGCAGTTGCCGGAAAGGACCACTGTTAACATATGATCTGCCCGATGAAGCTGCCCATAATCGGTCCTCTCTGAACAACTTATGAAGTTTGGATGCATTCCTTTTCTATTAATTGAACTACTGTAAGGCTGATGAAAGGAGCTCTCCCATTCCCACTGGGACTAGAGCTGCTTGATTAAAGGAAGGAATGAGAAGTTTATTTCTAAGCATCTGATTTTGTTTCCGAAAAAAATTGCATTCTTTCCTCCTAACTGTAGGGGATACATTCCTGAAAATATTGGGCAAAAACCAAGATACAAGTTAAAAATCTTCTGTCACCTCGATGTATAGTATATGTCACATATGCTTACCAGCCTACTACCTATTAAAATTTCTTAAGGAATATGCATGTATAACTTAAAACATCTGAAGTATGCAAAGTACCAAATTCTAGTGTAAGATATTAATGTTCACAGAGCCAGTTCACTTTCTGAATTCAAGTCTGCATCAAGATCTGAAGTAGAGTTCTTTGGCCTATGTTCTGTTAGATGTCTGACCAGATTATTTTAATAGTCCCCTCTAGTCCGAAATATATCCACCTGAATGTCTTATCTCTAGCCATGGGTTAAACCAAAATCCCACAGACCTTTCTCTTCTAGTCTTCCAAAACTCCAAATGCTTTATCATCCGGACATTAACTTCAAATCCGTACGCTATAATTCAAATTTGATTTGAACCAGGACAAGAATACAGAAAATTGCTAGCTGGGGATTCAGGAACTGGGGTTTTTTTTCCAGCTTTTACATTTTCAACTGAGCTGTAACAGATTTTGCAATACAGAGGCACCTACTCTGCATATTTCTACTTTTCTGAGGAAAACACCTCACTGGTTTTGTAAGATCTCAATGTGAAGCTGAGGAAATCTATTAATTTGGGTAGCTAAGAGTGAAATTGTGAGAGGAGTTTTGCAAGCCTAATACAGAGCCTTGAACAGTCAGTTATACAGCCTCTCTGAATGTAAGGCCATAGCTTTGAGGATGCTACCCAAAGGTTACGGAGTCAGATTACTAAGTAGTACTAAACGCCTCCTTTTCTTGAGAGTCTGACAGTCGCAGCAGCAAGAAAAAGATGGGACAGCCGTAGCAAAGCAGGAATTATTTAAAGGTGTTGAGAACTTGTTAGAGCACCATGTAGACATTTGCCTCAGGCTTGCCCCAGCCACACCAGCTCTACAGATAGACTCGGGGCTTCAGTTTCCAAATGTGTTGATCTCACCCTACACTGAGCTCCTAAAGCAAAGCTAAACTTTGCTAATGTACTCAGTACAACCAGTTAACAAAAATGAGAAATACAAAAGCTTTACAACAGCTGTACTGTTAAAACTATCCATGGATGTGGTACAGAATAAAAAAAAAATTCTTATAAACCCACAGCTCTTAATGAGACCTGGACTCGATCAGTGCAATCCTGCTTGAAAACTGACTCCAGAGAAATAATACTAGTAATAACATGTGGTTTGGAAATGCGTGCTTTCGCCATTAAAAGATACAATAAGCAGCTAATTCAGCAGAGATGTTTGTGCTTCTCGACTTACTCATTCAAATTACCATCAGCATTTGTTTCTTTCTATGCAGAATGATATGGGAGGCCAGCGAATGCTCGTGAATAAATGGAGCACTTTCCTCAAAACCAGGCTAGTTTGCTCTGTGCCCGGGAGAAACGGAATTGATACGCATTTTGATGAATTAGGTAAACACCCTAGACTGCAACGAACTTAAAACCATCATACGAAACATATACTTTCGTGATAACACATCTTACTGTCAAATATTGTACTTGTATTTATTAACAGGAACGGTTGTTAGTCTTTTGTTTCCAATGTGTATGAAGTTCTATACCTACGGAGCTATCATCAATTGTGCCTTTACTTATCGCATTGTTTTTAAAGATTGCTTTTAAAATCTGCATAAAATTAAATAACTTGTATGAGTAAAATAGAATTACACTTTTAATAAATAATGAAGTTTCTCTTTTGGGGCTGAGAAAAGCAGTTTCCTACTGATAACATTGCATTTCAATTTTACAGAGGATGTGTTTTTGCTGCAAACTCGTGATAACAAAAATCCGGTGATATTTGGCCTCTTCAACACTACAAGGTAAACAACTAGAAGAAATAATAGCAGCAACAGAGGAATGTTTAAACAGCCTATTGAAGAGATAGAAGCTGCATGATAAATATCCCTTAGCAAATACATAGTAAACAGTTTAATCCCTGTTCTGTTCACAGTGGGCTTCCTTGTTAATGTAAAAACTGCTCTGTGACACTCAGGGGCTTGAAATCTCATTCAGTGATCCAATCTATCTGGATCATAAATTAATTAAATGTTTCTCTGCTTGAGAATTTCCTAGTGCCCAAGTATATGCACTCCTGCATGCTTATAAGAGCAGGCACCTATCAGAGCCACCTGTCTTCCTTTACAAGCTCCACTGTAATTCAAGTTTAAGTAGACAGCAGCTTAAATTCCTACTGACTTCTTAGTGAAACCTGAAACACCAGCTGTGATGCTGCTGGTGGCCTCCTTTTCCACAGCAGCCTGGTTCAAGTGCGAGCACGCGGTATCTGTTTCTTGGAGATCCAGCTGTTTAGTTTAGGATGTAACTGGTAGAGAAAAGCAACTGTGCTTTTGCCACTATTTCACTCTCCTGATTTATTTTTTTGGAATAAAGCAAGGCAGATCTGGTCCTCTAGGGATGCAGGCACCTAGCATTTCCTACTGGCTCCTTATGCCAGCAGAGAGAGGTGGGCACCTGATTAAAATGATCTGGATTACCTTCTGGACTCTTCAGAGATCATTTCATACATAGAGTGATCTTGATGATCTAACTAATAACACTAACAAACATTCCCACTCAACATAAAAAGACTCCTGTTCATTTCAGTCAGCACTGGATGATTCCCATCTTTCCACAGTAACAACAACAGGAAAAATCTTAGAGAGGAAAAATGGTTAACTAAGTCACTACTCAATGTCATATAAGACCTGACTTTAATTCATTATGCTTCCTCTATGTTTATAAACAGGTAATTTAGAGTCTGTGTTCACCACCTTCAAATTTGGGGATAACAACATGGAGCTTCCTCAGAGAAATACTATAAATATAAATACATTAAAGCCTTTGTAAAGAGCATTGGACACTGTAGTTATAAGAAAAGCATTTAGGAAAAAATAAGTATTTTTTTCTCCCTGAATACTGTTGAAATGTGACTTATTTTCAATTACACAATAATGCCAGTATTGTATGTACAGTGTGACATAGTGCTTTAATAATTACTTTAAATTTTACTTCATAGCAATATATTTAGAGGATATGCTATATGTGTTTACCACATGGCAAGTGTCCGAGCAGCTTTCAATGGACCATACGCTCATAAAGAAGGACCTGAGTACCACTGGGCTCTATATGAAGGAAAAGTACCTTATCCTAGACCTGGTTCAGTAAGTACAATCTATTTTCCATGGCTTTACTGTGTAAATGAATTTGGAAGGAAAAAGTAGACTGTTGATAATGTACAAGTCTTTCTGAATTCACAATCCAGGATATATTTATTTGAACACATACATACTCTAGCATTTCTGAAAAACTGTGGAATAGCTCATCCATAAGTTTAATCAAGTACTAGAACCATACATTTCCCAAAGGAAAAGAGTGGAAAAAAGTACAAAAGTTTTTTCACAGTCCTGTTGGGGCTTGAATTCAGCAACCTTGTGTTAAGGTCCTAAGGTCCCAAAGTTAGGATCGCAGGCAGCAGGGGCAGAAAGAGGCACCTCTAGAAGGTGCATCAGATGCCGCATTCGGAAGCAGTAAGTGTATTACCTGGGAAGGAAACTCACGTTCTATTGAGTTGAGAATAACCATTTTAAATTGGGCTGCTGACATATTTTTTGCATCTGAACCTCGATAACTTTAGGCTAACTGCCAAATAAAGAAATGAAAAATCAAATATCAATTTAAATGCATTGAGTGAACCATGAGGATTTTTCTAATAGAACTTTCTGGTGAACGAGTTGTCCCTACTGACTTCACTTGAGAAAATAAAGCTAAGATGAACTAAAAATATCTACCTATATTCACAAATATATATACATTCAAGATGCATCAATATTTTCCAATGGAAATAAGCTTATTACTGGAAAAAAACAAGCTTACACAAGGCAATTCACTTTCTTTCTATTGCCTGCTGAAACCAGGACATTTAACAACTGTTAAAGGAAGAAAAAAAAATAATCTACTATTTCAATATGATTGTTCTGGTTCCTTTTTTCTATCTCTTTCTCAAAAACCACCAAATTTGAATATTAAAATAATTTAGATCAGTGCACAGGTTAGAAACGAGACATAGATTTTAACAAAAGTAACTAATCAGAATAAACACGTTCTTAGATAAGGAGCAAATCCTCCATCACCTGAGGTCCTTCTCTCAGGACTGGTTCTTTCTAGAAGCAATGGTCTGGCATCCTCACAATTCATGGGTTTCTTTTCAGACATCACAGACTGAGATTTTATTGCCCTCAAATCAAGTTCCTGGGCTTATTAACATTCTTGTTCTGCACCCTTTACAAAGAATATAGAAATATTAAAGCAACGTTGCAAAGAACCAAACTCAGCAAAATGACTCATGTTTTTTGCTAATTTTCATACGAGTTTCTTCAAAAAACTTCTTTGTTTTCCAATGGACATTAAGTGAAGAAAAGAAACAAGACATATTTTGAAAATGCAATTAATCTGGCAACTGTTTCAGCATACTCTGCAACTATACAGGCACTGTCATGTAGAGGGCTGCTTCTGGCTAGCACTTAGATTTTTAATTTGTTAAAGAGAAATTCTGGACACGTTACTTAGAGACAGGTAATTGATTGCTACAAGGAATTCCTAACTTCTATGTTGATTTCTCCAAAGCATCACAAGTAATCTCCATCTCAAACTCTTTTCCTGTTTTACTCTCTTTTTAGGTGTTTCTGAAGTTTCTATTCCTGTAGTTTCTTAACCCGGGACTCTCCCGTCCCAGGTGGGGGGGTGAGGAGAGCAGTCCCGCCTTCACCGCCTGTCAGTGCGGCTTCAGGGTGCCCTTTGCACTGCAGGGGCCCGGCAGCATCTCACAGATGGGGCACAACCAGGGCCTCCCTCACCTTCCTCCTCCTGCCGCAGGTCAGGAGGAGTCCCACAGAAGCGTCACATCCAGGATTTCTTCTGCTCCCTGTGCTTTTGGGGAATACAACTACTTACCCACCCGTGGCGATTGCCATCTCTTGCAAAGCTGCTTTTGTTTAGACTCGCCGAAGGTCTCATGTCAGCATTGTGCGGATTTTTGACTCTGTGAGATGCAAAGACATTTCTAACAGCTGTTTGGCTAAACTCCCCCCCCAGCTCTCACACTTCACCTCTTCATCTTCTCGCAGGCTAGGGGCTCGCTCTCTTCAGCTTAACGGTGGAACAAACAGCTGCTGGAGCGTTACCTTCAGTCTTGTTTTGCTTTTGCTAACTGAACCAATATTCTCTTGTATGCTAAAAGCATTCATTTGCAGAAATAAACATTGCATACAATTCATTTATCACTGAATCGCAGGAATGAGAAGCAAAAAGGCCTTTTAGCTTATCTAGTCCATGCCAGGACAGCCTTTCTCCCTGTAGTATGATTTTGAATGCATGTCCTCTCGCATTTTAAATTAATGTTTTCCTCTGCTTCTCTTGGGGTTAGAGACATAAGTCAAAATGCTGAAGTAGATGCTCCAAAAAGGAGATTATCTGGGATTTAAAGACTATGAATATGATTTGACCATCTTGGCCAGTAAGCTACCACTGTAGCAGTGCCGACTTCTATACCGAATGGGTTTTTGTCTGTTTGATGTGGATCAAAGTAAGTCATTGGTATTGAGTCAGGAAAGGAAAACAGATAAGTAAATTATCAAATTTTGAGAAAAATGGTTGAATTTAAAGGATTTTTTTGTTTCCTCTTTGACATTTTGCACAGCAAATTTACAGTTTTACCAAATAATGAGACGGTATCATGCATGGATTGCAGAGTGGCTGTATATTTTGCAGAGATAATATGGTCCAAATTCTTTAAGTGTTATTATTTTTCTTTTTTTTTTTTTTTTTTTTTTTTTTCTCCAGGCAGTAGAACACCTCATATATATTATTTGGACTAGCATTAAACACAGGCAGGAATTCAGTATTAATGACTACAATCATTACATTGATATCTCCTAGCACTGAAGATTAAATGTTTTGGGGGTTTCTTTGGCAAGAAGAAGAGAACACTGAGCCAACACTTCAGCAAAGCTGACAATGATTTACAGAAAGGTTGCCCTAAGTTCCACTTGCTTTCGATGCTTCTCTCGGTTGGCTCTCAATGGCCACATTTGGGGCAGACTGGATTGTAGCCTCCCCAAGAGGCAAGGCACAGGAGCTGAAACAGATGTAAAAGAAGAGAGCAAGTAATTTTCCCAATGTCATGGAATAAGTTAGCTGAGGAACCAGATCTTTCCTGGGTGTTAATTGATTTAATCACGTTTATTGTGATTAAATCTGTATGTCGCAGAGCACGTCAGAGGCTGAAATGGCTGGCTCTGCTAGCTAACAAGGGATTAACTGATTCATTTTTGGCTGCTCATTTAGGGTACAGTATAGAGATCTTTACAATGCTTTTCCAGTAGCATGAAAAGAAAGCATGTTTTGGGCTGTAGCCCACATTGTTAAGTTTCACAGTTCAAAGAAAAAGTCAGCCTATTGGTAAGCTGAATCCCAGTACTTTTCCCGTTACAGGAGTGACAGTGACAAGAGGCCAAAAATAGCCTACTATTAGGCATCTCTGAGAGTCACCACTCTTTGATCTTAGCTATTGAATGGGTAAAAATGGGGTCTATAAGGAATGAGAATACAGTTTAAAGCTAAATAAACAGAAATTCACTGTTAAGAGTCGCGCCGGTTCTGACAGGCTCTGCAATCCACTGCTCTCTGAAATCTACCTGAAGCACTGCTTCTGCTCCAATCTCTGCTCCTGTTTCACTGACTCATTTAATGCATTTAGACTGTGATGCTTCTGAGAATGACATGTTACCTCAAAAATGGTGTTGATAGATTTCAGAGACAGCTACATCTACTGTTTCCTTTCTAGACTACTTGGGGTTTTTTTAATTAAAAATGAAAAGCCTGTGAAGGGTTATTTTTATGAAATCTCTCCAGGGCTAGAACTTTGCAAAAGGAACCTGGCAATGCCTATTCACTTCATAAGTTGTGCAGTGCATGGAAAGCAGAGGCTTAGCCTGTCTTCATGCTCCAGCTCTGTCTCTTTATTGCAAACAGCCGGTGAAACTCCATCACTAGGTTGATTAGACAATTACTTTAAAGTCAATACTGAACAAATACTTTCCTGTAGCTAAGCCCAAAAAGTGGAAACAAACATTGCCCCAGTTGACAAGTTTGAGTTTGTTATTGTCAATTACAGTTGACCGCAAGTTTAAAATTACTGTTTCCAGTAAACATAAAGAATATTTTATTTCATTTTATTGATTGAAAAAGCCAGTTTAAATAGGGAAAGGCTGCTACTGTGGCTTTTCTTGAAATGCTTCTTAAAACCACACTGTCTTATGAATATTTAGAGAAAGTAAACGGTTACTGAGATATTTCCAGCTTGATCATAAATGGTTTCAATTAGACATCATGAAGCAAATTGGAAATGTAGAATCTATGTTCAGTTAGGAAACACTATATCCTTCGCAAAGCATCCTAAAATTAACTTCTCTGTTTAACGCACATTAAATTATCCCTAATTGCACATTTGACCAAAGGAGTAAGGCTCTTTTAATCAATCATTGACATAAAGTGTATTTGCTTGCAATACAGTAGATTGATCAATGTAAACATTGGTATTTCAAACTAAACTGTGATATATAATACTGTCACCGTGAGTTAGGAATTAGAATCAAATGTAATGCTGTTAGAATGCCTGAGATCAAGAACTACTGTTGCTGCTGGCATCATTTCTGGATGAGGCTTTGAGTAACCTGGTCTAGTGTCCCTGCCCATGGAAGGGGGGGTTGGATCTAGATGATCTTTAAGATCCCTTCCAACTCTAACCATTCTATGATTCTATGATTCTATTACTTTTAAGTGTGCTTATGGTAATATATTTTGCAATTAAAAACAATTAGACTAGAGACTGATTTCAAGCATTAGTATTCTGCTGCCTTTACCCTCTACTGGGATAGGAAACCCGTTTCTCCTAACTCTGTCAACAGCCATTTTGATTACATCTTCAGTATGAATTTGAGGAAGGCATAAGCACTATGGGTTTTGTAAAAATCTAAAAATGTCACTATTTCTTCTGCTCTTAGTATGCCAGAGAGGAAGGAGCTCCCTCTTTCTAAACATGACAATGCCAAGGCTCTGTTCTGCCTTCCCTTTCCTGGCCTCTCGCGATTAATAATCCACACATGCACAAAGCATAGAGTTCACCGTCCCAACTCCTGCTGTGGTCTTCTGTGCCTGTTTTTATGCTAGTTTTTTTGTAGACTTGTCATTACCCCTGAAAACAAGACCTGCCTCTGACAATATATTTGGCAAACCTTCAGGACAATCTATGTTTTATGTTTTTGCAGTGTGCCAGCAAGGTGAATGGCGGTCTGTACACCACCACCAAAGACTATCCTGATGAAGCTGTCCATTTTGCCAGGAGTCATCCACTGATGTATCAGCCTATCAAGCCTGTTCATAAGAGACCAATACTAGTTAAAACAGATGGAAAGTACAATCTTAAACAAATAGCAGTGGACAGAGTGGAAGCTGAAGATGGGCAATATGATGTCTTGTTCATTGGCACAGGTAAATTAAGGAAAGCAAGGAAGAAAATTGATTTAATAGGGTTTTTTTACCTCCAGAATGAATGAAATAGTGTGTAGTCCAAAAATAATAAATCAATACAACATTTCTCTTTAACAATCATTCTTTGCATGATGTTGTCAGTCTTCAACTTAAAGAAGAATTTAGTCATTCTACATATGAGTTTCAGTGTGCTGATAGTATTATATAGAAAAATAATCGTAGGAAAACATTTAAAGGACTAGGAAGAGAAACTTAAGTATAGGATTCAGCTTTTTTTTTTTTTCAAACAAGAATTTAAATTAAATTCCTGAATGACTGACTTGAATTTAAAACTTCAGAACACAATCATGTATACAAGAATAGTTTTGAGCTGAGACCTAGATTCTGAGAGAAATAGAGGTGATATGATTTTCAAAAATATCAGTTCAAGTTACTGACTTTATTACAAAGTTTGTTTTCCCCAATTCTGGAGACCACAAGTCTAGCTGATACTGTTAAAAAGAAACTGCCAGCTTCCAGACTTGGGTTACAACACAGCTCAAGGAAGGAAGGAGGAAATACCCAGGTTTCTTGAAAAAAAACTGTTAGACCTTTTCTGCCAAGTTTTCTTGTCTTTTTTTTGTGCTGTTTTCATAAGATACATACAGCTTGTTTAAAAAGGACTTTTTAAACATCTACCAAAAAATATGAACAGGGTAAAATATATCATAGATCTGTCCTAACTCTAAGCAGCCAGAGAAAAAAATACATTCTAATGGTATTTGAAAAACAAGAAAACATAAGAAAATAGGAGGAAAGTTTGGAACAAGACAAGACTTTAGTCACATCTAATCCGTCTGGAAAAAATCCAAGGATTCATACATTCACATTTTATCAACTTAACAACAGGAGTGGTATCACAAATCATTTTGACCATTTGTCTAGGAAAGCAGTTACAGTGAATTATTTTTTACTAATGAAATTCCTCTGATAAGCACATTTCAGTGTTGAGACCATTCAGAAGAAGCGTGCTTGTAGAATAACAAAGGCTTATTTATATTAATGCTGTTTTCTAAGCTTTTAAATGGCTTCAGTATGGTCTCTGTATCGGACTTAGTGTGGCCTATAAAAGATTGTGCCACGTGTCACTTATTTCTCTACAGCAGATTTTATAATGGTGACTACAATTTTCATATTTTCCACTAGCATTTGTGATCAAGATATTATATCAAATACTTTTGTGCACAAGTCCTCTGTTCAGCAAAGTTGAATCCAAAGGGACTCAAGTGTATGCTTTAGAGCTGTGCTGGACTGGCACCTAACAGCTGCTTAGTCTTCTCCAGCCGTCTAATCTCAGGTGACAAGAAATTCCAGCATAGGAATTTGGGCTTTAAAAACTCTAAAACGAACCCTGCAATCTCTGCTCTGGCAAGGTTCCCATCAAAAAACTCACTGCTGCTCTTGGCAACATAATGTTAGAAAGGGTTAAACTTTTTTTATCCAAGTCCAACACCTGCTGTGCAACGTAAGTAAACAGGGTCTTACAGCCAAGCAGAAGTTTCCTTAGAGTAGCAGTGCAGGTTAGAAAGGTTCATCAAAGGCAAAGTCTGAACATCAGGGCTAACTTTCACGTGTCTGTCAGCAGGATTCAAAGAGGGACTTACTTATGAAAATCAGAGCTCAGAATGCAATTTCTTTTTACTGTTCTGTCACAAAATGGATACCTTTGATTACATATTCTCTTTGAGAAGTGGTGTATGACCCCAGTTTAGTGGTTCCTCTTTATGCTTGCCCCTTTGATCTTTTGCTGAACATTTTTCCCAGTGCTTGTCTGCTTATTATTTCCCCTGTAAATCAAAGGTGACTGAAAGTAACAGAAGAAAGGAAGTGGTATTTGCCATTGTTGATGACAGATTTCCAGATTAAGGAAAGCAAGACTATTCTAACAATAGTCAGCAAGACAAAGCTGAAGTGGTGGAAGACCAGATGCTATTCATGTGTTTTAATTTCCTGTAGGAGTTGTAGTGGCAGAGAGGCTGATAGACCTAAACTCTGATGTGCCTTAGACCTTTTGAATGTGCAGCTTTTTGGGGGGTTCATCTTTCTTGGATTAACACCTTCAGCTCAACAGAAACTCAGTGTTTCCCCAGAGGGGGGTGGACAATGAAGCCCTGAAGGTGTTTTGTACTCTTGCCTGGAGGAACGGAGCTGCTGCCAGCAATTAAGTATAGTTAGTAATTTCCTAACTAGTGTAAACACTCAGATCCTATAATTAAAGTCACTTTACACTCTCTTGCCTTGATGGAGTCAGCTCCTGACTACTCTCATTTCTTTTTCTGAAATTTGGTCACCCTCTTTGATCCTTTTGCAGCTCACAAAGGGGTTATGACCCAGAGTCTGAAAAATACAAGTCAATTAATCATATAGCTCAGGGGTGTCTCAATTGACTCTTATTTGCCAGGGACAAATTGTCATATGTGTTTCTTTTCTAGGAGTAAGAATCTTCATCAATAACAGCAACATGCAACCACCTGTACATATTTATAAATTTCTATCCATTATCAGTTTGAAGTCATTTAATGTATTTGAAAGCCATATAAATGTTTCCACCAATTGTAACCTTTAGTTTTGTTTTGCTTTTTGTTTTGTTTTGTATTGTTTTAAATCTATTCCCAGATAATGGAATTGTGCTGAAAGTCATTACAATTTACAATCAAGAGACAGAATCAATGGAAGAAGTGATTCTTGAAGAGCTGCAAGTATTCAAGGTAAACTGTGCTGTATACGAAGCATATATACAATTGTCTCGAATTTTCTGTAGAATTAAAATGTCAAAAAAATCTGAAAACAGTCAAATATACAGTAGTTCTGGTCAAGAAATTTTCTAATGATCTAGTTATTTTATGATAGGAAATCTTCATTTTCAGGTGAAGTTTTTCTGAGGTGGAGTTATAGCGCACGTACTGAAGCGTATGGCAGCAAACCACGACTACTGTCTTTCTGTTTACATGCTTGGAGGTTGTAGTGTGACTTTCAATTAGGATCTTACTGCATTTTGTTTCATTTTCCCTCATATCTAATTAAGTATTTAAAAGATTACAAATGCATGCACAAAAAATGTGCCTACTACAATCTTGGAAGCTTCAATGAGGTCCAGATAAAACAAAGCCCAATCCTCAAAAAGAAGGTATCAGTTAATCTGTCTTTAGAGTGGAAAAACCTGAGTCCTAGTGAGGCAAAACTCCATTCTGCTTAAGAGTAAAGCTTAGCATTTGGTATGTGGCAAAGCTAATATAATGAAATTCTCTTAGTGAGTATTCACATTGCGTCATTTTAGCCACATCAAGTAGGAGGGTAACCTACTTGCAACCACAGAGAAAATTTAACATCCAAATTTAGATATTTAAATATCGTACCTGCATTTAGTATTGACTTGTTGCCTGGGAGGAAATTCATAGAAATTGCCCCGCTTGATAAAGCTTGTTTTCGATAGACCTATTAGTGGCTATGTCTTGCCATTGCTCCAGGAAATCTGAGCAGAGGGCAGAGAGGAAAATGGTAAGAGAAGGAATTCCTGCTATTTTTATCTTATCTTCAATGAATGTTTTGTTATAAAGAACACCCCACTTATCACTCTCAAGTAGGACAAAAGGGATTCAGTGGTGGCAAGAACTAACGTCATGTTTGACAGGAAAATTGTAGTGTTCCTGTGCTTCCGATAATCCTGAATTAAGTGTTGGCTGGTTGTTTTTAAATAAACTCTTTTAAAGCAATGCTTCTGAAACCCACAATTTCCTCACATCAGAACTTAGAGAAAGTCAAAGTTTCTAGCAAAACTGAATATAATAAGTAAACATCAACAGTATTTTACCTAATTTACCATCATAGCAAAAATGTATTCTTTTTTCTAAGCAAGGAAATATTTCTAATTTTCTAGGTGCCAGTTCCTATTATTTCTATGGAAATCTCTTCAAAAAGGGTAAGTATTTGTTAAGTTTGAAATGTGAAGATTGTGTCTCAAATGTAACGAAGCTATAAACTGTATAGAGATAGATACATAGATGTACATCATTAATAATGTGATCTGGTCTGATACATGTAATCCTTTTGTAATATAAACTTCTGGTTATATGCTCTGTTCCTTTATGAAGCATTTATGTTTTTGAATTACATTGTTCAATCTCCTTAGTTCACACTACCATTCATATCAAAGCAAGTAAAACCCAATCTGTTTCATGAGTTACTGGCACAGTAATCACAGTAGGGATTAGCTTGGTGGATATGGCAACTCACAGGAAAGTTCCTTGCTGATAAATGCAGACAGACTTCAGCCCCAGGGGGATATCAGTGTAAAAAGCCTTGCTGGCTCTTCCATGTATTCAGTTGCCCATGAAAGGCAGGGCTGTTTGGATCGGTCTCTCTTTTGAATTTCTGATAATACAAACACCCAATTTACTACTCTTGTAGGTAGATTCTCATCTGTACCATGTCACAGATATCTGTACCATATCACCCTATCATCTCAGGATGGAGCCATTATAAACATCCCAGGATAGCTATATCTTAATAGATCTTAGACATCCGACACAATGTGGGTGCACATAAACATCGTGAAACACAAGTAACAGAGAATGAAAAGTGTGCTCCAAAAGATCATTTTAGTCTTGGTGTCCAGTCGACTTGCATTCTTTCTGCAGATAATGTAGAAAGACAAACTCCTCTGATGGTGATTCAGAGGAGGATCTTAGGTGTAAGTATTCTGAATTATTTCCTGGATCAATTTTTTTTCCCATGGGCTGTGAAAGCAGCTCTGGGTTGTCTAACACTGCGCCTAAGTGATTATTTGGAGAAAGGCTTTGGTGTCATTTCAGATATTTGCCTTACATTTAGCTCTCAGTGAAATGTCATGGTAAAAAGTTTGTATTGAAAGAGTAAAAAGGAGATACTGTATAAAAAGTGAAATAGTCTTCCTCCATTACATCCAGCTCTCAAGAGGGCTGCTAACTCTACTGAGTCAAGAAGTATCTGGAAAATCTGGAGAGAATTGTAGAGAAAGCTGCCACAGCAATCCGGTGGTTGAAGAACAAACCTTCTTGTGAGAAGGAAAAGTAGCTTAACTTTTTCAAGATATCAGAGAAAAGACTGAGAGAAAACAAGATAGCCAGATATAAAATTTTAGCCAATGAAGTGATTTCCTAGAGTATGTGTTTAGGGATTCTTGAACATTGATGGCAAAGCAATATCAAGATCAAATAACCAAGTGCAGCTTGTTGAATATAGATAAACTTATTATTGAAATAGGATGCAGTTTTCTGGTACTGAGGACAATTAAGTGTTGGAATACATGTTAGGAACAGGGTTGGCACAAAGTTATTTTGTCTTTAAAATGAGATCTGTAAGCAGAAGTATAACTTAGTTGAGTTTCTGTGAAAAAAGTTATGTAGCTCTCTGCTTGAGCATTTTGGCTGGTCTCTTTTGACCATGGAGTTTGTGAGCCTGTGGAGATCTCCTTGCTAGCTTTGTCTCAATATCCTTATAACACTAACCAGTCTTCACTAAGTCAGTGGTACAATAAAATATCCTGTTTCAGGGCTGAGCTAGTTATCTGCAAAGGCTGGGAAGGAATGTTCTTCTTTGATGTTCAGTTGGCTAGATATCAGATGCTTTTTGCCCTCCTGTGATGAACCAAGACTTAGAGTAGTCTTTACCCCTGCTAAAAGATGAAAGAGAAAAATCTCATCTTGTATGTCTCATTGAAAGTGTTGTGCATGTCTTCTGGGACAATCACATGGCAGCCTTTGCAGACAAGAACGAATTCTCTTCAAATGAGGATCCTAGGTTTCTTCTTCATTTCAGTTGGCAGATTGAGTCCCTGCTACTATCATCTGTTTTATCTCAGCTGAAAAAGTCTTCAAGCATTGCTGTTACCAGCCTCTCCTAGTCTTTTCTCCTGGCATTTCTAAGACCTAAACAGATATGGGAGGTGTCCTCAAACCAGGACAGTAATCATTCATTTGTGACCTAAACAGATATAGGATGTGTAATCAGGAACAAAAAAAGAAATATCTGGATTAAATTTCATGTTTTGTGATAAGCAAGCCAGACTAAATGAGCTGCCTGTATTTTCCAGCTTTAAGAATTTTAAAATACCAGGTTTTGAAAGCTTGGTCTAAAAGTGGGAGTTATGGCCTAAGTTTGGCCATTAGGATAAGCACAGTTTAAGTGTTCATTAGGAATCCTTTTTCTGACTGGTAAAACCATGGAAGTGAGCATGCATAAGCAGTTCCCATCACAGTGCACACTGCATATTTCTGTGTTCACTCCATTTATATTCACCAGCAACAAGATTTTTTATCAAATCCCTTTAAATTCAAGCTATTCTCTTCTGAATTTATTATACTGACAACTCTTGAATTTGATTGTCTTTCACTTGATTTGAAAAGGACATTTATGTGAACTCAGAAGATTCAAACAGTCTTAGCAGTAATGCTGAAAAAAACCCCAACCCTACAAATAAATATGAAAGAAGTAGATTGTGACCAGTTAATTTGTAAGGAAAGACTGCACAGCACCTGGAAAACAAAATAAAATCTATTTCTTGTGCACTGAGGGATTATACAAATCATAGCGCTACTGTGCATGTGTATAGGTGACCATATTGTGAGTAGCCACATCAAGAGTTAAACTTACTTGATAACTCCCACTTTAAGATTGAGGTTGCTTAAAACTTTTGCAAATTTGAACTTCTTTGTTCAGAGTCTTTCATGTCAAGCTTTCTTTTTTTGCAGATTGGTTAGGTGACAGAGAAGTGTGAAGAGGGAGCATTGGATAGTGTCTTGAGGAAGAAAAAGAAACCTGAACCCCTGCCTATTCAAACACAAAGCTTAGAAAGCTGAAACTTCAGAAGTGAGGAAATGCCAAAATAAACTTGTTCATTTTACCTTCTTTCTGCTCTTCTGTCCTCATATGAGCAGGAGAGTTTAGTCTGTATTCAGATATTTTCCTACAGAGTAACTCTGCCTCCCTCAGGGCACAGGCTGGATGCACAACTGGCAAGCAATGATAAAGCTAACATTTTTTTAATAACTCGATTGTTAACAGAAGTTTTAGTGGAAGTTCTAGGAATTTAATCATACGTGGTGTATTTTTTCCAGCAACAGCTCTACGTTGGATCTGAGTCAGTCATAGCACAAGTGAAGTTCCACCAGTGTGACATGTACGGCACCGCCTGTGCTGACTGCTGCCTTGCTCGAGATCCGTACTGCGCATGGGATGGGATCTCCTGCTCCCGATACTATCCCACAGGAATGCAAGCAAAGAGGTGAGCACTGCTGCTTTCCATGATATCCTTTTTGCAAAATACCTATGTGGAAGAGTTCCTGCTGCAACACAAAGCACTTCATATCTCCCCCTCATAAAAATAACCGAGCACTGAGAAGATATGTTAGCTGCTAATTTATTAGTGGAACCTTAGGGGATTGCAAAGGAG
>VFFE01007859.1:1475843-1526407 GCA_008921705.1 Burhinus oedicnemus
GGGCAGGGGGCGGGGCTAAGGGCCTGCCTTCACCTTGCAGCTCAGTCCCGGCGCTAAGCCAAACGTCTCTGCTGTAACGTGTGGTTGGGCAAACCCCAGCTCAGCCTACTGATTTACTTATGCAAACTGCAACGACGCCGTTTCTCCCTGAGACTTTTCTACTTTGCCCCGTCTGTCACTGGGAAATAATAAAGAAACATGAGGATGATGGTGGTGATGATGGTGGCTGTATTGCTTTCTCGCAGATCATTTTTACTAAGTTCCCGAAAGCACAGAGTTACAGATTGAAACCTAAATTCGTGAAGTTATAGATTGCAAAAGACACTTCCATATATTCAGTACAGTTGCTAGTCACTGAAAATTGTTCCTTATAGTAGTTTATTTCAGGAATTGTCAGGTACTCTATTATTCATGGAATTCTGAATGAAATGATTATTAAGAAAAAATAACAAATACCAGGCTTATGTCAGTATTTGTGAAATCAGTTTATCTCCCAGCATCTCCCTCTCTTTCAGCACCTCTCCCCACTTTTTTCTGCTCTTCAAAAAAAGTAGCAAGTGAAGGAAACATGCCTTCCCCAGTCTTCACACTCACAGCAGCAAAATCCTATCAAACAAACATTTCTTTTTCTTGGATGGTTGTAACAACTGGATAAATATCCTTTCTTACAGGACTAAGATTTTTTTTAGCTCTACAATGGTCTGCAGGAACTGGAGAGTAAATAGTACATGCCTGCTAAGTGCCCTGTTCCTGCTCGATAGGGCTGCTGGGCCTGACAGCAGTGGCGTTTTCTTCTTTGTTTTTTTCAAGGCTAGTATCTGTAGTATTTATGTATATTTGTGCAAGAGGATGTCTCTTCTGAATGATCTGCACATACAGATATGCAAAGCTGGTGGCAGCACTATTCAGCACTGACACTTTGCAGAGTTATCAGTAAGCAGGGCTGCAGCATCTATACATTACAATGAGAACTCCCAGGGCATGGTAAAGCCCTGTTGCTATCTCAGAATCTCAGCTTCCATTTAATAACATGCATGTATTTTTACGGCTTCTGCCTAAAAGGCCCAACGTAGTCCCCACTGAATTTGCAGATTCCCCTGAAACAACAGTGCCGAAACATTGTCTCTGCTACTCTGTATATCGGTAAAGGTTAAAGCTGTCCTGTTGGTCCACCAGCACCACTGGATCAGAATTCCACACGTCTGACAGAACTCAGAAAACAATCGCTGTCTACTGCCTGTTTAGAGATGCGATGAGTAACATCCATGGACAAGACCTTTAACTAGTATAAATCTATATAGTTCCAGTAAATTCAATTTGTGCCAAATAAAATTCTGCCTTTTGTGTTCACATAGTGCTGGAGAAAAGCATTATTTAAGTAGTAAATGCAAAGAACAACAAAACTGCTTGGCTTTGCTTGTTTCTATCATATAGGATTTATACTGTACACATACCTGTGTAAGATTTACTGAATTGCATATTTCTGTTAATTTGTTATGTATGACACTGGTAATACTGTGTAGATTGGCTCTCTATGCAAATATAGGAAAGGTATCCTTAGTATAACTGAATTTCAGGTTGTTGGAAATACTACATCTGGCAAGATATGGCATTCCAATAGGCTCTTTTGTTTCCCTAGTAAGCAATCTTGATGTTATTTATCAGGACAGTCGGAGCAAAAAATTGCCATAGAAAAGCACAATTCTGGGAATGCACCATACAATTATGGTTTTCATTATTTTTCTGTAAATGTATATAAAAACTCCAAAGCCCAAAACTCACAACAATTTTTCTCTCAAAAGTAATCACATTATTTCCAGGTCACAGCCCAGGGCTCCCAGGTTCTGACCACAGCTCTGCCACTAGCTCAGTTTTTAAGCATTGGCAAGTCATGAATATGTCTGTTTCCCTATTGAGAAAAATGAGTTTAACAACTGCCTGCTACACAGATGTAATAAAATAAACTATTTGCTCTGTGCTTTGAGATTCCCAAGTGAAAAAAATAGCGTGAGAGCGAAGGATAAAAGAACTACCATGCACATATGTGGCAAACTGTTCTAAACTAAAAAGGAAAACTTCCTTGGCTTCCAGAGATAGAGAAAATGAAGACCAGCTAAAGGTGCCTTTGACTCTCCCTAGCACTGAATGTTGCCCGGTTGGTGCAGAGGATCTTTTTTTAGTATCTGTAATATCTGTGTAGTTATGGATAAACTGGACATATAGTTGTGTCTCTTCCCCAGACAAGTCTGTTTCTTTTTTTCAGACATGTGATTTCCAATAGGTTGAGTAGAGAGAAAATACTGATGCATAAATGAGTACTTCCCACAACACTGTTAAATTTTGGGGAATCGGGATCTAGCTCATTATGTTTTTAATGAATGTCACTTTAGCATAAACCCAACAATCTGTAAGCTAAACATGTTATCTCAAACAATTCCATTTTTTCCCCTCCAGACGTTTCCGCAGACAAGATGTTCGACATGGCAATGCAGCGCAGCAGTGCTTTGGCCAACAGTTCATTGGTAATCTACTCACACGTTTACAAATTGCTAGCAAATGCCTGGAGCAGAGAGCACAGACTTTGCCAGGAGTATGAGTCAGACCATGATCTCACCTGAGTTTTTTTACCGGACTATTCCTGTAATAAGGAATTATAATAAATTATAAGAGTCATGGGGATGAGCCCCATGTCATCCAGATCTAAGAATGACTTTGTTTCCATGGCAGGTCAGGTTCATCCCATAGCGTTCACGTAGTCCTGCAGCCCTGTCGTTCAGACAAGGGATGTGGCTCATGCAGCTCAAGGGCTTCCAACAGAAATGCAAGCGGAAAGATGGGGCAAGGATACGAAACAACAGGGCTTCATCCTGAAATGTGTGTGAAATACTGCCAGGACACTCAGCCAAAATTGAAGGAGCTCCATAGCACAGACATGGGCAATGACATGTCAGAACACAAATGTGTATTTATGATCATTATCAAGATTTTTCCTAAAAAAGAAATAAATAGATTACTGTGTCTAATGCTGTTGTCCAAACCTTGGAAAATGGTGATTTCAAAGACTGATATCAGGAAAGGCAAAACAGACAGAAAGCAGTTGCCTGGACATCCTCAATATTTTATAGGATAACACCCAATATGTTTATAGAAGGAAAAAATCAAATATAAAAGGTTCTTTTAGATAGGTAGTCAGAGGAAAGACATTTTAGAATCTAAATATTAGACAGATAGTTTACCAGAGAAAGCTTCATTAAAATTGGAGACCATTGGAGGAAAAGTATATTCCAATATGAAATATTAATTATAAACTGCTTGGTCTCAAGAATATTTCTCACTGCTGTGGAACAAAATGATTTCATTAATGAGTCAATTGGTCTTCTCCAGTGTAACATCTAGCTCATCTTCCTCCAGATGTTTTGTTGGATGGAAAAACAGAATTGAGTTTTGATTAATTTAATTCACCTTGTTTTTATTAGCATGCTTGGGCCAAAACTATACATTCATTTTACATGTATATAACACGGATATGTATAATACTGGCTAGAGTATTTATAGTTTTTAAGAGTTTCATTCTGCAAAAGGCTATGTGCTCTCATTTTTATCCCTAAAAATATTTAATTATTTATTATATTTAAGCATATATTGAATCTTCTTGTTTCACTGAGTGAAAATGAAATAGTTGAACTGTTCCTAAGAGCCAGGCACAAGCGATCAGCAGCGTGAAAGGCTGAGATCTGTTTCTCTGTGTATAATCTTAGCTGAATCATGGCACAATTTGGTCCATTTATCTTATGGCCAGATCACGCGAGAGCCTGAGATGATGGGAGAAATTCACTTAGTAGGTCAGACCTCCACCAGACACTACTTTTCAGTCACTATCTGTTTGTATCTGAATTAAACTTCACTCTGAAAAGTAAACATACTCTGAATATGGAGTGTAACAAGTATTGGCAATAACATTTATTTTTAAAACATTTCTTTTCCTTCCAGGTGAAGTCCTGGAGAAGACTGAGGAGCGACTTGTTTATGGAATAGAGTACAACAGCACCCTTCTGGAGTGCACCCCTCGGACCTTACAAGCAAAAGTAATATGGCTTGTCCAGCGTGCACATGAAGCTAAGAAGGAAGAGGTAAATATTTGTATCGCCTAACTTTTTAACTAAAAGATCCCGTGCTTAGGAATATTACATCTTCACTGAAAGGCCTGTCATCAGTTGCTGAAATGTACATGGGTGTAAGGGAAAAACATAATGTTATCTGCTCTCTTGAATTAATAGACCTGAGAATTTCATTTGGTGTTGGCATTCAGCATCTTGAACACAGATGTTAGAAATGTAGTGAAATGTGATTTAAGATCTCAAACCAAAAGAGAATCCAACACTTCTTTCAGTATGTTATTGCAGAGGTGAACTGTGTACATATTACTCCCAGTGTTAGTCTAGTTTAACATCTATTCATTCTTGCTGCCTCACCCATTACATGACAGAACCTTCTGAAAATGCATGTTGGGCGATTCTCTGCCTCTTTTACATATATTTCCCTATTATGAAAGTGCTTCATAAGTGTTAACTGTATTTATTCCTCAATACTTCTCTGATACATATCCCTTAGCGATCCCCACTTAGTACGTGGAAGGACATAGGGAGAAAAGCCTCAGACCACCAAAGGATAAGGACAGTTGCCTTACTGCCTAGCAGCTAGCCTCTACTGCGAATGTGAGACCCCTGCTTAGCCATACACATCTGCAGATCTCTGGAGTGGGACTCATCTGATAGTAAGCATGGATATTTATAATAAAGAGATCTACCTGGGAGCTAAGTGATGTAGGCTGCCTTTGAAGTCAGATGAGATGGTGTTGCAGTTAAAGCCAGTGGTTTCACCTTGTGCTTAACTAGACAGCTTCATCTGGTCAGGTAAAAAATGACTAGTAAATCACTGAATACAAAAATAACGAAGGATGCCATAGTCTGCTTTAAATATCTAAAATTAAACAAGATGAATGCCATCCCCACTTCAGGCACATTTGTGCCTGAAGTTTTGTCCAAGTCCCAAATCTCTGCATGGATTTTCACACTTGGTATTTCTTCATGTATTTAGCTGGAAGATCCCTATCTATGCTTAATCATTCTTACTATGTAACTATTAATCAGGCCTTTCACAAAAGTCGTGAACTGTGAGGGAGAATGTCCTATTATATGCACATCCCATTAGACCCAGTAGCTCAGATACTGGACACCAGGAATGTAAATTTGAACAGACTCTAACCTTCCAGTATGTCTTTATACTCCTAGGATGAATTTGTTTTAATGTTTTCCCCTGCAAGTTATTCAATTTTTCATGAATAATTATATAGTCATTAGAAAAAGACAATTGCAAGCAGTGAGAAGTAGAATAATATCATCATAGAATCACAGAACGGTTTGGGTTGGAAGGAACCTTCAAAGATCATTTAATCCAATCCTTCTGCCATGGGCAGGGACTTCTTTCACTAGATCATGTTACTGAAAGCCCTGTCCAACCTGACCTTGAACAATTCCAATGATGGGACAGCCACAACTTCTCTGGGCAATCTGTTCCAATGCCTTACCACCCTCAGCATCAAACATTTCTTCCTTATTTCCAATCTAAACCCACCCTCTTTTAGTTTAAAGTCATTATCCCTTATCACTACGAGTCTTGCTAAAAAGTCTCTCCATCTTTCTTATAGGCCCCCTTTATATATTGAAAGGGTTCAACAAGGTCTCCCTGGAGCCTTCTTTTCTCGAGCCTGAACAATCCCAACTCTTTCAGCCTTTCATGACAGGAGAGGTGTTCCAGCTTTCTGACTATTTTCGTGGCCCTCCTCTGGACCTGCTTCAACAGGTCCATGTCTTTCCTGTGCTGGGGACTCTAGAGCTGGATGCAATACTCTAGGTGCAGCCTCACCAGAGTCGAGTAGAGGTGCAGAATCACCTCCTTCGACCTGCTGGCCACACAGGATATGGTTGGCCTCCTGGGCTGCAAGTGCACATTGCGGGCTCATTTCCACTTTCCCATTCACCAGTATACCCAGGTACTTTTCTGCAAGGCTGCTGTCAATCCATTCATCATCCAGTACTTCTCTTCTGCTTTATATTCAGCGTCTTTTTGTTAAATAGGAAGATGGAGATTCCATTCTCCTGGGCACTTCTGCTGGCTGGATTAGACAGCTCAGTGCTCTCTGCAAATGCATCGCAGTTAACAACCTAGGTCTCAGGAGCTGTAGGGGGAACTCAAACACCAAACTCAGAACCGAGGCTTTAAGATCACAATGGTCCTGCACTTAGAAATAAAAATATCTGAGTTCTACCTCAAAAACATTTGTCAATATATAAGAGCATTCACAGGGACAGTTATTGGAGGTTACCTGGCAAATGCCCGTTTGTTTTCCATCCAGTAGTTTATTTGCATGTTTCAACCTTATTTCCCTCTGTGATTTAGCCACAAGTGACTAACCCATGCTGGGAAAACAGGAAACAACCTGCTCCACTCTCTGTTCTGCCATGCTTGCCAGATTCTCTAGATTGCTTTCCTTTCACAGCTCAACTTCTTTACTTCAAGTAAATATTTTCTTTACTTCAAGTAAATATTTTCTTTACTTCAAGTAAATATTTTCTTTACTTAAAAACTGTGAATTAAAGGATTATGGATACCTAATTGTCCTCTCAAAATGTAATATTACGTTCATGAATGTACATTTCAGAAGTAATTGTGCTGATTTAATGTAATAGTAAAGGTCTGTGCTCTATAACTGCATCTATTTATTTTTTAGGTGAAGACAGATGATAGAATAATCAAAATGGACCTTGGCCTCTTATTCCTGAAGCTGCATCGGCTGGATGCAGGGACCTATTTTTGTCAGACGGTGGAACACAGCATTGTTCACACTGTCAGGAAAATCACCCTGGAGATAGTTGAGGAAGAACGTGTAGATGAAATGTTCAATAAAGACTATGAGGAGGAGATACCTCACAAAATGCCATGCCCCATGCAGAGCAGTATACCTCAGGCATCAAAGCCATGGTACAAGGAGTTTCTTCAACTAATAGGTTATAGCAACTTCCAGAGGGTGGAGGAATACTGTGAAAGAGTGTGGTGTACAGATAAGAAGAGAAAAAAGCTGAAAATGTCTCCATCCAAGTGGAAATATGCCAACCCTCAAGAGAAGAAGGCAAGGATCAGGCCAGAGCATTACCGGTTGCCCAGGAACATAGCTGACTCTTGATGGACAAAAATCCATGTATTGTTTCTGGGTGAAATTTTATTTGGACTTAAGTAAGAGGGAGAAATCAGTCTTGGTTTTGGTAAATGACACAGGTTTATATATATAAAATATCGGGACTGAAAACAAAAATGCTATGGTAAGTTATACTGTACACTCATGATGACTGTTTAGAAGCATTTTAAACAAAATCTTCTTAACTATCTGATTCTAAGTAGGTCAATGCAATCAGAGTTTTGCATTAGGGAGGACGTGACAATCTTCAGACTTTGAGTGCTTGAATCAGTTTCCTGTGTGGACCATGCTTGCGCTGTATATTGTTGCATATGATGGCATATTTAAGCAAATTCAAATAGCTAAGCATTCACAAGCAGATGAAAAATATAACACATATCTTCATTTCACAAATTTCTCATGCTTCCGAAAGCAGCACATCTTAAGATCTTTCCTTTTGATTGTGACCTGTCTGAGTTTATCACTGAGAACAAAGAGTTGTGTTAATACAGTGTACTGCTATTTCTAAACATAACGAAGGGAAATCCTATTTACTTCCCACTGGTTTTGTCTTGTCAGTCATTTATGAAGCGCAGTGTGCTCTCACAGCTAAATAATATTTCCTAGTAACTTGATGTAAGTCAAATGCATGCTGAGAACACAAACAGAATGAAATTCTTTAACTTATCTATAAAAAAGTTGGAATGATGGTTTAGGTAGAAAACAAGTCTATCTTGTCTCTAGTAATGGACATTGCCTTAGTAATGACAAGAATTAAGGGAGTGCCCTCTTGTGGCAAAACAAAGCAAAATCCGATATTATCATCTGTTTTCTGAAGAAATGTGTAAAGTGAAGAAGTATTAGCCAGATCCACAGCTGGTTTGTTTTCAGCACACATTTCTAGTCTCCATGTGCTAAATCCACAGATTTAGAAGGCAGTGTTGGAAGGCATTTATACTGGAAAGACAACATTTAAAGTAAGTAATGTTTTATGTTGTTAACGTGCTTTTGGGGTAAAATGCAGTCATAAAAAGTTAGGATGGAGATTAAAAACAAGAACAGCATTATGCAGCTGTGTTTCTACAATTTCAGGGTCTGATCCAGGTAAATCTTTTCCTGATATATGATCTCTGGTCAAAAGGGTTGTTTTTCTGCTCTTGTGAGCAATACCAGGAGAGATCAAAGAACTAAGTCACTTAGAATCAAGGTCTTTCAAGACTTACTTAATAAAAAAAAAAAAAAAAATTTTAAAAAATCTTTCTGTAAGTACAAGAAACCAGATGCAGAAAATGCAGAAAAACTAGCATTTCACTACTTGAGGAATCTGGTATTACAATATGAATTGGATTATTTTATTTTTAAATTGAAAATTTTTTAAAAAAAAAGATAAGGAAGTTATAAATACAAATGAGTCACAAATGAGTTAACTCCTCAAATGAGAACATGATGCCAATAGGCAAAATAACCAAGCTGATACAGATTTCACCAAAAAAATTTACCAGCCACAAAGAGGTTCCTGTTGAGCTTCAACTTCTAATCAGGAAACAGTATTTAACTTAGTGGGAATTAACAGCCTGGATAACAGAGATTTGCTAGGTTTGCTGTGTTAACAAACGTAGCAATCAATGCTCACCCAGTGTTTTCCAAATGGGCTGTGTGTGAGAGATCTCGCAGTTGCTGGCAGGACCAGCGAGTGTTGCTGCTCCTCTGGGAACAGAGACTGTCCTGGTGTTTGAAGGGAGCCTGTGAGCACGCTGTCAGCAACCGGAGTATGAGGAAAACAGGGTTTCACCTTGTGTTAGTATAACAGCAGATTAATCTTCCCGTCAGCCAGTTGTGTTAAGGAAATCAATTTATTTGAGGGTTTGCACTTCACGTAGTGAGATTGCCTGTCTAAGAGATGAGACCAGACACTGCGCAGCCTTGCATGAATTCACGCAGTTGCGAACTTTGATCTGATACAGGAGATCGGATAAATTCACTTTTCTGTGACAGTTTAATGGAACTCAGTTGCAATTAGGATCCTCTGTTTGTCTACTGTTGTATGGAAAGTGCTAGCACTGAAGGCTGTGGCAGAGAGAACATACACAGAACAAGCATCCCTGATTTATACTTAATCCCCTATACAGTCCTCATTGGCATCCGTGATGGAAAACTGTTAAAACACCACTGAAATCCTTTTCTGATGAACTGTGGAGTCCACTTCTTTTCAACAGTAATGGGAGTTACGTTTTACTTTTTCTGATTCATTTGCTAGTATCTAGTGCCAAATGTACCATTAATGGACTATTAGAAAGGAGTAACAGCATCTCAGCCTGATGGAACAAATATAACTTTGTATCTCATTCTCTGAGATTTCAGGTGGAAACTTTGTGATATGCAAATCAGGATTCCTGATTTAGTACAAGAGTGTGTATTTTTAGCTCTCCATCCCTTTAGTGGTTACATGTGGAGAATTGCATTAATTTTTTATTTACCTTTTAAAATTTAAATTTCTAGCTCACACCTTGCTGCTTTCATGGTTGCAATGCCTGTGAGAATTCAGAACTACAAAGTCTTGTTCAAAGAGTGCTATGACATCTGTGGAAGAAGAGAAAGAGTGACAATGTATTTTGGAAGGATACGCACAAATGTGCTCGTACACAGACAATGTTATTTAAAATGCTTCTTTGTATATTTGGGGGGCATTGTCTGCTTCTTTTCATTATGAGTTTGATGTATTTTGTATGTGCATGAAGTGGTCAAACTATAAATATAATTAAGAACCATATTTGGCTGAAATAATCTGTATTATTTCTCATCATTTATTTTCACCAGACAATACGATTACGTGCAGATCACTAGTCACATGTTATTATTTACAGATGCCCTTCACCGTGCATTTTATGAGCAGAGATCCAGATCAGGATGGAGGGATGTTAGTATATGGCTGCCAAGTGGGAAACTGTGGCATAGGGTAATGAGTAGATTCAGTCTGTTAATGTCAGGTAGATTTGGGAAAGCTAGGATTAGAGCAGCATCTGCTGTGTTAATATATTTTGAGAGTGGAACATGGTCACTTAATCCCAAATGTTTCTAATTGATGGAAATTCAATGAGAAACAATGATTTGGATAAAGCTTTGAACTCTGCCCTGCTGCCTGACGAGGGACAAGCCAGATCACTTGGGCTAAACAGTTAATTTGCTTTGCTCTTTCTCTATTATTGTCAATGACATTATTGTCACAAACTACTGTGCTCCCAGATTCTGTTGGGACATCAAGCCAGGAGAGACTAGCCTGTTAGGAAGTTCCTGGCTTGCGTATCTCAAAATAGCCTTTTAGGATCTACACAATTTTTCTGCAGCATAAAACAGATCTCTTTATGTAGGCAGGAGAGAAAAATAATTGCCCTACATCCAGGTGCCTGAAAAGCAGAGTTAACAGTCGTATTTTAAGAAGTACTTGAATGAACATAACTAACATAGTTATAGAGTTTCTCTTGTTCTTTTCTCTTCTTTCAATTTTGGGGGGAAAGAATCAATTTTCTTTTCCCCAAAAAAAGCAGTCAGTCAGTTTCCCTTTTTAAAAAGCCCATTAATCTCCTTAGTCTACCTTGAAGCAGCGAAGCTGGAGTCATTTATGCAGCTTTATGTCTCTGGGTCCAGAAGGCACAAATGCCTCTGAAAGCTGCACTGTCCAGATAAGAGGCACTGAGAGTGAGCTTTTCTACATCTGTAACCTAGCAGGATGTCTGCAGTTCCTATCAGCCCTGGAATCCGGTTCAGTTCACCAAATTACTGCTTTTAAAGGAGGATTCATGTCCAGTTAACATGAGTATTTATCATAAATGAAGCCATGATTGACAAGTCTTGCCTTCGGGTAATATTCACTTTCTCCACTACTAATGAGTGAATTTAATTTTAATTTTTTGAGGAAATAAGTTATCTGACTAGCACTAGAAACAGAAAAATGCCAGAGCTAACAATGTCAAGTAAAGCTACTAGTCGCTATGAGTTAATCAACATCTCACAGTGACAAACTTTTCTAAACAAATTTACCAAACATCAACGTAATCCATCACTGTAATCCCATTTCACAAACCAACTTTGCCCCTTTGAGATATGACTCTCATCTAATGTTGAACCAGGAAATATATTGCTAAGCCTTTGCGTGTATGTGCTCACAATTTGCTGAAGTGAGAAGTGCTACACAGCAGGATTGAGTAGAGCTGAACGTAGTTGGAACATGGGAGCCTCAGCTGCCCAGTTCCTAGATTCCCTGAGATTCTTATCCATATTAGAAAGAGCAGATTTAATTGCAGAAGGAGAAGCCTGGATCCATTGCTGAGTCACAGATCCTGTTTCAGAACATCTGCAGGCTGAAGAGCCATTGTGAATAACTTGCTTCAGTAGACTTCCCCAATTGCAACACCCAGAAAACTCCATTGAAACAAAACATCTCTTTACTTGCGATGTCAGCTAATTCAGCTGCAGAATTTCCTGTCTTTGAGAATGTTTTTGCATATCTTTCAAAAGCTGCATTTGAAGAAGTGTAGTCTAGGATTACATTTAACGTGGGCGCATTTGTATATAAATTATGAACTCTCAGAATATCTCTAGTCAGTTTGAAATTCAGCATATCCAACAAAATCACACATATCGCCCATGACGACTGGTTCTCACTCTGAAGAATCACACTTGCTCAGTGCCCTCAACATGGATCTCAAGCATATCTGTGAAGGCACATAATGTCAATAATCATTATCATCATCGTCATAAGCTGCAACAGCTGTAACTCGCTGTCTTCTCCTTTTCCCAATAAGAAGAGATGAAATTTGCAGACCAATGACCATAACTATTGCACCATGAGCATTTTCTGCATTTCAATTTGCTAGATGTATTAAAAGGTGCTATTAATAATCAGAATTTGAACCATGCACTGTGGACCTTGTCAAAATCAAGGTAATGGAAATATTCCACCTGTAGCTTTAACTCAGGAATACAGCTCATTAGTATTTAATTTACTACATTTTCTTCTGCTTAAATGTGTTACTACATTAATTTTGCAGCCATTAAAAATAATGAATATTTGATAGCACTTTTTATGTTCAAAATTTGTTTAGTTTCACAACAGCCACCAGAGGGATGACAACACATTTTAGCATCCCTTAATCTGTTGTGTACAGGAGCAGAAAAGGTCCGTGGCCAGACAAAGCTCCCCCACGACACAACGCAATGTCCTGCTGCAGTGACACACAGGGTAGTGCCAGGTGGGCGGGCAGGTTAAACCAAGGCGGCGCGATGCCGTGCTTGTGCTCCAAAAGCAGTGTGTAAGGGCATGTTTGTGCTAACCAAGACTTTTTTCAGGCAGCATCGGTTTATGGTAGTGTGGGCTAACACATCCTGCTCCTCATTCCTGCTACAGGGTGGAAACTTTTGGAAAGGGGTAAAAGCGAAAAATCAGAGGTTAGTAAGTCTGTCAAGGAATATAAAGCCTCTTTAAGGTGATGTCCATTCATAGTCTTGTCAGACTGAGACGAGGGTAAAGTTCATATTAATATTTAAAGCACAAGAGCCTGTGGTTGTTCAGGCTTCTTTGGTTTATTATATTTTGGGGGGGGATGGGAGGGAAGATGTTGGGTTTTGTTTGTTTGGCTGTGGGTTTTTTTTCTTTTTTTTCCTTGTAATTGTTGGAGAAAAATAGAAAATTTTAGATTACAGTCTATCAGGTCCTTTTTAGAAGTGTTCATTAGGACGAGATGATTCGTCAGATTAATTCCACCATGATGCTTTAAGGTAATCAGAAAGACCATTTCAAGTTAATTTTGTCTCAAAGTAAATACTCCAAAACGTCAGAGCTATCAATGTAGCTGAAAATATGGTAACTAATTCTTAGCAGTTTTGTCTTAGAGAGCTAGCAAATGAAGACAGTGGGGAGGATAAATTGACAGCATTCAACAAGAAATCAACATATATTGGGGAATGGTCTTGGAAGAAGGGGCCTGGGTTTGGTTTTTTTTCTTTTCTTTTAAACAGCAGAAATCATTAAGTGATGCACTCTCATTTATTAGGAGGTCATGTTTCATCAAAGATTAATTTTAATTAGAAATCATTATCATTTAGATTTGTTTAGAAGGTAGGGGAATTAGGTGCTCACTCACTTTTATACCACATTTTTGTGAAAAAAGATAATCATAAACCTGAAGTGTAACTTCCAAAGAGTACCTGCTTTTCTATCTTCCTGCCTTTCAATCATCTTGAAAAAGAGCAGAGATTTTTTTTCACATTTAAAAAGTACAGCAATTTTTTTTCTAATGTTCACTGACCTTTTAAGAGTGTGCACATGGTAAAAATCCATTCAGCTTTCAGAATAGAAAATATTGTCTTTAAATTATGAATGTTCCAGTCTAGAACATTACCATTTCTGTTCTGCACTCTGGCTTTTTGACTGTTTTTCACACCTTTGTGGCATTGTTTTGTGAATTTCATTAAATGTTACACCAGGCACACAGAACTGTGAGCTGGCAGATGAATATTCAGCCATGAGTTATTTATATTAGTGTGGAGTTAGTGCCTATAATGATTTGAGAACTGCTTACTCACAGAAGCTTTTAAAAAAGATCTTGGATTGTGATTTGTTATCATAGTTCCTTTGCCTGGGTGGATTATGAATTGTGAGAACATTTTTCATTTCTAGAGAATATGCTTCAGAAAGGTAGAAAGACCTTTTTTAGCTTAAAAAAAAAATAAAATTCCCATCCTATCTATCCTTTTCAAAGCACTTAAAATGTACAAATTAGGAAACTGCAGAGCAGAAGAAACAGTTGCAAGGGTGGCCTTTCTGGGACTTCCTCAGTGTTTCCTGGCTGGTTAATATGGTCACCTGCTGTGGTTCTGGTGGTCAATGTAGGGTCAGCATGAGCTAAAGCCCTCCCAGTCCTCTTCTGTAGTGTCAATGGGGCTGAAGCCGCCAAGACGATTGCCACGTCTACAGCTTGTACCAGGAGCATGGCCCAGTGGAGATGACTCTTACCACTGGCTGTTTTCAGTGTGTTCAAGTGCAACTCTGATCTCATCTAGGGCATTAGACAACACATGGATTGTGCAATCTTGTGGGGGACATTGCAAAAGCTATACAGCAAGAGCAAAGAGTGCTGGATTACAGGATGCATTGGTGGGAGCGGGTTGGATGTACGATAACTAGTAGGGAAGTGGATGGAAGATGTGGGGAACCATTTCTCATTCATAATGACTATTTGCAGTTCACTGCATTTGATATTGTACAATGTAAGAGAAGGAGGAAGGAGAAAAGTGTTTGTTAGTAACTTCTGCGTTTTGAATTTGTCTTCTTCGAAAGCTGTTTTTGCAGAAGTAAAAGTAAGCAAATGGCACCATTTGGTCAGCAGATGCCATATGCTCCACAGAGCTTTCAATTGCAAGGTAGTTTGCACAGAGGGCCACAATCACTGAAATTACACAAAGCTTTCAAAAAAAGCCCCAAATCTGTTAGCATGATGGGAAATGAATATGCATGCAGGCTACACTTTCAAAGGCTGCAGAGGAATCATGTTTAGCCCCTATTCTATTCAGGCTACAGGGAAAGTGGGTTTTCTTCCCTTTCACCAGGCATAAGGCTATAAATGACTTACAAAGGTAGAAGAGCTGAAAAACAGACTGTGATCTCTTTCTGGTCCCGTATTCCATCCATCTCCTACATAAGAATTGGGGGTTTTAAGCCACATTAAAAAGTGTATCAAATAAAGCAATTTGTCTATTTTTGTAATCATAAACAAAACCCATGTTTTGGGAAATCTCTCCTTACCCAAAACTGAACCTGCCTGTCATCAATACAGCAAAGGCTGTTCTCCCCACACAAGGTCTAGACAGGCAAATAGACCAAGGTCTGATTAATCAAGGACACAGTCAAGGCAATGATTTATGCAGCACAGGTGGTGTGCCTTTAATGCATACAAGACTTTTAGCTTAAATAAGTAAAAATAACCTGCTGAATTCGCAATTAGTAGGTATTTTGTAACAGACTTCAAGAAATTGCTTCTAACTTTGCTTTCTTTGGAGACAAACTTTTGTTTCTTTTAGCAGGAGTTGGTTATCTCTTAACATGATGAGTTTGGGGGCACACAATAAGGGCCATTTGTACTGACCATAGTCCTAAGAAGAGGTTTGCCTCTCATATGTTTTTTCTGGTGTACCACACAAGTGCTGCAGGAACAGAAACAAACAGCTTATTTCCATGTGCATTGTGTGACAGATATGAGACTTTACTGTAAGATGCACAATGTAGGGATTATTAAATACATGGCAAAAGAAGAAACATTTCAAGAACATATTTCAGGCAATTGAGCTAGGTGCTTGTGGCAAAGCCTTCAAGATATTCCACAATATTGTGCAAAGTAGCAATTTCCAGCATCCTCTTTAATGACAGGAACAGATAGCTACCACACAGATCTCCATGTTAGGCAGTCTCTCCATATTTTGATTTATGCTACTCCAGGGATCAGATTTCTGCTCAAAAGAAAACTGATTTTAGATCAGAGGCACCACTACAAGGAATGCTTTTCTTTCCATTCTACAGGAATTCTTTGGCACTTACTACCACAAGCAAATAGCATAATCTAACCTAGGATCCCTTTCCCATGAAAGGCTGGACCAGATGATCTTTCCAGGTCCCCTCCAACCTGGGCCAGTCTGTGATTTTGTGAGTCTGTGAACATCACAGTTCAATTAACTGCACCACATTTAGTATGTGTTGAACACAAAGTAGAGCTACTTACGGCTTTCTCTGGCTTCAGCATTGTGTGCCAGTCAATTGTAAAATTTTCTATTACTTAGTCCTCAAAGAGAGATGTCATGCCTCAACAGGGACAGTTATCTTTAAGAGAAAGCACTAGGTGAAAACAATATGTTCCTTGGTGCCGTTTAATACCAAGATTAAAAATTGAAGGAGGCTTCTCTACCCTGTGTTTTTCACATGTTTAATAACTTGTTTCTCCAGTGTCTTACCTCACTACGAAACTGGGCAGTGGGGAAAAAAAGTGCATACAGATTTACTTGTTGACTGAATGAAGTTCCAGCCTCCAAAAAGATGGACTTAGAAGGAAATATTCCACAAAGATTAGTAACAACAATGACAGCTGCTGGGAGATCCACACAATCCAGCTAGGCCTTATACATGTATCACTTTCCAACCCCTCTATGGGATTTAATAGGAGAGCTGCTCCTGACTTGTTAGCTCCACTACTAATTCTTTTGAGTTCAGAAGATGTCCAGAATAGAAAAAAACTCACCTCCTGGTAAGCCTGAGTTATAATGATGAAAAGCCGATACTGCTGGTAGCCCTGGCATATGCACATACTACAAGACTTGAAAGCAAGCCCTGTAGCTACTCCAATTATCAGAGCTTCCTGGGCATCAAACACCTGGTGGGTCTGCCTAAGAATAACATGAACAAAGCAGAATTGCATCATTAAAGAAGAACATTACTCTGAGTTGGGAATGCCTGCTGTTTAACATGTAATGCAATTAAGCGAAGTTCACCAAACGGATGAACTGAAAACATGATGATCAGTTAGCTGATGCCCATGTGGTATGCTGAAGGCTCATCAGTTTTCATGTGAGGGCTCAGAAAGAACATTCTTCCCATGCAACTCCAATTCGGGCTTAGCCTTGTCCTGCTTTTCTTCATTTTGTTTTCCCCCCAAAATGGAATTATTTCTGCTTTCCATCATTATATTATCTGAAATTAAAAGTAAAAGCTTTATGGACTTCATAAAGCCCTGAGCAATCTGGTGGCCTTCTATGATGGAGTGGCTGTGTGGGTTAATAAAGGAAGAGAAACTGATGTCATCTATCTTGACTTCTGCAAGGCCTTTGACAAGACCCCACACAATATCTTTATTGTGAAATTGGAGACATGTAGGTTTGATGGATGGACTATTTGATGGACAATGAACTGGCTGGATTGCTGCATCCAAAAAGTTGCAGTCAATGACTCAGTGTCCAAATGGAGATCAGTAACAAGTAGTCTCCCTCGCGGAGTGGTACTTTTCAATATCTTTGTTAATGACAGACAGTGGGATTGACTGCACCCTTAGCATGTGTATGACACCAAGCTGAGTGGCGAAGTTGATTTGCTAGAGGGAAAGGATGCCATCCAGAGGGACCTTGACAGGCTGCAAGAGTGGGCCCATGTGAACCTCATGAAGTTAAAGAAGGCCAAGTGCAAGGTCCTGTACCTGGGTTGGGGCAATCCCCAGTATCAGTACAGACTGGGGGATGAAAGGATTGAGGCCAGTCCTTCAGAGAAGGATCCGGGGATATTGGTGGATCAACAATTCGATGTGAGCTGGTGATGTGCACTTCCAGCCCAGAAAGCCCACCGTATCCTGGGCTGCATTAAAAGCAGCGTGGCCAGCAGGTCGAGGGAGGTGATTCTGCCCCTCTACTCCACTCTTGTGAGACCCCACCTGGAGTACAGCGTTCAGCTCTGGAGTCCCCAGCATAAGTAAGATCTGCCAGAGCAGGTCCAAAGGAGGGCCATGAAAATGACCAAAAGGTTGGAACACCTCTCCTGTGAAGACAGGCTGAGAGAGTTGGGGTTTTTCAGCCTGAAGAAGAGAAGGCTCCAGAGAGACCTTATTGTGACCTCTCAATGTACAAAGAGCGCTTATAAGAGAGATGGAGAAAGACTTTTTACCAGGGTCTGTAGTGATATGACAAGGGATAATTATTTCAAACTGAAAGAGGGTAGATTTAGATTGGATATAAGGAATAAATTCTTTTTTTTTTTTTTTTGTGAGACACTGGAACAGGTTTCCCAGAGAAGTTGTGGCTGCCCCATCATTGGTAGTGTTCAAGGCCAGGTTGGACGGGGCTTTGAGCAACCTGATCTAGTGAAATATGTCCCTGCCTATGGCAGAGGGGTTGGACTAGATGAACTTTGAAAGTCCCTTCCAACCCAAACCATTCTGTGAGTCTATGATTCTATGATCCATAGTGCTACTGTATGTGTAAGCCACATATATGGGTTGTGCTCGTAACAAAGATGATATGAATCTGGTTCAGATAGTATGAGCTGAAGCTTTTAGAGCTAGAGATTGGATATTCAGTTCTAACAAAGGTACAGTCCAAAGTTGTAATTATATATAAGAACTCCCAGGGAACTGCTGAATTAACTGATAATTACTACACATGGTACAATAACCTTGCCTGTAGTCATCTTCTGCTATTTCTGTTAGTACCTTGACATTTTCATATTCCTGCCATTTCTGTTTATAACATCAGTTTTAAACATTTTAAAACTATGTGAAAAACTAGTCTATAACTTGGGTTTTCAGAGTGAAAGCCCGTATTCTGCTCCCAGAAAATGAGGATTTTACACTAGGAGTTTTCTGCTTAGAATCTTCCATCTCTGCTGTGACTGTATTCTGAAATCTCTTATTATCTCCATGAGGCTTTTCTTGCATCAGCAGTCTCTTGAGTTCTCCTTATTTCTCCAGTGAAGATTTTTTTTTAATTATTGCATTTAAAAATATAATTTAGATGCAAACACTGTACTAGGCTTTTCACAGAAATCAGACTTTCTTCTTGGCTGAGAGTGACTCTTCAGATCAGGGATTTAGCTTGAGGAACTTGAAACCAATCTTTTAGCACACTTGGCATGGTTAGTATTCTTAAAAGAGAAATACCAGCAGCTGATTAGATTTATACAGCAATGTATCTGGACATGTACAAACACAAACTGTGAACTAGTTTTGGAAAAACACATTGTGGATTCTGAAAGCTAGGTCATAGACCTAAGTCGTCTTCTTTTTTAAATGATATGGCATGTTAATAGGATGCAGGTATACATGATTTGGTATTTAATTAGATTTCAATGCAAAAGAGAAAAAAGCTTTCAAAAATCTATGGAACTATACAGAAAAGGAATGTGGACTAACGCATTCAGAGAGAATTTGTTTACTGCATAATTTCTCCAGAGTTTCATTTCTGAAGCACAGCTTAATTCCTTTGGATATACCTGAGATAACCGGTGAAGATGCAATTATGTTGCTCAGCAAATAGGTACCATATGTCCTACTTCTTGAAAAGAACTAAGAATGTCACTTTTGCTACCTGACATTGCAGACCAGGACAGCTGTAACACATAACACACTTGCATCAGGTAGACACATCAGAAAGAGGGGGCAAGCGAGTGTCATAAATTATCAAGTGTGTTATTTTAATTAGGAATTGAATTTTGTCCCCATTTCATTCCATAACCGCGTTCTTAACTTGTGCGATTTTTGCTTTCCAACTACACTAGCCCTGGCCCCTCATTACTTCCTCTATGTACTCCTCTCAGCCGAATCAGAACAAGTGTTTGTTGGGTGAGTAAGGAGGACCAGAGCAGGGAATTCAAGAACGGACACAACTGGGCAGGAGGCACAGGAGGGGCAAAGGACAGTAGGAACAGAAAAAAAACTAGAACAGACATAAGGTAGATTTGCTGTTGCAAAAAGCATCCATGACCATTTTACATATTCAAATGCATCAGAAACAATTTATTTTTTATAAAGTCCTGCATTTCTTTGAGAGCTATTTGTTTTCCAGAATTATTTCAATTATTTCCATGTGTTGCCCTCTGTTTATGAGCTAGGTACATACCTGAGCCTTTGCAGTCACATAAACATGTGCAATGTACATACAAAATACACAATAAATAGTGAGGCGGAATATATATGTGGTTTGCATAAACATAAACACTTCGTAAAAACTAAAGTAGTAGGGAACCCATTCATTCTGGTCCTGATTCTGACAACCAGAACCTACGTGGTGTTCCCTCCAGTACAAACTAAGCCTAAGAAATTATAAGTTCTCTAAACAAGTAGAAGTATCTAACACTTGGTTGAACTGGCCTGGCTGCTCTCATTGGTACATTAACTGGGCACCCTAAATAGCTTCATTAAAGGACGTAAGAACTCCAACACCTGGGTAACGGTGAGTCCAGAAACTGAGAATTCAGAAAGCCTTCTGACATATGGCCCCTTTACACTATTTGTACAGCTAAAAAGTAACAAACTTGAAGAAGAATCAGATTGCATGTCTTTCAAATAACATTTGTCTTACAAATACTTAAAGACCTAAAGATGTTGCATGAAAACTTGTATCTGTCAGGAATAGCTGAAATTTATGAGCAATTAAACACAAAGGAAAGTGTTTCCAGCTTGGACTGGAAGTAGTGGAAGATACAATGTTCAGAACTAGAACTTTATACAGATATATTTAGAGTACAGAGGGTAGAAGCAAGGACAGGCAGCCTGGGAGGAATACAGAGAAATTGTCCAGACAGCCAGAGATCAGGTTAGGAAAGCTAAAGCCCAGATAGAGTTAAATTTGGCCAGGGGCATCAAGGGCAACAAGAAAGCCTTCTATAGATATATTGGGGACAAAAGGAAGACTAGGGAAGATGTGGGCCCACTCAGGAAGGAAACGGGAGACCTGGTCACCTGGGACATGGAGAAGGTAGACGTACTCAATGACTTCTTTGCCTCAGTCTTCACTGGTAAAGGCTCTGACCACACTGCCCAACTTGCAGAAGGCAAAGGCAGGGACTTGGAGAACGAGGTACTGCCCACTGTAGGAGAAGACCAGGTCTGAGACCAGGTGAGGAACCTGAAGGTGCACAAGTCCATGGGACCTGATGAGATTCATCCACGGGTCCTGAGAGAACTGACAGATATAGTCGCCAAGCTAGTCTCCATCATATTTGAGAAGTCATGGCGTCTGGTGAAGTTCCCACTGACTGGAAAAGGGGGAACATAACCCCCATTTTCAGAAAGGGTAAAAAAGATGACCCGGGGAACTACAGGCCGGTCAGTCTCACCTCTGTGCCCAGCAAGACCATGGAGCAGATCCTCCTGGAAACTCTGCTAAGGCACATGGGAAATAAGGAGGTGATTGGTGGCAGCCAACATGGCTTCACTAAGGGCAAATCATGCCTGACAAACTTGGTGGCCTTCTATGACAAGGTTATAGCCTTGGTGGACAAGGGGAGAGCAACAGATGTCATCTACCTGGACTTGTGCAAGGCGTTTGACACTGTCCCACATGATATCCTGATCTCTAAATTGGAGAGACATGGATTTGGTGGATGGACCACTCGGTGGATAAGGAATTGGCTGGATGGTCGCACTCAAAGGGTTTTGGTCAACAGGTTGATGTCCAAGTGGCAAGCATTGGCAAGTGGTGCTCCTCAGGGATTGGTACTGGGACTGGTACAATTTAACATCTTTGTTGACAATGTGGATATTGGGGCTGAGTGCACCTTCAGCAAGTTTGCTGACGACACCAAGTTGTGTGGGGCAGTTGACATGCTGGAGGAAAGGGATGCCACCCAGAGGGACCTGGACAGGTGGGCCCATGCCAACCTCATAAAGTTTAACCAGGCCAAGTGCAAGGTCCTGCAATGGGTTGGGGCAATCCCATGTACAAATGTAGGCTGGGCAGAGAATGGATCAAGAGCAGCCCTGAGGAGAGGGACTTGGAGGTGTTGGTTGATGAGAAGCTCAACATGAGCCAGCAATGTGTGCTCACAACCCAGAAGGCCAGCCATATCCTGGGCTGAATCAAAAGAAGCATGGCCAGCAGGTCAAGGGAGGTGATTCTGCCCCTCTACTCTGCCCTGATGAGACCCCACCTGGAATACTGTGTCCAGCTCTGGAGCCCCCAGCATAAGAAGGACATGGACCTGTTGGAGCAGGTCCAGAGGAGGGCCATGAAGATGATCAGAGGATTAGAGCACCTCTGCTATGAGGATAGGCTGAGAGAGTTGGGGTTGTTCAGCCTGGAGAAGAGAAGGCTCTGGGGAGACCTTAGAGCAGCTTTCCAGAACCTGAAAGGGGCCTACAAGGAAGCTGGAGAGGGACATTTTACGAGGGCCTGTAGTGATAGGACAAGGGGTAATGGCTTCAAACTAGAAATGGGTAGATATAGATGAGATCTCAGGAAGAAGTTTTTCACTCTGAGGGTGGTGAGACACTGGCACAGGTTGCCCAGGGAACCTGTGGAGGCCCCATCCCTGGAAGTGTTCAAGGCCAGGTTGGATGAGGCTTTGATCAATCTGGTCTAGTGGGAGGTGTCCTTGCCCATGGCAAGGGGGTTGGAACTAGATGATCTTTAAGGTCCCTTCCGACAAACTATTCTGTGATGATAATGATGACTTAAAATACAATATACCACAAATCTAGGCTTAGTAAACAGGGTATAGGTCTACCCTTACCCCACCAGCTGAAAATCTACAAAATGGGACACTTCGTCTGCCAGTTTACACCTTCTCTTACCAAAGTTCAGGGTCCTCTGGTCTGGTTCTTACACAGCCTGCTCCAAAATCTTTTACCCCTGAGAACTGGTCTACAGGCATCTCACCTCCCCAGTGAAATAATTTATTGTCTTACAGTTATTTACAGTCTGTTGTTAGGGCATGAAAAATGGTACCGGCAGCTGAAAAACTCCAGGAACAGCTGGAATCCATAGATGATTTCACATTAAGTACTGTTTGCTCTCACAACCAACCCAAATGTGCACATGCAGATATGTTTTGCAGTGCTTAAAATGGGAGCATGAATTGTGGGAAGGTACACAAGATCCCAGCTGGCATTCATATGAAGAGGGAGAAGTGTGAAATAAAAGTGCCAAAGAACAAGCTATAGCTATGTTCCTGCTCTCTTTATGAGATCTGTGTTTGAGAGGTTCAAGATTAAGAAAAGACAGGATGGAGAGCTGATATATAAGTTATAAAACATACACATGGGTGAATTTTGATTGTAGAGTCCATTGAATGCAAAGCAGCCATAAGATAGTGAAGCAGCCTTTTAGAGAGTGCTGTAGAGGAGCCAGTGGTCCGCAGTTCATGAGGATACCAACAAGGTACATAGCAGTAGGAGAGAGAGTCATGATGGCAAACGAAGACTTTTGGCTGGAGGCTTTAGTTCTAAGTACAGGGATATACAGACAGGCAGGCAGAAAGACAGAATCCACTCACATAAAGAGAAATGGTTTAGGTTAAAAAAAAGTGAAAGTTGTTCAAGAAATATAGAATCTGAAGAAAAAAATACGTCAAGTTGTCTGACACTTAATTTTTTTAAAGAAGTTTTAGAACTGAATATCAAGAAAGGAAAAACAAAAGAAAAAAAAATAAAAAGATAAAAAGTTTGAGATCATTCAAACCTTAAGAAGATTCTTAGAAAAAAAGATATAACAACAGTAAACAAAATTTAGCCAAGAGGGGAAGGAAAAGCTAAACATATAAAATTCAGATAAATGAGGAAATAAAAATAAGCAGCTAGATTTAGAATATCTGTACCGATAATTTTACATGAATTTACTTTTTATATAATACTTCTATGAAATTATGCTTTTACAAAATTCTGGAAGATGAAAATACAGAGTTTTGAATAATACTTATTTATAAGACATAAATAGCTATTTAATATGTCATTTGGAAACCTGATAGAAAGAAAATAATCATCATATTATTATAGTCCAATTATTTAGGAATGAGAGAGTATATTGTAATTGTGAAAGAGAGGGAGGTTCACGTTAAAAAAACCACAGTCGAGTAAGCCATCTCTGGCACATTATGTCACAAAATCTTCATAGACTGAAATTTCTGGTTGAATCAGAAAGAATGTAATAGCAGAGTTATCCATGGACCAAAATATAAAAGGAGGACTATGTTCTGAAAATGATGAAAAACATTAGAAAATTTGTAAAGAAAAAGAAGAATAGCATAAATCTTCAGTTAGCCTTCCATTATTAAAGTGAACATGTGGAACACGGTATATAAGCTACTCTGTAAAACACCTTTGATAACTATTTATTGGAGTAGTTAGTGCATTCACAAGGCACCAGCTGACTTTTACATCAATAGCATCCTGGTTCAGGACAGAAGACTGACGTGGCAATAATGTATTCAGCAATCTCATATTTAAGTAATGGGAACCATACGGCAGTGAAAACTGCTGTCTTTGTGGAGGATACACCTCCTTTAAAAGGGGACTCCATACATACAGGATGAAGAAAGTTAAAACAAAATAAAAAAGGGCTGCTGACAGTACAAAAAACTTCCAAGCAAAGATTGGTTAAAATTGTCATGTTAGATGCTTAAGTTTAAAAATATACCACCAATCATAAGGAAAGAAACAAAATGTATGAGGAACATACACACAAAAAGAACTGTCATGGCTAAATGGCGAAGAAAATAAGTATTAGAAACAAAAAGTCATCCTTCCAAAAAGGGAGGCTTTGTAAAACAAAAACACAGAAGAGAATAAAATGCCAAGTTAAATATAAAACTGTAATGAGATAGGCTAATACAGAGAAAAAAAAAGAAGAAAAAATATTTTAAGGAGAAACTTGCCAAAGGCATGAAAACTAATAATGTAAATTTTCAAATACATCAGAATAAGGAAACCTGCTAGAGAATTCACATGGCTGATAGATGATAACCATAAAAGAAGCATTCAGGGAGGATAAGGAAAACAGCTAAATCAAATTTATTTTATGTGCTGTTCACTGTACAGGGGTTAGAGAGTTTCTTAAACAACGTTCATACACATTCCTCATAGGATGAACTGAAGGACTGTCCTAATTGAAGTGTCAGTATAAGAGATTTTGGAAGAAATGGGTACAAGGAAGAGTAACAAATTTCCAGGATTGGATGGCAATAACCCAAAAATCCTGAAGGGACAGAAATATGAAACTGATGAAGGGCCACCTGTGGTGTGCAATTTCCTCCTTGAATCAGCATCTGTATCTTAGGAAACCAACATGGTAATCCAGTGCTTATGAAACCAATTGTATTTTTAAGAAGGGCCGTAGAATTCCAAATGGTCTATTTGAAAGGCATTTTTATATAGTGAAGAGTATACAAGATGTACCAAACATCATTGTCTTTCGTTTGAAAATAAAAGAAAGAATCTGGTTTAATCTCTACAGTTCCCAATTTGAGTTTTCAACACTGTCCCTTATTAAGGTCAATGGTGTCTTAAATGGAATTGCTGTGGGAAGTAACAATGGCCATGCAATCTCAAAGCACCTGTCCATCAATGAAAGAATATACTAGCTTCCCAGCAACAGGTATTGCTTGGTAAATGAATGAGGTACCAAAAAAAAAAAAAATCCATTTCTTTCTTATCTTTTATAAGTTCAAAATTTTATAATGCTTTGAAATACAAAACTTTATCCCTGTCTTTGAACTGCAAAGTTGCCAGAAGTCAAAATTTCATGTTCTGGGCAAAGAAGAATCTTTTGCCTTTCAGTACAGTACTCCAAGCAAATGGATGTTTGGAAGATAAAGTAAGAAAAATGAAATCTGTACTCATATTTTTTTACCTAACTTGAGGGATTAAAAACTAAATAGTAACCTCAATGTGAAAGAACGTGCTCTTGAGTTACTAGCATGAGAGCAGCCAGAAGTAGGAAAGAGGAAAGGGAGGGACTTAGATTTGTGTTAGAATCATCACCTTAACAATTTTTCAGGAACGGGGTGAAGAACAGCTGCCATAAAATTATGCCATAAGACTTTTTCTCATTCTACTTGGCCTAAGGAATATCACAGAGCTCAAAGGAAAATAAATATATAACATGAACAATATATGTAAGTAACCATTTGAAGAAGATTATTCAAGGAAAACTTTATATATACCGAGACTTATATTTGTACATGTATAAATATAGAAATAAATATATAAATATAGTTTTATATATAGTTATATAAAATATATGAAAAAATATATATTTATAGAGAGGGGTGCTAATAAATCTCCACAATGTATCTGAAGAAAGGCAGTAATTTTTATGGATAACTCCAGAATATGTATTATTCTTATCAGCCATTAAACAAAAAGCAAACCAATAAACAGAACTGTCAGTAGTTTAAATTAATCTGAATGTGAAAAACGTGCATTAGGTTGAATCTTTTGTGCTGAGGATAGTTCTTTTATATGAAAGCCATGATTATGACAAATGGCAATCATTTAAATTTTTTTTAAATTAAAAAAACTTAACATCCTATGCATTGAAAGTTATAGATGGCATGTAAAATATTGGATTATTCTGTTGTTTATAGTCCATTCCAAAATTTTCAAAAATATCTTGGAAGCTACTGCTGCAAAGAAGGAATGTCCTGACAGTATTTTTTTTTTTTAAATCTGCTCTCATACACCAAAAGGTAGCAAGAACCCTAGAAGCTTGGTAACTAACTAGCAACAACCAATGTAATGGTGTTGCTACTTTTGCTCAGAATTAAGATGGAAGGTAGGATATCTGTTCCAAACTCCGGCTGGATGCTATAGGTATGCAGTGTTCCATAGTGTGCAGCTGCTGAGGCACAGCTACTTGGAGTGGAAATGCTAAGATTCATGTGCAAGGATGTGATTAGAGATGAAGACTATAGTTCCTCTAAATGAATGAAAAACTCTTCCACTCCAGGTGGAAGTCCCTGCCTTGTGGAAGAACAACAGTGGCATACATGTTCTGCAGATTATCTGGCCTCCCTCTGATCTCCTCTCAAAGAGCCCGTGGATCGTGGAAAGATGCTGCCTTTACCATGCTTCTTCGTCCTCTGCCTCTTTAAATTTACCATTCATAAGGATGAGTATCTGAACTTCAGGCCTGGAAGTGGTTCAAATTCAAGTACCAAATTCAAGTATCCAAATGCAAGTACTCTTGTGGGAAAACAAAAAGCTAAACCCATCCATTTCAGAGAGAGAAAAAAAAATAACAAGAGTTGAGGGAAGGTACAGTCTGCCTAAGGCATAGATGTACGTATTTTTGGTGTATAATGCTGAGTTCAGGGCTTATGTCCTAGCAGATTTTTGGGTCAAAGAATTAACATCAATTCTTTATCAAACCTACCAGTCATGCTGTGACAAAACATACATATTCATTGCCATGTCTCTCAGCAATTAGAAAGGAATCCATCTTAGCCCAAGTTCCTGAAAACACCATACTCCTTGTCAGATAGACAGACTTTATTCCCTCCTTACAAACCGCAGGGAGGCATACTTAATCCTTGAATTGGAAATCACTGCACCACTGATCATAGTAATAAACTTATTTCTTAGTTCACTTACTTCTGTGCCTGGCTGAGCTTAGCTGGGCTGGAGGATTTTTGCCAAACAAGTCTTTGTAGCTTCTCTATCCAGGTCAAGGGAAAAAAAAAAAAGAAAAACAATAATAAAAAAAAACATGTTAAGAAGCTGTTTTGACATTACTTATTATACTAATGAGCCGTTTAGTCCCTTTTGCTATGAGTTAGTCATACCCCCAGGTGAGTGATGCCAAGTAAGGGCAGCCTGCCTTCCCAGGTAGGTAATAAAATGGGGGAAGTTATTCTATGTTTTACAGATGCCTTATCTGACACTTGAACAAGGCCGACTTGCCGACTTGTCAGCTTCTCAGTGTTGAGGACATTTTCTTATAATCGTTAACAATGGAACAGATGGTGACTTCTTCACCAATGTAACAATGTACCTATCTTTGGTGTCAGGTCTTAGGCTATGCTCTTTATTTCTCCATTTTCCACTTGCTGCTTAAGGTGCATCGTCTGTTCAGTAGGTGTCTGGCTCCCTTTGCTCAGGCACCTAACCCTCTGCACGCGTGGTTTACTGAGCCTGGCCACCTCACCGAGAGCTGTGACAGAGTCCTTGCAGGATTTAGATCTCTTTGGCAAGACTAGGACTTAGCTACCACAGTGTAAGTCATAAGTGTACGACCTGCAGTTCTGATACTCTGAGCATCCTCAGTTTCCACCTAGGACCTGTGCCCGGTTTTATTTGAAAGGCATTGCAAAGGACTGGCGTGTACCCCTATCACATAGAGATGTTGCCATGGCACATATGTAGACCTGAGAACTAAAATGTGCATAGTCTGTTACAGTCTGGTATAGTCTGTTCCTCACATACCTATATGTAAACTAAATAAATTAAAAAAAAAAAATAAAATACATCTGTACTTTGGCTCTTTTGTGCCTTGAGAAATATGGTGAAATGAATCATTTAGGATTTATTATGCACTCAGAATCCAGAACATCAAAGAAATTAAAAATTCTCTTGTTGGAGGTGTGTTCAAATAGTACACGATTTAAGGCATCAGAAAAAAACAGTACAAGCATGAAGCGAAATATTGAATAATTTCTCATTGTTCATTTGGTGCCCTGAATAAGGCAGGAATCTATTGGAAGAGCTACGATTTCCTTTTGTCACAGATTGTAAAGAGTATATATACATTAAAGGACCAAATTAAAGCTACAAAGATAATCAATTGTGATGTTTCTTAATTTTGGAATGATTTATTTGTCAGACTTTACCAATATTTTTTTACTAATATTTTTTATTTGCTTATGTACAATACGTGATCTAGTGCAACTGTCTATCTCTGCTAGAGGTGCCTTTGAGAACAGATTTTAAACCATTGATTTTTCAGATTGATGTGACTGAGTTTTTTTCACTGTGAGTTCTGTTTGATTGCTTGTAATGATAATAATAAAAAAGATAACAACAGCAACAATAGAATATGAACGTTAATACAGAAGCTGCGAGAACAATTTGAAGTATCTGTGGAGAATCTCGATGAACCTAAAACATAACTATCTGACAGTCAGAAATTTAGTTTCCATAGTTTTCTTCTATACTCAGTGTAGAGAACAAGTCCTCTCTTTCATCTTGGCAAAAAGATTCTTCTCCTCCGAATCAAGTTCATGATGGGATAAATAGTTATAACAAAGTAAGTCATACAAGTGCTAACTTTTACATAAAAATGTTAACTTCTACATTTAAGACTAGCACAAATGCATACATAAAATAATGATTGTTCCTTAATAAGTAGAAGTTCATATCTGCATAGGTGTACACTCATGCTATACTGCTCATCATAATCTGCCTTTTGATTTTTGTGGAGGGAAAAGTCATATTTTGTTGGATCAGATTTGGAACAGAAATTTAGCTTTCACCTTCTAAGTCAATGTTGATTCTGAAAATGTCTCAAAGTATTTAAGCTGGCAACTTCATTTTATCACTTCGTAGCAAGACTTCTGATATGTCATTAATACTTTCAGGATACAGAGGCAAAGTCACTCTCTTTCTAAAAAAAAGCTTAATGAAAAGCTTAAATACACATATATGGCATTATTTTAGCTGTTCCTGATAATCTGGGGACATTTCCCAGAAGGTGTCACTTTATCTCAAATATACTCCATGACCTCTGATCATTAGCTAATAAGTCATCATGGAACAGGAAAAGACAGATAGAAACTAAAGAGCATTTAAATCGTTCTTTTTATGAAGTTATTTGCTACCTTGGATAAATAGTATAGCACAGTGGGACCTCAGTCCAAATTCCAGGTCCCTGTTATCTCCAATACAGATGGTTCAGTGTGCAATCGTAAAAGATTTTTTTTTTTTTTCTTGCAGCTTTGAGCAGCATGTGGAAGGGGCCAGACTGTCAGGGAGCAGCAAGGGATGGGGACGTGCTACCTTTGCCGGCAGGGCAGTGACCTCACCAACCATGGCCAGTCCCACTGCCCCCGGGTGAGGTGAGCAGGGCAGGCTGGGGATGGCAGCCAGGCTCAGCCCAAAGTCCAGATGACCAGACAAGTCCATACCAATGAGGCAAGGCCAAGGTCCGGTTGGGAAGTCAAGCTTCTGGATCAGGGTCAAGCTCAGCAAGTCCAAGACGTGTTTGAAGTGTTGCTCAGGGAAGGACCAGGCAAGAGCCTGAGCTTAAGTGCAGCTCCCAAGCAAAGGGCAAAAGGACCTCTTTCTTAAACAAGTCAGCAAGGCTACACAGCTGCACCATATCAGAGCTGACCTCCAACACCAGCAACCGAACCTCTAGCAGGGGGAGAGGGTGCAGAGATGCTCACTCCCTCACTTCCCTGACACGGACTTTGCTATACAGGTCACTGGCTTTAATGTGACAGTGTGTCACAGTCTGTCATGCCTGGCGCAGCCACGTGCCACAGTAAAAGCCCTGCCAAGTGGCTGTGCGTACCATGTGAGCACAGAACAGCCCTGCAGCTGGGCAGGGTGAAAACCTGATTTTTGTCCCCTGGCTGTAAACGTTTTTTCTCACTCCAGCTGCGTTCGGGTGGTGAGTCATGCTCAGTGCTAAAGGTGTAAGAAGCGCACACAGGAACATAAGGAACAGACGTTACACAGCTGAATTGTCGAAACTTCAGTGAGACTCTGGGATTTTTATGAAGCAAGAATCACAAGCCTCATATTTAATGCATGAAGTGAAATTAGCTTTGAATTCCTTGTACGCAAAAGCCTTAGAGTAAATGTGACGTACTAAAGAATCATGCTCTACAGTGAAGACCTACACAAAGTTCCTACATCTACATGACACGTGGAGTTGGTAGGGCCAGGCTATGAGGAAAATCCAGCAACTCTCTATACTGGCAACGAGTCCTTGGAGCACCTAGCTGTGTACCTGCTGCACTTGGCAGTGGGCAGCAGCGTCCTGACACTTCAGAGACTCACTGGAAGTGAATAGATTCAGGCTCCTAATTCATTTTGGTACTTTTGAGAGAACAAGAGATAATAAAATGCATCTTTTGGAAACAAATAAATGCAAAACACCACATCATTCCTGATAGTTAGTGTTTGATATGTATGACTACCTTTTCTTGTTCTGTGGCACCTGAACATTTTAAGGGGAGTATTTGTTTAAAAGAATAGTTGTGTGCTGCTTATATCATGACATAAATGGGGATTAAACCAAAACAGATGCCCAGAATGCCTAGCATTGCCTGGTATTGATGGAATATTTATGGGCATCTTCTCTTTATAGTACTGTGGAACCCCATATGAAATGGGTCAGAGGACACACACAGGACAGAAATCACCACTCCTTTTAAGAGGTTAGAGGAGCTGTTTGGTTTCCAACTAACTAATGTTTCATCAAACATTGGAACAGGCTGCCCGGGGAGGTGGTTGAGTCACCATCCCTAGATGTGTTTAAAAGTCGTGTAGCTGTGGTGCTTAGAGACATGGTTTAGTGGCGGACCTGGTAGAGTAGGGTCAATGGTTGGACTAGATGATCTTAAAGGTCTTTTCCAACCTAAATGACTCTATGATTCTATGATTCTATGATTCTAACTAACGACTAGTAAGTGTCTATTTCAGTCTAGCACTGAGAACATCAACCTTTGTAGCAGCTCTAGTTTCTAGAGGCAATGTCAGAGCATTTTAATACTGCAAACAGGAGTGTAGGGAGAGACAGCTATAAGCCATTTCTTTTATTCTCTGCTATTACACTGCATTCATCATCATGTCATCTGAGTTTCTGTTTGCTTTCTTTCGCAGGTTTTGTGAACCACTCAGGTTATTTTACTCCTCTGATTTAATATTGATTTCCTCCATTCTGTTTTCTGTACTAGCCAGTTAATCATTAACTCTGTGTAGAGAAGTATTAACAATTATAAATACAACAAAAATAATGAGAATTCTATTACATGACTATTGTGAAAACTAAACAGATGATAGTTTTAATACTCTTCAGAAAACAAGGCATCAGTGAATCCTGCAAAGAAGTGTAAAGAAGTGGTGGTGGTAAAAAATGAGAGTCCTTCAGAAAAATTTATTGAAAGCAACACCACAAATATCTTTTTCTGCACCAAAAGGCAAATTTTAAAATTAAAAATATATAGCAGTCTATAGAATGTTACAGCATATTTCATTTACATAGACTATAGATCCAATAAGACACCAGACTTTCATGGTTCTGCATTAAGGTATAAGTCAGTGTGTCCTAAGCAATAGTCCCTTGGTTTGAAAGAGCCATCAGGTGTGCCGGGTAACTTCTTCCTCCATACCTTTCCACACCTGCCCTCTACTCAGGATTCATAGCTGGAAAGCTTTGCCTGGAATTACAGACCACAGGCTATAGCTACAAAACAAGGTACTGTGAAGATCTAGATTTACCTATTAGGTAACTAAAATGGCAGGAAGCCCCTTTGTAAATATACGTCTGTGGCTGCTTCAGTGATAGTAAAAGATAAGTCAAATAGAGTTGTTGATATTAGCTGTGATTTTTCTGGTAGCCAAGCCAAGGAAATCTGATTGAATCTGTTGCCCCTTCCCAGCTGAAATGCCACAGCTGACTCAGTGCTTGCTCCGGGTTCCTTCTGGTTGTGGGGCAAAACAGGTTAGTTGATGTAGCTGTCAGAAAGTCTAAACACATCCTGCTTCGTAAACGAGAGAGCTAAAAGCATGTACAAAAGGCCAGAAAGGCAGCACAGCTGTGAAGAGATAAGTTGCTAAGCTGCTATAAGTCACACTCAGTCACATAGCCATAGCCTAAGAGCAAACGGTTGGTATGTCACCTCTCCACAACACTGCTGTTACTGGCTTTCAAGAGCGGTATGAAGTATAATGCATAATTTCTTGTCGCTTGTTCTGTTCATCGGATTGTCGTGGGCCATTTCAGGCTATTTTTGTCCTCCTTCTACCCATCACATTGTCAAGACAATGGGAAGACAATGTGCTTTTCTGTTCTCATTCCCATTGTTATAATGCAAATGAATTAATATTTTGCCATTCTCTGTTCTCATTATGATCCTTCTTAGGGAAACGGTATAATAGGAAAATACATCAGTCAGTAAAACCTCCTGCGACAACTCAGCATTGTGATAAAACGTGCTGCAGTACAAGAAGTAACTTGTATGTGTTCATTTTGGGGAAATGGAAGATGGGAAGAAGAGGATGGAGAACAAATTAACCCTTTCTGGTAACTGAAGTTCATAACCCTCTGGAAGCTTCTCTGCTTTGCTTAGTCATAAGACGTGTGACAGTACAGGGCACAATCCATATTGATCCCCAGGGGATATTTTTCCCCTTTGTAGCAAAACAAGCTATTAGGTAAACAGAGCTTTGTTGCCCGTAGCAACAGAAAATTGCATTCTAGCAGGATAACAATGTATTTTAGTTTTGCTTATTTCTTTCAAAGTTAAAAATAAAGATCAGCAGGACTACAGAAGTACAATTGCAATTATGCCTTGCTTAATAAAGACTGAACAACTACAAGGAGAAAGAACAAGTTTCATCAACAGAATGCTGAAAAATATAGTATAATTTTGTAGTATTTACCTGCTGCTTACTTGAGTTACAGCAGTGATAGCCTAGCATTCAGTTATTCCCACCACTGCCAGACAGCTTGCCACAAAGAAGCCGACATTGTTCATATTATGTTTTCAGTCGTGTGTGACTTAGCTTACACGAACATATATTCCAAAATATATTGCATAGGCTTTTGCTGGCTATGGCATAGGATGTGTACCTTCTTGTCAGTGCTGCCCAAAATGAATAAAATTACAAATGAAACTAGGGAAAGAAGAAAAGGCCATGTGACTGATGCTGGAAGTGTGTGGGGTCAGCTAGGAAGACCTGTGAGAATGTGGTGAAGTGCCCTAAACAGGCAATCTGAATCAGACCTGGTTGCCCAAGCTCTAGGTTACATAGTATAATTGAAGTGTTATTAAAATAACATAATCACTATTCTACTGAAATCCAAAGGAAGGAATAAATGCTGAGCTTTCATAATGGAAGGAAATCACTGGTGGGGTTCCTCAGGGATCTCTGCTGTGACCTGCACAGTTCAACAAAATCATAAAAAGAACTGGAAAAAGGAATGGGACGAAGAAGTTTCCCAGTATTAGTAAGCTATTCAAAGTAATAGGAACAAGGGCAGACTGAAAACAATTTGAGACTAAGGGACTGGTAAAAAGGTAAAAAAACCTCACTGGAAATCAACGTGAAGTGATGAACAGGAGAAAAAAAATCTGAACCATTTGTATCAAATGATAGTCTTGCACATTTTGCTGCTATAGAAATACATGTTTTACCCACACCTTAAATATTCTTTTGATCTTCCTCAAATCTAGGGTGTCTTTTTTAAGAAGTGTGGTCCAGAAATTTGTAACCTCAGAGAATGATGAAAGGTATGGAATCGCTTCCATACCAGGAAGAAGGAATCAGTGAATAAAACCTCTTCAGCCAGGAAAAGAGCGGAATGAGGGGTGTATAATGAAGTACTGCAGAATTGTGAGTGGCATGGAGAAGGCGGGTAGGGAATGATTAGTCACTGCCTCTACCAACACAAAATCTGGGGGGAATCAAATGAGGCCAGTAGGAGCCTGCTTCAAAGCAAAACGAAGAAGGTAATTCATCGCGCAATGGGTGAAAGCCTGTGGAAGCTTATACAGGCTCAAGAGCAAACTGGACAAATTCAGGGAAGATAGATTTGTTGCATTCTGTGAAGTACACATCTGGCTCAGGAAGTTCCTAGACATAGAAAAAATTGGAGGATGGGAGAGTATTAGGGGAAGTATCACCATCTCGTATTGATTTGTCCTGGAACTGGAGTCTGGAATACATATCACTGAACTTACCATGACTGCTCTAATTACTTAAGCTGTGGTTAGACTCAAACATGCACTGTTTATAAGATTAAAGATGACAGTGTGTCTGCAAACTTTTTGCATCAGAAAAGTTTAGTATCTGAAACCTGTCTTCCAAGTTAGCTGGAAGCACACCTCTTGCATTCGGGAAGGGGTGGATATAGGATTTGGGTACCTGGTAGCTTTAATGAGGTGCAAGAGAAGAAAGGGGTGAGGCTCTACATTTTCTAACTTTGCTTTTACTTCCTTTAGACAAGGCCTTGGAAAACTTTCCTTTTTGTCCTTATATCTTAATGGCTCCTTTTCTTTTTAACTGTCTTTATTCCCTGGCTGTTAGACATTTTTTTCTTTTTTTCAAGGAAAGATATGGATAGCATTGGTTGAAATATGACTACAAAGAAAATACTGCACTGAAAGAGAAATAATATGAGATTTTATCTAAAAGAGTGAATTGGGGATACTTTGTAATCATCCGGGTTTCTTCAGTTTTTATTACAGCTGAGTTATGAGGCTTTACTTTGCAGTGGGGAATAAGCCTTGTATTTTTAAAAAAAGCTACAGATGTGGTTACATGGATGGTAGATACTGACACAAATTGAGATGTATTAATGCTGCTATGGGGAGAAAGTCTCCAATAATTCATAAGTCAGGAGGGAACTAGAGGCAGTTTCTCATACTTAGTTTAGCAGTAAGAACAGCCTGTGAACCTTTTGGTCTGTTTATAAAAATATATACAAATAATTATAGCAAATTAGTTATAGAATAATTCTTGATGTGCTTTGTTTGTGAGAAGCTCAGAGACCCTTTAAAACTCTACACAGAGATGTTAAGTGTTGCAAGGACCACCATCTGCCGTTTATAAAATGTAAGCTCATGGAATCAAGTTACTATTTTAGACTGTAACTTTTTAATATTCTTTTTAAAATGTATCCTTATAGCCCACATGACTCTGAAACTACGAAGAGTGGGACTCAAAGATTTTTTGAGAAAGTGAGAGGCAAATACAGGTAACGAATATTTAAATATTTATGTATTTCAACAATTGATTATTTTAGGGATAAGCTCATGTTTCCCTGGTACTTTATATCATTTGAATGCCTGGTTTTATTTTCCTTGATTGCATATTATAATATAACTTCCAGAATCACATTTCTAAAATAAACACTAGCACTTATTAATTCAAAATGTGCTTTCTGTGAATATTCTGCAATAATAGCTTAAAAATTGATACTTCATTGCAGTGTTTGCCGATCACAAACCATGTTGATGTGAATGGTGCAGGAGAAATGGAGAGTAAAATTAACTAGAAACTGATGAGACTGTTTTCAGCTAAGAAATACAAAAATCACACCTAATGGAAAAGTAAAACCTGCAAAACCTGAAATTGCTTCTAAACTGACTTTAAGGTGATTTTGATCATGATCGAATGAGCACTATCAGAACCATCTGAATAGCTTTTATATCACATAAGTATTAAAAAAGCTGTTCTGAAGCAAAAAAGTCTGTAATCCTATAATCTTTCCAATAATATCCTGGTTTGTGATGGCATCCAATTAATGCAGTCTCTTTCGTATTTCTTCATTTCCTAACTTTTTCTTGACTGATTATATCACCAATTTTTTTTTCTCTCAGTACTCCATCTATAGATCTTGCAACGGAAGTACCTTTTTTTCAGATTTTCAAGGGTTTACATTTCTTAGACAACAAAGGTTTGGTGACATATAGAGTATGATTTATTCAAATCTGCTTGTGATTCCTTTCATATTAAACAATCCCATCATTGATAGAATATTTTGGTAGTCAAAGCACTCCTTACATAAAATACAGACTAATCACTCTTCACCATTCTTAACTGATTTACCCCAGGGAAGTGAGGAAAGACCTCTTTTGAATTTGTGGTCATTAACTCAATCACAGGCAATTTACCTGCCAAGAGTTAGAGAATCAGGACTGGCACACAGAAATTCCTGGTTGCTGGCCTTGTATCTACTGCTGATCAAAACTCTGGGAGTTCTTGTGTTTAACAAAGTTTAGCTAAATAAAAACTGATAGAATGATTTTATCCCAACCTTCTCCATGTCCACAAATATTCCATATATTCAGTGATATTTTTATTAATGAGCTAGGCAGTACAATTCAGCTATACTCTGTCCTGATTTTCCTAAGTAGAGCATTTCACTTAGTTGTGACTTACTTGTGAAAGGCTGCATTCAACTACGATTAGAATTCAGAAAATATCTCTGATGGCCTAAAATATTCTTCCCAAATAAAATCTGAATTTGTTTAGAATGTGTCCCTTTCATACTCATTTTCTAAACGATTCTGTTCACAGGCAAGAATTGCTTATCCATGCAAATAGTAGTACCAGGTCAAAATCATTACAGGTAAACACTCATGGCTCCTCTGAACACGTCAGAGGCAGGAACTGGTTTGGAGCCACTATGAACAAATGATAAAAAAAGGATTTAACTGGGGCTTAGGAAACAGCTATTGTGATTGCAATGTGATCCTTTGAAACAGTAATCCTTCCTCTCCACCAGAGACAACTAGTATGGGTCAGCAAAAAACCAAACAGACCATGCAATAAAGAAACCATGGGGTTTTTTCCACCCGGGAAGGTGGAAAAAAAACATAAAGATTGAAGTGTGTGTGAGTAGCAGGAAGAGATTGGGCAAAAGAATAAGGATTAATCCCCAAACAGTGACAACTGAATATGAAAGATCATTAAAGTTTAGCTTACAGTCTTTCTGAGATGGGTTTTTCTCTCTTGGGTCTGAGTAATAATTATAATTTGTCACCATAGTTATCAATGTGATTTTGACCTAAGAAGCTGATAGCCGGTATTATTAATAAAGACACAGTACAGCTAATAGTCAAGAATGACCAGGCTTGCAAAACAGAGGCCAGATGCAGAGTTGGAAGTGATTGATTGTAATGCCCGGAAAATGCAAGGGACCTATCATTTAGTATGCAGAGGCAGTCACGTAGAAATCTGGTGAGGCGTGAGTGTACACATTAACCTTGGTGGTGGGCTAGAACACTATATTTCAAACAGTGTTTTGTGTCACTCAGATGACTAAGAGCAAACACAAGCATTGCCTGTTGTACTCAAGTGCATTTTTACACAACTTTGGGTTTTCATATTTTACAGCGCAGTAATGCACTCCGGGGTTAACTGGATTTTTTGTTATAATTTATAGATGCCCTTGAATTTTGAAGTGAAAAACATCACTAGATGAACAGACACAGGTTAGGCTTAAGAACCATACTATAGATGTAATAATTATAGAACCGACAATTAAATAATCATACAATGATTAAATATCGTATTGTGATGATTTATAATTTCAACTATTCAGCCCAATCTGCTCTTTGAACCCAGTCACTTGAAATCAAATCTCACAAGGTTGGTGGAGTTTCTTTCACTAATTTCCGCAAACTTTGAAGCAGCCCCAAGGGTATTCCTGTGGCCATCGCCTCCTACATTGGTACATGAGTTATGGTTGAGACTTCTCAACATCAGTGAGATATTAGGATTTGGTATATGTTGTTTAGTCAAACTCTATGTGCACAGGATTAGGGTAGATTTTCCTTCAAGCAGCTATACAAGCAGTTAGTAACATGCTTAGATAAACCCACTGCAGGCACATACTATATAACTTTGTAAATTATCTACCTTTCTTCTGACAGTAGGAGGTCAATCCAAATTTTCTAACTGTTAAATAATTCATATTAATTTCACTGTCTGCTTATCTAGAATTTGTAGCAGAGTCTCCTTTTTAATCCTTCAGGTACTGCTATTGCACAAAACTATTCAGTATTACTTGATTAGGTAAAATGTAAAAAAGCAACACCAACCACACAAAAGTCATAAAATGAATAACAGAGAAAACATTATGAGCTACTGCCCATCTAAAATATCCATGTTTCCAGGTTCTCCTATTAATTGTCATTTAACTTTTATTTCTTTACACTAGAGCTAGACATGATGTTTTCTATTCCTTTAATGGCTTTTTTGAGCTGCATGTTGTATATTTATGTCTGAAAGCCACTTAAGAAGCAGCATGGGTTTATGTCCTCAATATGTATAAATAATTTTTTTTCATAAAAAGGAACAAATTCTTCTTGCACAACTTAAACTCCAGAAACAGTTCTAAGACTTTAAAACGAAGATAGCTTTTTTTTGTCAAATACAGTAAAGGTGCAATTTTCACTTGATATATTTCAACTGCTGCCTATTCTGCCAACAAGCTTTCTTCATCAAGATAGGCCAAGTTTTATACTAAAATTTAATAAACTTCTCTGAATCTTCTAACTTTATCACATTTCTGTTTCAGAGCTCTCAGTAGTTCAGTTTGTGTACGGTGAAGACCCTCAGTTTTCCTCCAAAACTGTATATTCCTGGCAAACCTAGGAGTTACACTGTTCCCTGCAAAAGAAAACAAATATTCTAGGTGGCCTGTACTTACGCAGAACAAGAAGGACTAATAACCAATAACTAGGGCAGAGCAAGATGGTCCTCTCTGCTTAATAATAGGCTGAAAAGGCTTTAATTAGGCCAAAATGCCTGGTCCTCTCCTCTCCTCCCCTCCCCTCTCAACATCTGCTCTTGAGATGAACCATGTGAAAAGGGAAGAATGCCACATGACGTGGTAGAGATTAAGGTATGTGCCTTCAAATGGGCTGAGCTTCCCCAAGGATCTCAGAAAGCCACACTCCTGCTTCACAGTTGCTGACCAGGTTTCCTCCCAGGAGCAATGCCATGTGGCAGATGGAGCTGCACGGATCGGGTTGTAACTGCGGCGTGGGGTCACAGACTAAGCGGAAAGCGGCGCTGCAGTGCTCATCAAGTGATGTCCAAACCTGGCACTGAGTCTCACTCCCCAGGTGTGAGACTTCACATGTCTGCTTGCACTGAAATTTGGAGAAGTGTCTGGGAAGGTGACTGTCAGAAAGGCAAGGCTTACAAAATCAGTTTGGTGTGACAATCCTTTTGTACGTAACTACGTGATCAGTGGATGCCAAACTAAGGCTGAAGAGTTGGATCCTGCAGCTAGACAAAGCTTTGGCTATCTTAACTTTAAAAGCAAATGTTAAGTTTGTAGTGTGTATAGGTAGGCTTGGGACACTTATTTTTGTCACGTCTGGTTGGAACTGCCGTTAATGTTAATTTATAACACTCTGTGGTGCACCTATCAGGTATCATCAGTCCCTGTCTGGCTGCACTGGCGAACTACAAGGGGTCTGAGCTTTGCAACATCTGCTGTCTGAAAAGAGAATGAGCCTAGACCTCCTGAGCAGAGGGCAGCTCTAAAGCATCGTTGTACCCAGGGTTGTCCAAACTTGTATTTGTACATGGTGCTCTTTTGCTGCCTTATAAATTCAAGGCATTTGAGAGTGATAGTGTTAAAATATTATTTTTTTTTTTTAAAAAAAAGGCAGGTTTGGAAAAATAAGGTGAGTATGTGAGACCTATGCTACATAGAGATAGGACAATGCAGAAACAGGAATATTTCCAAGCTATGAATTCAGGATTACTGGGGGTGGTGGAGAGGAATGGGGTTTGATTATTTAAATGAAGCAAGGCACCATCCTCAGATGCTAGTAAACTGCTGATATGGCAGTGCCAATACAATATATGGGATACGAATATTGGTTAAGAGGCATATTCTAAAGCCAAATTGTGTAAGTTCCCTCATGTTGTTACTACTGATTCTAGGCAAGCTCTATAAATACAGGTCAACTCTCTTAACAGGTTAACTCTCCTTTACATTCCGTCTGGCTGCTGTTTCTTTCCTATCTAGCGTACTCTCTGGTTGGTTATTGCTTTGTTTGCTGTTTTGTTTTGTTTTGTTAAAAAAAGCTGTACTGCAAACAACCAAATCCATGAAGTTTATGTTCAGCAGTAAAAATGTCCTTGTTGTGAATGTCATTCTACTAATCCAAGACTGTCTGAGGAAAATATATGGGCTATTTTAGCATTTTCAGACTTTATACCTGTAATAATAAATAGTTTGCTTCATAAAAAAATGATATATTTACATTTCCCCATATTTCATTTACTACCACTAAGCATTTCCCAATTTATGTGTTAATGCGGCTTAGCCAATAAAGCTTACAAGACCACCTGGGAAAAATTCCACTAAATAGGTGGTCACTGCAACATTGTTAAACCACAGTTCAGCTGGGTATTTTTTTCATTCCTGTTTTAAATAATTGTAAAATAACTGTGTTACGTCAAATACAGGTCAGAGTTGCGAGTTCAGTCCAGAACACAGGATCACCTTAGTGAGCTCCCAGCAGAATGTAGTCATGCTTTCACTTTTTTTTCTTTTGATCCAAATAAATATTGCAAAGTGGTCCTATTTGAGCACTGGCCTATTGTCATACCCAGTTACCTGAAAACAGTGACAGCAGGAGATTTTAAAATGAGTATATGTTTCGCTTTGAGATTTTCAAGTTACTCTGGCTTATGGTTTCAAATTTTCTTTCCATAATTTTTTTTTTTTTTTAAAGCTACTTTTTCTCCTTATAATCTGACTCTGGATGTTTGAAATTAAAGAAAGATATCAAATATCATTAATTTGTGAAGAACTTGTGAAAACTGGCCAGGTGATTTTGAAAACACACTGTTATTCTAAGTGACTGTAGCAAAACCAGACTATACGGATAGTTTTTCCGTTATGTCCTGGTTTGAGGTAAAACAGGACCAATTTTGTTCAGTAACATTACTGTTTTAGCCAGGCCTCTTCTAACTGCTGAAACGAACAGCATGTTGTGCAGAAACTGTTTGCTCTCAGAGTGATAAGACCCATGTTTATAGTTGATACCAAGGAATGGGATGCAGAGAGGCTCTTGCTTATCCTTATTGCTGTAACACCCAAGGGCAGCCAACTTTGTTATTTGCCCCGTTGGAGGGTCGGAAGCAGAAAAGTGTAGAGGGGTCGCCCCTGTGGGGAGAAGCGGACAGGACAGGTGACCCAAACCTGACCAACAGGGTATTCCATCCCATCTGCCTCATGCTCAGTGTAAAAGCTGAGGGATCAAAGGGTCAGCTCTTTTTTTCAGTGGCCAGTGTCCTGGGAGGACTCTGTCTGTTCATCTGCCTTTGATCCCAATCCTGAACCGAGATCCAGAATCCAGTTCCTGCCTGTCACTGAGTCCAGTCTGGGACTTCTCCAGTGCCTGCTGGTGACGTGATTGTCATCCTGGGAGCTTGATATGGCTTCGTATATATTTCATTGTTTTCTTTTTATTATTTTATTATTAATATTTCATTAAAATAGTTTAGTTCCTTCTAAACTCTTAAGTCTCTTTTTCTCTCTCTCTCTTGCCTCCCTTTGAAGTGGAGCAGGAGAGAGAGAGCATCTGTCGTTCCATCTAATTGGGCCAATCCAGCCCAAAGCATGACACATTAATAGTTTCTTTAATCCTTTCTTCTGCATTTCAAAGCTATAATATAGCTTAGAAGTTGTAGAGAAAACAGTCTCTTTTTTCAGGACAAACCAAGTAAGTCACAGTGGACGATGGTGACAGGCCCTTCTTTCCAAAGAAGCCAATGCAAACCCTCCCCCACAGGCCTGATACCGGCTGAAAACAGGATTAATGCTGTTTCTATGATTTACAGTATGCTATGCAAGGGTGAGCATCTGTTTAAGGTGTTTTGAGAAACTTTAGGTCAATAAATATTCTAAAAGTGTGCAATGGGAATACAAAATATTATTAAAACTGCCACCCTGGTTTTCTTCGTGTAGCCAGGCAAATAGAAACAGCCAGTTCACCGCAATATGCCCAGTAGATTTGGATGGCAAGCCAGTCATCCAAGTATGTCCTTTTCCTGTTCCTTCACACAAGTCTATATAATATATTTTAAGCAAAAATTAGAGACTGCAAAGAATAGTCAGTTCACCCAGTCTGTTTCATAAACACGGCACTCTCTCCTGGGGAATATTCTCTAGCAACGCCTAATTCAGCAGGATGATTTTCATGTGCTGCCGCCTGTTCCTTCTCTTTCCTTCCCTTTTCCATGCTGCAAAAGACAGGTGTAACCCGCGGTTTGGATCAGAAGTATTTATCCCTAATTTGCTTCTGCATTTCTGTCCACGACTGTCCGCACATGAATAGATGGATGATCTGACAAACTACCCTTTCCTACGTACGTCAGAGTTGAAATCTTTGCTTCAAGAACACGCCCAGGAGCGTTATTTCCACACATACACCTCCAGTTATCCCCAGCACGTTCTGCTCTCCCACTAGCGCTGCCACATTATTGTGATTCATTAAATATGTAGGCAAGTGTTACACTGACAGTGACTCAGCAGCAAGAGGGAGATTATTCACTTTTTTGCATGTCTACAAGACAGGTGTCTGTGGGATAACAGCAGAGAGAAAGATGCGCTATTTGTGTCACTAGGATGATAGGAGCTGGAACTCCAGTTTACGGGAAAGTGTTTCTGTACATATTTGCATCCACTTTTTCTGTTTTAATGTGGCAAAACAGCTGTATGTCGAGGCTGACACAGTGTGTGTGTGTGTGTGAGTGTATGTCTGTGTGTGGTGTGAATGCTTTGCCCAGACAACGGGGTTATTTGAAGGAGTGTCCATTTCTGTCACAGAAAGCACAAATACTACCAGTGCCAAAGCCAGGCCACTGAGGTCACCTTTATGACCATGTAATCTTCTGTCCATGAGACTAGAAAAAGTCTGACAGGAACAGCGAGAAAAATGGGCTTCTAATCTGTTAGTCTACTACCAATTTTCCATGTGGCTTTGGGCATCTCTATCTCCTTTTGTAACTTGTTTTATTAGCTCTTCGGGGAAGCACTTTCCCTTTCTACTTGTTTATAAAGTGGGTAGTCTAAGTGGGGCCCTGCCCTTGGTTTCAGCCTTTAAGCTCTGCCGTGGAACAAAGACCTGTAATAAATGTATTTACTGGCCTCTCCATTAAGATACCTTTTGTGAAATACATTTGATGGAATTGTTTCACTATTATTTCACAATAAAACCTCAGGGCTTTTAGAGAAGGAAACAAGCTGACATACAAATGTGTTCATCTGTATATATTTTAAAAATAAAGGCACTTTGACTGCCTTCACACATTTTCCTACACTGTTCTCAGTAATTAATGCTTTCAGTACAGTTAACAGCTACAATTAAAATTTGTTTTAGTATCTAAAATCAAAACACCAATCTCGGACTGAAATGAGAACTCCTTAAAATAAAGGTGAAAAACCAGACTCAGCTGTAAAACCGTCTTATTTGGTTGGTTTTATGGGGTTTTGTGGGGAAGGGAAAAGCAGGGGTTTCATACACTTTTCTTGAAGTAGAAAAAAAGTGTATGAAACTAGAGTAAGAATCAGACTCTAATGTTAGCTACAGTGAAGGCACTGGTACATAATTCATCACTCCTCTAATGCATTCTGGCAGATGATTATGTCACATGTATGGCAGGATGTGTCAAACACTTTGATTTAGAGTCGTCTCTAACAGACTCCATTTTCAAAGAAGTGCATGAGGGTTTTGCTTCCTCCCCCATAACCGCTATTAAATCCAAATTGAGAAATCTGACTTAAATTATGCTTAAAGTTCTTCATAGAAGAAAGCAACCTGATTCAGAAAAAGCGTGTAAGTTCACACTTGTATCTTCCTGAAGATGGTGGAATTTGGGATGACAAAATGTCACCACCTGCCTAGTAGTGAATCAGGACTCAAAGTACCTTTGGTGGGGACTTCTGTATCAGGTGATGGCCTGGGACAGATGACAAGTTGTCTGGCAAACTTCCTACGTGACATGGAAAAAAGGTAACGAGACAGCAAAAGCAACAAAACGTTAAGGTCCATTAGCCATCTTCTAATCAACACAGCTGTCTATGTATTTGAACAATTTCCTAAATACGCAATGTTAGTTTCACCTTGTGATCTGTTACCTGAGATTAACATCTACCTCATAGTTCATTTTAAAAAACTTTTATATCTTTATCATTCTGATGCTTCTGATGATGTGATGTTTTTGAAATGTAATTGTGTATACAGTAATAGTAAAAATTAACAATATATATGGGAAAGGTGACATAATTGTAGGTCACTCAAGGAACTCAACACGACAGCTATTCCTTATGTTTTGGATTGTTTGAGAGGCTGCAGTGTCAGCAGTGATAGAAACTGCTTCATTTTGGGCCTCCAGCAATGTTCTGAATGATTGACTCCACTCAAGGAATATCAGTGAGGTGCAGATCAAGCAAATCCTATACACCAGATACAAATTAACTGAGTTCTTTGAACCGAAAAGATACGTTCAAGAAAATTTAGGAAACGTGGTCCTTAACATTCTTGCTGAGAAATCCTAGCATGAATCTTTCTATTTATATATTGTAGTTTACCACTTCCTATTCTCATATTGGAAGTTTAGTTAAGTAATAGTTTTTGTTAGAAGGAATAAAATTCCCTGTAAGTCTAGCTAACTGAGAAAACATTTGGATTGACAATGAATGTGATTTACATTCACTGTGTCTTCTGAATTGCAGTATTCAATCTGACTCTGAAGGATTTTCATTGCTTTCAGGACATTTATGACTTGAGCTGAGCATGCAACTCTTCTACTCCCTGCAGATCCATCACCCTAACCAAGAATCAAACTCCAGGAGCCAAAGTTGTCTAAATAAACAAGTATGTAGTCATTCTAGGTTTTCTGATACTTCCATTTTCATAGTTAATCCACATTAGGAAAATTGGAAAAGATAAAATAAACTTTGCAAAGTATGCCCATCGGCAGTTTATCTAATCGTTACTAAATTGTTAATGATCAGGTTAGTTACAAAAATGTCAATGGCAAGGCCTTCATTCCCCCCTTGACTGGCAGCTGAGCTAGACAGCTTATTTCCCTGAGCTCCAGCATAGTCTATGGCGAAGTCTTTTTTCTTCAGAGGTTACACAGAGGATGTAAGATGACAAAGCTTCCAATTTAAACCCCAAAGTTGCTTCTTAACTAAAAGGGTGAGTATAGCTTCCTATCTCTCCCCGATGAAGAAAATATTCGTAAACACTATGTGCTTGCTTCAAATATAAAATAATTTAAGACTGCTTTTAAAGCATTCTGGTTTAAAGCCTCGGGTAGGAACAAGTCCACTTGAAAGCTTATGACTTACTCAATGAGGGCATGTAAGACAGCATGATTTAAGGACCTTCTCTAATCTTGAAATCTGTCTGTCTGAAAGGTGTTTTGAGGAAGGAGAAGCTATTCCTTGCATTTTGATTGGCTTTCCAGACCTGAGTACAATTTGCCTGCTTTAAGGTTCTAAAAATTTTCTTACTTTTATTTATAGGATATATATTTCCTCATGCTCTATTCAGGAACTTTGGACATTCTGGCCAAAATTTTCAGAATGACTTGGGTTTGATCCTTTTGGTCTTCAAAATTCACTCCCTTTGCATCTGTCTTTAAGATCTTCCAGATTTTCTGTTTCCTGTTTTCACTTTTCATTGACAAGCATCTGGAGGTTTTTGCAAGCCAAGTGCACATTCTGTATCCTATAACACTAGAAGCTGAGATTCTCCATCTTGCTCTAGTTTCTAATTCCCACTCCCGCTTTCCTCTTTTCACATTTTGTAACCAATTACAATAATCGTAATTACCATAGCCTATCTTGCATAACATCAATTTACATTTTGTGTAAGAGCGACCATACAAAAGATGTAAATGTCCTGAAAGCAGATCAAAGCTCATTCTTCCATTGCAGAATGTTTAAAATTAATCAGGAAAAATGACTTACAAATTGTATTGTGGGGCTGAATCAAACCCATAAAAGAGAGGCATTTTGGATTGAGGCTGGCCATCTGTTCTTAAGTCATTGCAAAAAAAAAATGCCAGGTGACTTAAGGACAGCATTTTCAGCCTGAATTAACTTCTTGCAGCTTTAAGACTGTAAGCTAAGGTACCCAGACTTACCATGTATACTTTGTAGCACTTCTCTCCCATTATTTTTTCTATTTTCCAAAAATAGTGAATACGCTTATTGGTACTCAGTGCTTGAAAGTATTAGCCCCAGAGATACTCAGTTTGAAAAACATAGGTTGACAGCCAACCACAGGGATGATTTCATGATTTTCTTTCAGTTCTTTCTAATTATGAATTGCACTTTGGGGGAAGCCATATTTGATGAAGATGGGAATTATTGCAACCAGTTGGGCTTCCTTAATTTCAGTGAATGCAGTTAGAAGATGATGGATATGAAAGGGCAAATTTTATTGCACTGAGCCTAAAGAAATTTACAGAAAAGTAGTAGTAAGAATTAAGAGATATAAATTGTGTACAGTGAGGGGACAGGTAAAATATAGTTTATATTGATTTCAACTCCCTCACAATTGTTTAAGCTGGAGTTCAGTATCTAAGGAACTGTTTCTTATCCTGAAACAAATATATAAGGAAACTTTGGTCAGGTGCACTGTGCTAGCTCATGAATAGTGATGCAAAAGTCTACTATGGACCTGAGTGCATACACATCTGCATTTTATCTCTTATTTTCTGTCACATGAAAACATACTCCCTTGCACTCAGAGTTGTTATATTCAATACTTCAGTGTTAAGCTAGTAAAAATTTTAGAGTAAGTTTTTAATACGTTTTCATAACAATGACTGTTCTGGTATCCTTTTTCCTCTGGTGACCACAAGTAGATGTCCAGGGAAGACTGTAAGAACAGAGGAAGCATATGTGATTTCCTCCTCTTAACAGTCTTGGAAGCTCCAAGCTGTTAGACTGCCCAAGACATATGTGGCTTCTCTGTATTTTGTAATCCGTAGTGGATGAGCTTGTCCAGTCTCAACTTGAATCCATGTAAACTTATAATATTCACAACAACCCTTGGCAATGAGTTCTACAAATACACTACCTGTTTTGTTAAAAATCACCTCGTTTTGCTTATTTTAAGCCTGTCTTCCATGTCGTGATTTAACCCCAGCCAGCAACTAAGCACCACATGGCCACTCACTTACTCCCCCCCAACAGGATGGGGGTAAAGAATCAGAACGGTAAAAGTGAGAAAACTTGTGGGTTGAGATAAAAAGAGTTTAATAATTGAAATATAATAATAATAATAATAATAATAATAATAATAATAATAATAATAATAATAAAAATTGTAATGAAAAGGAAAATGAGAGAGAAATAAAACCCAAGAAAGACAAGTGATGCAAACGAAAACAATTGCTTACCATCAGTGGACCGATGCCCAGCCAGTCCCTGAGCAGCAGCCTCCCGCACCAACCTCCCCCCAGTTTTATTGCTAAGCATGATGTCATATGGTATGGAATATCCCTTTGGTCAGTTGGGGTCAGCTGTCCCAGTTGGGCCTCTTCCCAGCTTCTTGCACACCCTCAGCCTGCTCGTTGGTGGGGTGGGGTGAGGAGCAGAAAAGGCCTTGACTCTGTGTAGGCACTGCTCAGCAATAACTAAAACATCCCTGTATTATCAACACTGTTTCCAGCACAAATCCAAAATATAGCCCCATACTAGCTACTATGAAGAAAATTAACTCTATCCCAGCAAAAATCAGCACATGTGATTGACTTCAAATGATGGTCTTTTTCTCTTGTTCTGAAAGAATCAGCAAATTCCTACCTATCTTCACCACGCCACTCATGACTCTATGGTTGTCTGTCACACACCCTTCATTCATAGATTTTCCAAGCTCAAGAATCCTAGCGTAATTCACCACTCCTGTCTGGAATCCACTGTGTATTTTAGAGATGTTAAAGATTTATATCTGTTGGCCAGGAAAAATAACAGAGAGGAAAAAATAAAAAAGAGTGAAGATAACAATAAAATATATTAATGGTTATAATTCCCTGCTGTTTAAGACTTAGCTTCTGCCTTGTCTCTCTTACTGGTTTCATCCATGCATCAAGAATACACTTCAGTGCTCCCTAAGCCTTCACTTGGATTCATAAGAAACACTGACGTTTTCAGTCTTACCTGTTCTGACATATTTCCCAATCCTGGAATAGCTTGAGGTTATCAGGGACCTCTGAAGATCATCTGATCCAACTGTCCTGCACAGAGAAGGTACAGCTAGAGTAGGTTGCTCAGAGCTGCGTCCAGCTGAGAAATGTTGTCTCAGTCTCCAAGGATGAAGACTCAACAATGTCTCTAGGCACACATGTAGTGTGATGTTTAAACCAGAACTGTAGAACTGACTGCCAGTATAGTGGAGGACATTAAAAATCCAAAACACACTTTGCAGTAGAGCCCCTTTGCAGTTTTTTAATACCTTAATCTGCCATTTTTTAGCTTAATTGCTGCATGCTACTCTTTTCTAAAGCTTTAGACTAACCCTGTTACAATTTCATATTTTCCTTACCATCTTCTCAATGTGCTCATAGAAAATTAGATCACTTTACACTGTTACACATTTGAAGTTCAACTTCAAAAACTTATCTTTGAAGCTGTCTTTGAATTTTTTGGGGGGGTTAGGACTAACACATTTGGTTTGAATTTCTTCAAGGCATTTTCTTTTTGGGTTTCTTGGTTCTCTTTAAAATAAAAGCAGTTTGAGTTTGTGCTGAACTAAGTCCAAGCTGTGACTATTTATTAGAGTACTCTTAATGAATAAACTATTGAGTTACCTTTTCTTGCCAGATAATTGCCTCATTAATTTTATTAGATATTGAGGGTACAGGATTTGAGCATGAACAAAACAAAAAAGAGCTTACTAATGCATTCCTAGAAATGGAGAAGCAAAGTACAATGACTAGTGCAAGGAATCTTTCAATGTTACTTTTAAATGATTCCCTCAAATTAATTCTCCCTCTCACTGTATTTACATTCTCGTTTTGCTACCAGGTAAGTTTGTACAATTATCCTACTTTTACTGTGTGTTAGCGGATGTGTGAAAAGTGCACTCTATATCTGCAAATAGTCACACTCCATTTGGCAGTTAAATGGGCAAAAGAAAGATGTGCTTTGTGGTCTGTGTCCAATTGACACAGCTTGAAAATTGAAACGTATTATTTATGAGCAGCTACTCGTAACTATTCCACTTACAGGATGAGAATTATTGCCATGCTCTGGCTGGAGTCCTGCAAATGCTAATTCAGATGCGTATGGACAGATTAGTTGTTTTGAGTTCATTTGAGCAGTTTACTGGTGTAAGCGAAGGAAGCCGTTCCGAGCTCTGCAGCCTGGGAATACATTTACGTGAGCTGTAAACATCAGTGGCCAAAAGCTGCCCCTGTCAAGCTCTGCTAAGGGAGTTGCCCTCAGCTGTGAAGCCCTGCCAGGGAGACCCTCACAGATATTTCTACCAGTTGAGAGTTCTACTGTCTTCTTTCTCCTCTGTCCCCCTCCCCCCTACAACCTGTGAGGAAAATGCCAGTGCGGAGATTATAAAGGAGGATTATTAACGAAAGAGCGAGTGTCAAGGCCCTCCCAGCATGTCCCCTTCCAGAGCCTGGGCTGGGGCGCCGGGGGCGGCTCACAGCCTCTGCTGTTTGGCCCCCACCTGAGCTCCGGCTCCCGCAGTGCCATGGCCATGCGAGTGCCCGGCCCTGCGTCTCCTGGGTCTGGAACCTGACCCCTGCCCGCTGGCTGACGTTCCAGCCTGTCCCCACGCCAGCGAGGTGCCTGAGTCTGGGGCCACCCTGGCTCCCCCTGGCGTGCCCTGCTCCTGGCTGGGGGGGACAGGCCATGGCTGCCAGGCCCTGCCTGGCCGCCCTGGGGATTCCCTGACACCCCCAGCCCAGGGAGCTGCTGGCCCTCCCAGCGCCCTGCCAGATTCATGGGAAATCTTGGCTTTGCCTTTAAAGCATTGAGAGTTGTGATCTTAATACTCAAATGGAATAAAAATGCACTTTTTTAATTCAAGAAGATAAGAGAGAGCTCATTGAAAAGTAAAACTGTTCAC
>VFFE01007859.1:1546091-1611405 GCA_008921705.1 Burhinus oedicnemus
AGGCTCTCATATATGGTAGAAGAATTTGCTTTAGTCCTAAGGTGAATGGAATTTGCATTCTTGTTCACTTACGAGAAAGTACATCTCCTTCCTTGCTCTTGAATAGAAACTCCTTACAAAGAGCAAGATCTTAAAAACTAAAAAGCATTTTCAGTTTGCAGACAGCAATTATGTGTGTTTCCATCATATTTACTTTCGATTTTCAGTCTTGCATATTCTTTACTGACACTCAACATCTGCACTCGGGTTTTTTTGCACATGTAGTTTATTACACATAGTGTCCTCCAGCTATGGGCTGGAGATAAAATAGTGGCTCAGCCTGTCATGGACGTGCCTACTGAGCAAGACGGACTAATTTTTCAACTTGGAGGCTGCATATCATGTGAAACTCCTAATCAGTTATTTTATCTTTGTGAGTAAATAAAACACTGGTCATAAAAATTGTCAGAAGTGTATGCATATGAACCAGTAAACAAGAACATTGTGTAGCCCAGGAAATAGGATTTCTGCCATAACCAATAAGAGGCTTGGACTGACCTGACATTGCAGAGTGTCAGAACATGTCTGGATTTGTCTTGGCATGGTTTCAGCTGATTTTAACATTCAACTGGTGTCAAAGGGACTATGAGCTGAAGCTTTGTGAAAACCAAGTATGGTGAAGGTCTGGGGGAGGCACTGCCTTGCAAGAAACAGCCCTTGATATCAGCTGAGGCTGGGAAAGGCAACTTTCAGATTCCAGCAGGGAACAAGTGTTAAGGAGGCAAACTACAATAAGAAAACATGTAAATATAACTCCAAGTGGACCCCGAGAGAGAAGAGGAAGAAAAACCCACTTGCTGTGAACAAAGGGAGGGGACGGGAGGTTCAGACTTGACATTAGGAAGCATTTCTTTACCAAGAGGGTGGTCAAACACTGGAACAAGCTTCCTAGAGAGGTGGTCAATGCCCCAAGCCTATCAGTGTTCAAGAGGCAATTTGACAATGCCCTTAATAATATGCTTTAACTACTGGTCAGCTCTGAAGTGGTCAGGCAGTTGGACTAGATGGTCACTGTAAGTCCCTTCTGATTAAAATGTTCTGTTCTGTTCTGTTCTGTTCTGTTCTGTTCTGTTCTGTTCTGTTCTATTCTATTCTATTCTATTCTATTCTATTCTATTCCATTCCATTCCATTCTAAAGATTTCAACTCATCACAACTGACAAAAAAAGACTGACAGCTCATTATAACCACCACCCCGACTCCTGCTTGAAGAAGACTGCAACTGTCAACCTTAGGACAAGAGGAACATTGGAAGGATGATCATAATGCCAGAGAAAAGGGAGGACTATAAGAAGAGGTGTTCTGTGTCATGATATTAGCTGTATCATCAATAGGCATTGCTGTTTCAGATAACTTGGACGATTAGACTGTTAAAATATTAATTCAGCTCAAATGCTTTAGTTCTGTATCTGCAGTGTATCTCTCTTGCTAGTAACAATATTTTATATAACATAAACTACATCTTTAAATCCAGCCTCAGAACCAAGCTGAGATATGGCTGTAGAACATAGCTGTATTTGTTTATATGATGTTGAATTTCAGCTCTCATAAATATATTTTTAAATGGCGATGCTCATAACTTATTTCTGCTAGGTTGGCCTATTACTCAGTCAGTTTTCTTGTCCCTAACATACGTAGAGAACACCCACATCTACATTTAAAATACACTTGATAAATACAATATCATGAGGAATGAGGAAGTGATTCGGTAGCACTTGCCCTTTTACTCATACTCAGGATGGGAAATAGGGTGGGATGACTGAGTGGGTTAGACCATTTATCCATCTGTCTTTATTTTGCAGGACTTATGTTGAAACACAGCAATTATATTTTTCTGCCATATTTACTCTAGCTAGATGTTCTCTTGTCCTTTTATAAGTCTGACTCTTGGAAGCCCTAAGCATTCATTTTACTCTTCAAGATAATGCTGTTTTCAGGATTCATTATTATCATGGAGACAATCATGCAACTGTTTAAATGATATGACTGAGACTAGGGAGGGTTAACAACTCGCAAGATCAAACAGTCAGATGTCATGCCAGGTATAAATATGGACCCTTGTAAGGACTTAACATGTTAAACTCTCCAGCCTCCCAAGAGGGAATTTTGCAACATTTACAGGTTACATCCTGTGAATTAAACCTACTTTTCTCTACTAAATTTATACAGATATCCACAGTTTTGCTTAAGTATGTGGTTAAAAGTTTTCTTTTTGGTAGACCTGAGGAGCTTGACACTTGTTTCATCTTGTTCAAGATCTTTAAACTGGATGTTTATCTGTCTACTAAGTGGATCAATATGTTAGATGTCCTCAAAGTTCATTCAATATGCTGATTGTATTCATTTCTACACAAAACCACTTCTATTCAAATGATGATCATATGGATAATGTTTGCTATCCATCTCTTAATTCAAAAGCTCCAGAGTTAAAGTGAGAAAAACAGGTTCCTTCTCCTCTCAGGAAAGCATTCTGTTCTAAGTAAGAGCTTTCAACTTGTGTGGTGAGGTCGGGCTTGTGTACCAAAAATCTAATATCTCTCAGTTTAGAGAAAGAAGACATCTGCTTTTTCATGCAGCCTCTTAGGTCACAAGCAGAGAACAGAGAAAGTACTAGTCTCTTCTCCAAGAGTCAATTAAAGCATATACACAAACAGTTATTGAAAAAAATTCTTGAGCACTAAAATCCTGACTAGTGGATTAATTATGTTAGCTTCTAGGTTTTATGTTTTAAATCCCTTAAGGTCTCAGGCGGTGTTCCTCAGGGCTCAGTTTTGGGGCCAGCCTTGTTTAATATCTTTATTGATGATCTGGATGAGGGGATTGAGTGCACCCTCAGTAAGTTTGCAGATGACACCAAATTAAGCGGCAGTGTTGATCTGCTTGAGGGTAGGAAGGCTCTGCAGAGAGACCTGGACAGACTGGATTGATGGGCTGAAGCCAACTGCATGAGGTTTAACAAGGCCAAGTGCCGGGTCCTGCACTTGGGTCTCAACAACCCCAGGCAACGCTACAGGCTTGGGGAGGAGTGGCTGGAAAGCTGCCTGGCAGAAAAGGACCTGGGGATCCTGGTGGACAGCCGGCTGAACATGAGCCAGCAGTGTGTCCAGACAGCCAAGAAGGCCAATGGCATCTTGGCCTGTACCAAGAACAGTGTGGCCAGCAGGAGTAGGGAAGCGATTGTGCCCCTGTTCTCAGCACTGGTGAGGCCGCAGCTTGAGTCCTGTGTTCAGTTTTGGGCGCCACAGTCTAGGAGGGACATTGAGGTGCTGGAGCGTGTCCAGAGAAGGGCAACAAAGCTGGTGAGGGGTCTGGAGAACATGTCTTATGAGGAGCGGCTGAAGGAATTAGGATTGTTTAGTCTGGAGAAGAGAAGGTTGAGGGGAGACCTTCTTGCTCTTTACAACTACCTGAAAGGAGGTTGTAGTGAGATGGGAGCTGGTCTCTCCTCCCAAGTAACTAGCGATAGGACAAGAGGAAACGGGTTCAAGTTGCGCCAGAGGAGGTTTAGGCTGGACATTAGGAAAAACTTTTTCACTGAAAGAGTTATCAGCCATTGGAACAGGCTGCCCAGGGATGTGGTTGAGTCACCATCCCTAGATGTGTTTAAAAGTCATGTAGATGTGGTGCTTAGAGATGTGATTTAGTGGCGGACCTGGTAGAGTAGGGTCAATGGTTGGACTAGATGATCTTAAAGGTCTTTTCCAACCTAAATGATTCTATGATTCTATAATTCTATGAACTTTAAACACAAATTCCTGTTCCATTTTTTGAAAAGTGGTGATACTGGCTCCTGGGAGTCAGGGAGTAGCTGCAGCTGTGATTCTGATCTAACAGAGGAATCTCCCTGTAATCCTCAATTAGTCACCACAAAGGGACTCAGTCTTAGCTCCACCCTTCCCAGATTTTCCTATTACCTATTTTAGGCTTCATGCTACTTAGTAAGGAAATTATAGTGAATTCCATTTTGTGGTACTTAATTCCCTCCAGGCACTAATTAAGGAATATTAGGTATTTAACTCAGAGTTATAAATCAAAGCTAACTTGAAAGTTTAGTTGTAGTTTTGTTCAACACCACTTGAAATTTGCTATCTTGTTGGCAAAATTCATGGAGGTCATGAATTCTCAACAGCTTTACTCTTGTGAAGGAATTCTGGAATCTGAAAAAAGTAAGCATACTTTTAGAAATGTATGATGCAGCATTTTTTTCAAATTCCTTTGACTCTGGGAGGGGAAAACAGGTTTTTTGAACTGAAACTATATTAAAAGAAATGAAACAAACATAAACAAACAAACAAAATAATCCAAAACAACCAGCATGTGGAAACTCAGTTTCTCAGCTAGTTCTACAGATTTTACTCAAGGCTAGTTGCCTGAACTTTGGTGTTCAGCAAGTAGCCTGGTTTTCAATCCTTTGAATGACTTAACCTTGCTTAATGTGGGGTCTGCTATTCCAGTTAAAAAGACCTTAGGAGTCCACAGACTGAAGAAAGTAGAAAAGCACTGGTAGAAAACTTGTAAGTTATGATTCAGCACCTAAATCTGTTACAATTCCAGATAGCCTCAAGGCTCTTAGCAAGTAATTGGTTCTTAACTGGAAGAAACATTCCTGTTAGGCAGAGCTGAATTATTTTAATACCCAATTTACTCCACTTTTTTTTGTGGAGAAACTGCATGAGAGACAGGTCTGGTGGCAGGTATTAACATTTTCCTTCAGGGGAAACACAGGCATTCACAGGGGAAAACTGGCAGAACGGTGCCTGCATGAAAGAGAAAGTTAAAATTCTACATATTACTTCGATAAAACTATGTCTGGTAGCTTTTAAATTAAACCCTGGTTTCCCTGAAGTCCATTGCATACTTCAGTTGATTTCCTTGGGGAAAAGTTTTCTATTTAATTTTTCTTCACCTAAATTTACGTGGTCAGACTATGTTAAGCAATTAATGAATAGGACATCCACAAATATATGTGACTGGAGAATTTATTTGAAAGAGAGACATCTTTTGAAATTAGCCTTATTTTCTCTTAGTGAACAGTAAATACGTCAATAATATTGTATAATTTATATTCATTTACCCACAAACCATCAAATTTTACCTATAGTTTACTAGTGATCTCTTAGGACTGAATACTGCTTTAAACATTTGCAAACCTGAATTTTCACCTTGAGCATTTTTTATTTTATTACACTGTTTCCCTGAATGAAACCACTAAAGACAGATTGGTAGTGTAAGTGTTGTACATAAACTCAGCTAGAACGACGACTAATTGTTTCAACCTGAAATTAATGACAACACAAAATGAGTTTATTTTTCTTAATTAAATTAATCACTATTACGTTCTGAAAATGTCTGTTCAATAGCCATTCTTATGAATCAATATTGCTCATAAGAATGAACGTGAAAAGAGAGCAAAATCAGTTTTGAATGTAACAAAATACAAATGAAAATGCCAACAGAAGGGTGCAGCGATTTCTTCAGTCACTGACAGGGTGGAAAGGCAAACTCACTGAGGAAGATTATTCAGGGTCCATGTTCTGGGGCTGTGATAGCACCAAGTCTCCTGCTTTCGTGAGCACCAAATTCACTATGCTCCAATATCTACAAAGTGCCTCATAAAGATGCACTCCAGCCACCTTATTTCTTGAAAACACAAATGTGAAATCTGACATGAGCCTTTGAAATGTTGTTTTATTGCACCATTTCTAGTTTGTTGCTACACTATGTTCCCTTTCAAACTGCTTTTTAAAGTACCCATACTGGTACAAGGTTAGGACTTGAGATTAAATGCAGCCTCTGTAGTGCTTTCCTAAAACAGTTCCTCCTTTGTCAAGAAAGTGTCATTTATTCTAAAATACAAATATGTGAACAATATGAAGATTGTTAGCTCTTTCTTGTTTTAGAAGCACAGTATAAATTCAGGCATCTTCTTTTTCTTTTCCTTTTAAGCTGAAAATACATAGAAATTCTGCTCAAATACCTGATGTGTCCTAACATAAAATACCCGTATGGATTTTGGTGGTGGGGTTCTCCAGCGATCCTGTTCTAAGGGGCACTGTAAAGAATTTGTGTGCAGGATTTATTGCATTATTGTGAATGTGTGCAGAAACAGAGATTGGATTGCTTTGCTCATTTTTTCATTTTTCACTTCATTCTCAAGATGGATTATTCATGCAAAACTCCAGATGCTCCTAAGGTCTCCACACTTCCCACTGAATGTATAATGTTTTAAAAAGGACAGGAGGGAACGGAATACAGAAAGAGATGAAAATTTATCAACAAGTTTATTATCAGAAAGCAACACAGAAAGGTAGAACCCCAGTAACAACAATAATCTTCCTCTGATTATTCTCCAGTCAACGGGTCTCATGAAACAAATATTGCATTCTGTCTTTGCATCTACCTGCTGAATTTTAGCTTTCCTCTTCTTGACTCAGATTTTTATTATTAGAAGATTATTAGAAGTCCAGAGTGAGGAGTTGAAAGATCTGAAAGCTGTTTTCTGGTCTGAAGTTGACTAATAATGAAGCTTTTCTCTAAATCAGTTTGCATCCCAGTGAAATGAGGCTCACACGCACCTAACTTCATAAAGTCCTGTAGACTGAAATACATTGTAATTGTACTGATAATATATTTATTATATGTTATATATATAATATATATAAATATATGAAAAATATATATATAAAAATACTACAATAATACAGTATTTTCTGATTCTGCTCTTTGCAACAGCTGTCTAAGAAGCAAAATAATTCACGTTCCCCAGGGAAATGCAGTTACTGTAAGTGTCTAACTACTAACTAATAAACTAGTTTTCATATTGGTTGGAGAGAAGATTATACATTAATTTCTAAGGAGTAAAAAAAAGTTATAATAATAATACACTAAAAATTATTTAGTCTAATCACCAACCTAATTTACCAATAATATTAATAAAAGGAGAACCACTCAAGCTAGCTTATTAGAGTTAAGCCAGGATTTTTAATAACATCTAAGGAACATCTCCATGGCCATGCTGCTGTCATAACACACACACCTGCCCTGCTGCTTATCCCAGATAAGGCACATGTTTGAAAGAAGGGAAGATCTGCATCCTCAGAAGTCACTTGGAACAGGTCTTCCTCCTGCCCCTAACTTCAAGTTTCAGAGGACTCTGCACAGCTCCTCAAATGTTTCTGTGGGCTGAAGATTACCGAATATTATTTTTAGCACTCTCATTGTACCATCTGCATCCAGAAAGAGAAGATGACAGCCCAGAGAGGCCAGCCAAGGCTCACTAGATGGTGCTAGGCACAGGCCAGAAACGGCAGCCAGCCACCGGCGAGACACCTCTCCTGCTGCAGGACCATGTCCTGCAGAAAGCACGGGAGTGTCTCTGCCTTTTTAATATTGCAGCAACTGTCATTAAAATGGTGGGCAAAAGAGCTTTGAAAAAATGATGCATACGCATCTGAAAAAGGAGTGGTGGTGTGCCTTTTTCAGATCATCCCAGTCATTTAGAAGGAACTTTTGCATCTGATAATAGCTTGTTGCAGTTGCATCAGTATTCCCCTTTCTACCTTATTTTAATACTGTCTTTTGCTGTTCTGATACATTTTTCTTCATTTCTCCATTAATTACTTCATTATTTTTTATTCCAAGTTCTTCTTTGAGTGACAAATCTATCATCTTGTCAACATGTTGTCTTCCTCAGGTTTCGTTTCTGTGTGTAGTTTTCACCTTGCCAGCTTTCCTCAGGGGCCGTGTCTCCGGTTTCTCACTTCCACCTCTCCAAGGTCTGCAGCCAAACCACCTGCAAAACCTGATTTGTGCTGAACTGCAGACAGCATCACGCCGCGGGCCAGGGAAGGTGAGGTGTGTCACACCAGTGTAGCCACCATCCATCAGAAGGTCCCTGCCCTGGTGTGGGCCATCCATGGTCCCTCAGGGGTGTCTCTGCCCCAGTGGCTGCCACTTCTCTGACTGCTCCTGAACTCATCCCTGCAGCCCCACCACCCTGTGGCTTCTGTCCGGTGCAACCAACAGTCCCAGTGCCCCTTCCAGCTCCCGGGCCTCTTGCAGCACCCATGCCTTATCCCCCCAAACAACTTTTTTAGACTAAAGTTTTGGACATAGATACATGTATGTTTGAACAGCGTGATATGTTGGGCCCCTCACTACAAGAAAGATATTGGACTTCTGGACCGAGTCCAGAGAAGGGCAACAAAGCTGGTGAAGGGTTTAGAGCACAAGTCTTATAAGGAGCGGCTGAGGGAACTGGGGTTGTTTAGCCTGCAGAAAAGGAGGCTGAGGGCAGACCTTATCGCTCTCTACAACTACCTGAAAGGAGGTTGTAGAGAGGTGGGTTTGGTCTCTTCTCCCAAGTAACAAGTGATAGAATAAGAGGAAATGGCCGGAAGTTGCACCAGGGGAGGTTTAGGATGGATATTAGGAAAAATTTCGTCACCAAAATGGTTGTCAAGCATTGGAACAGGCTGCCCAGAGAAGTGGTGGAATCAGCATCCCTGGAGGTATTTAAAAGACATGTAGATGTGTTGCTGAGGAATGTGGTTTAGTGGTGAACTTGGCAGTGCTAGGTTAATGGTTGGACTAGATGATCTTAAAGGTCTCTTCCAGCCAAAACTATTCTAAGATTCTGTGATTCTATGAATGTTAGTAACACCTTAAAGAACTGCCATGTAGTCATTTAGGCCTAACAGCTCATGCTAAACCTGATGAGCCTGTGTAAAACATAGTGCAAATGTTAGGTTTTCCTATACAAAACCTACAATAACAAGTGTGTTTTTAAAAAGATGTGTATTTCTGTCTCTTAACTGACTAAAACAGTAATACAGTTACTTGTCGCAGGATAACACATAACTACTCTAATGTTAATACTCTGTACTTCAACAGGTCCTTAACCTGCTGGCTCGCAGGACAAGCTTACTCTGTGTTGAAGGTCAGCTGGGGGGGACAGGCAGGTATACAATGAATATGGGCTTTAGTACAGGGAAACAGATTCATAATTTGTAGTTTCATGGTTGTTTCCAAGCACGGCTGATGTTATACAGCCCCTGTACAATTTTGGGATTGCATTCCTGCACAACTCTGTTTCCAAATTTCCAGTCTTAATGTATGTACATCTTTCTGGATAATTTAGGATTGATTTTATATGCGGTGGCTGAGCCTACCAACTTCCTGTGATTCTATCACCCTGGGGTTTCCAAACTGCAATTCTGCTCTGTGTTCAATAACAGTGATATTTTTCCTTTGCTTAATGAATACTAAGCTTGTCACAAATGCTCCTTCACTCTCAACTACAGCTGGGTGTGTGATAAGGCAATAAAAAACCTAATGAAACTAAGGGGCAGAAATAAAACCTGTAGTATGCACTCAACTAGAGACTGACTCAGTGGTAGAAATCAGTGTAATTCCCTCAGTGATAATGACGCCGTGTTTATTTGCAGCAGCTGGGGAACTTAACCTCTACTTTTGTAACCACTGACTTACCCTGTACCCTGTAAGGTTTGGTTCTGTAGCTTTATACCTTGCAGATGTGTATTAGGTCTTTTTATTTCTTCCATCTGAAGCACGAACTTATATTTCGGACTTAGTTGAGAAGATTTAAAAACAAACAAACAAAAAAACAAATTAAAAAAACCAAAACCAAACCAAAAAAAACCACTACAACATGGGATAAATATCCTGGAAAACAATGTTACTTCTTCTAGGATCCATAATTGCAAGTGATATACTGGTTAACTAGAGTTGATGTTAAATGTATGTACAGTAAGGCAAAAAAATCTTATTGGAAATGCAAAAAAAAAACTAATGGGAAACTGATATTTTACTGCTATATTAGTTGATCTAACTGATTTATTAAAATAGAGGTATGTATAATTCAAGGGAATACTGAAACAGTTCCTTTCCACATACGTTAAGCAGTAGGAATAAAGTACTTGGTTATCTCTATGGAGTTGTGACAATCTCCTTTACATGAAGTGAGATCTACCTGATTAAACTGTCATGCTTAGAAAGGGATATTGGCATTATGAGCATCTCAGAGGGAAAGGATGGCTCAAACCTGCTGTCAGTCAAGGAACACTTTCTAAGGTTGGATCAACATCTATTATATGTAGGAATAGCCATGTCCTGATGCTGCTTATCACATGAGGATCAGACTATGCTACAGATGTCAAACTGAACTCTGAGAGGAACCTTCTTTGCAAGCCATCTAGCAATGACTGGCTGTAAACAGCAGTAAGTAATACAGAACTTAAAGTAGTAAGAAATATGGGTGAGAAAAATGGGGGAACGTGCCGTCTGTCTTCTAGTTGCTTTTGATAGACTGAAACACATGGTCTCATCTGAGATTTCATAGCTGATAGCTCTGAGAAAAAATTATTATTTTAGCCACAAATGGAACAAAATGACAAGAGAGAAAGATGGGTTGGTTCACACTTTGGCTGAGAAGGCCAAAGAGGATTCTTCTTGCTGTTTAAGTACCTACTGGGAGGTCACTAAACTCTTTTCAGAGGTACGCCACAAAATGATGAGGCACAAAGGATACAAGGGGAAACAAAGGAAATTTTGCTGAGAATTAGAAAGGAAAGATTCTTTACAATGGAAAGGGTCAGATTTTGGAGCAGTTTTCCTAGCGAGCTTATGGGATCTCCACCACTGTTGATATTCACAAGTTAGCTAGGTATATGCCCCTGAAAGGCCTGTTTCAATGTAGAAGTTAGGTCTCCTTTGAAGGGGTTGAACCAGATTATCTCCAAAGACAACCCTATGATAATTTACATTGGGGTTTTTTTTAAGTAAAGAGGTTGCCTCTCCACTGTCCCATTATACCTGTTCCAGCTCTGAAAAGAGATACCTTAAAACCCCATTGACCATCCCCTCTGTCAGTAATCCCATACACAGAGAACCAGGTGATTCCTGCAGTGGTTACCCATCATAATTGTTAATCCAGAGGGTGTGAGACTGGAACTCAGCACTACAGCAGCAGCAGCAGCCATAGCCCTTCTTTTTACAGGAGTAATTGGTGTTGCCCCCAGTTTCTCATTTACAGATTGTAAAATGAGGTGTTGCTTGGCCTCGCATAGAGAACATCATGGAGGTGGTCCCAGGACTGTAGGTCTTTCCCTCTGTAGAGTGTCTTGTTTTTCCCAGTACTTGTACTTTCAACATACTTTAAAAAAAAAAAAAAATCTGTAAAAATACAAAAGAGTAGTAGAGGCAGGGCAGTTTCTGAGGGCTGGTGTGGTGGGCCAGGTGGCTTGCGTGGAGTAGATGGTTCGAATATAAGGTGGACACTAGAAAGCTCCTGTGAAAAAAGCCTATCTCTGACTTGGTAAACCCTTAGATCACTACTATAAGCTGTTGCTGCCTGAGATGTGGCATAGGCATGCCTCCTCTGCTCCACTTAAAAGGATTGGTATTTTTTTCTCACTTTCTTCTGTGTTTGAATAAATAAAAATAGAATGTAAAGCTCCATCAATGAACAGGGCCCTGATATGCATAGGACTTTCCTTTAGTGGTAGACTTACAAGGCCCCAGGAGATATTATCCAGATGCATAGCTTCCTTTAACTGATGATAAAGTCTTTGATGTCACTTATTACTTGGAACTAATCCTGAGATTATAAGTATGTGTTGAAGTATGCAAGGTGCATTCTACCCCAGGCAGCTAAAAAAAAAAATAAATGTCACCATACTGCTAGGCTTTTTTTTAGATCTTGTATCCAAGTCTTGCTTCTAGCTTGCATATTTATTCCTTAGTAGTTGCAGTAGTATAATGCATCTCTCAACAGAGTTACTTCATGCCAAAGTGACTCTAAAACTACAAAATGTATGTTCCCATAATCTCACTGTCTGCCATTTCCCCCACTTTATGAAAACATACCACAGGGAAAAAAAACCCCAAAACACAGGTAATGTAGTTCATTCTTTATCCATTCGAAACAGAGGGTAGATTTAGCCAGATGGGATATGTGCAGTACATAGGAAAATGCAGCATAAGTGATCTCTCCAATTTCAGCTCTTTAGTCTTAACTTCTTGACAACTTCCAGTAAAAAAAATCAAAACAGCAAACAATTAAAAAAACCAGGTCTTGGCACAAAAAGAAGGAACACCTACTTTTTAGAAACATCTTTACTCAGCTAAGTGAACATGACTGTCATGGAAAATGTCCCATTCTTAGGGCTGGTAAAGTGTCTGTGCCTTTCAGCATTAAAGAAATTGTCTTTGGGTAAAATTACTTTGAGAAAGGATGGGTATAAGAAATTGTACTAAGTTTGTGCTCAGAAATTTACAACAGACCTCCCAGGGTCAGACTGAGATCTGGATAGTGATATGGTTTCTCTAATGGTATGAGAGAAACAAATCATATCAGAAATTCTATAACAATGGGATTGTAAAATCTGAGATACAAATTGAAATGAAAGGCTGCTAATGCCGTAGGGCAAAGATATTACTGGCTGTAATTGCTGTCATTTCTTACTAAATAGTCATTAACCAACCTGAGGTAGCATTGGTTTAGATCTGATTCTGTTAAAACATGAAGATACCTTATGAGATCTGGTTGTCAGAAATAGTCAGAAATCGATTTTTATCAGGTTTTTTCCAATTATTTGATTTGAATTTAAATAAAATGTGTGTATATTGGGACTCACGTATAAATAAATCTTTAAGTTAACTGATTAAAATCCTTGAATCAGAGAAAGGAAATTTTTGGTATGTGACACTGTTGCTGGTATTAGTCAATAGAATTAAATGCTCAGCTGTATGGATTAGGATACTGATTTAGATCAATTTTTAATTTTCCAAAATAATGATTAGTTACATGAAGTGGATAATGTGACCATATTATTGATTACCGTGATACTTTGTATTGCATATTTGACTTGCCTATCAATGATGCCACTTTGGATCTCTAGCTGCTGCATGGCCACACCACACCCGTATTTTGGTTAGTGATATACCAGAGCAATGCAATTTCCTGCATTGCTTGAATAAAGAATCAACAAGTCTGATATCAAAATGAGTTTTTAGCCTTTATCTTGTGGCAGAAGAGTATGGATTATTAGCTAACACAGTCTAGAAAGGGAGAACTTTACGTGTCACAGTTTAATAAGAGTAAATTCTGATGATGTATATGAAATCCTTATGAAGTTACTCCAGTTTAGTAGTTGTATGTTTCAGCGTGCAGAAGGCTTTGAATTGAAATCAAAGCAGCTAAATCTACATAAGATCTGTATTCTAAATAAGAGAGGAAAAAAAACATTGAAAAAACACTCCCAAGCAAGTGAGGCAAACAGCTACACCCAGAGAGACATTAGGAAATCAGAAAGATTACCTGTGGAATGTAGGAATGCTCAATAACAAAGTTCTGTCACCACTTTAGGGATAAAGTAAAACTTGTTAAAAAACATGTTAATTTTGACTTGTCAATGGAAAATTGAAAAAAAAAAATCTAGGTACTGTCACGGATGGAAATATTTGACATGGTTATGATTTAGCAGCGATTCAAAATTTATTAACGATTTGTGGTAGATTAAGAGGTTGAATTTTAGCAGCACTTAGTCATTAACTGATTTAAAGATTTACAAAGTGATTTAACAAAATAATTGAACAGTGACTTAATTACTGATTCAAAAATGACAAGATTCACACTAGCTTACAATAAGGTATCCCAAATCAATACATATGCATATGAGCACAAACATACAAACACACAGCACTTGAGGGGTCACACACACACACCCCACCCCCACGCCACCCCTAACTGCTGGTATCAAAGATCCCTTAGTAGCAGGCAACTCTTAATGAGCTGACGGGTACCCATTTTGACTCCTATATGTCCACAGACAAACAGAAGAACATCTACATCCATAAAGCTAATGTGTGTATCAGAAACATCTAGGTGGAGATGTGGATGAAAGAGAGGCTGGCCTATAGTTAAAAATTTCCCTTTTCCGGAGTTTAGAGTAAATACTCACAATGCATTGGCATTCCTCACACGCGGTAATTGAGACTCAAGAGGGGTTGACTCGCCCTTGCTTTCTAATCCTTAAGGTGTCACCCTGAGTGGTGTCCCGACTCAGGGGAGGTACTGGCCACAGCTCGCTGCGATCTAGAAGAGCTCAAAGGGTCTTTACTAGAATAGCTGCTTATAGGTTCCGAGATAATTGACTTTCATCAGGTACTTTTCCACTCTGGCCCAGCTCGGACAATGGAATATTCTGGTACTTTCCACCGGTTATCAGAACTTGCTAGATCTTGGGGTCCTGGTATCCCCCTCTCTGTGGCCATGATCCATATATTGTCAGGAGTGATCAATTATAGTTATTATTTATTTTTCATTTGTAGGACTTATGGGAGCCAGACACACAAAGAGGTTGTCATAATGTTCTGGTCCATTGCTCTCCACCTTTTCTTTCTTTCATGTTGGACCATTATGTGATGTTCTGGTCCATTGTATTATTATGTGGCCCAGGGGGGAGGAAATTGTGCCAAGCATGGAGTGGCCTAAAGGAGGAGGTGGAGGAGGTTGCACCACCACATGTACATAAATAAAAAGTGAATAAGAAGAGAACTGTAACTTTTATATAGGAAGAAAGGGAAAGAGAAAATAAAATACTTCGGTCAGCTCTCCCCAGAATAAGTTAATTCAGTGTTCAAAGACATATATGATAGGATAGCAGGAATAACAATACAGTATCAGGAGTTACTATATAGATGGTAATTCCGAGGTAGATTAAGAACTCAGACAAAAATCAGGGAGGTAATCGGGAGCTAAGAAACTGACGTATGACATTACAGAACAAGTTAAGCAACTTTGTGATATTATTTGAGTGAATTCTAACAAGTGAAATATTTCTAAAAATAATGATCTGTGGAAGTTAAGGCCTGAATATTTGACCTCTAAAGCATGCAAACTTTTAGGGCAGATTTAAGGAATGGAAAATTAAGGATATGGATATACTCAGGAAATTGAGTAAAAATCATTCCAAGTTTGATCATAAGTAGATTGTTTAAATTAACTTGTTACTGGGCTGCTTTACTAAGGCTAGAGCCACCAGTTTGAGGGAAGTGGTCATTGCTTTCTAATTTGGTCCTTGTGAGATATAACTACAGTATTATGTCCTGTTTTGGGCTTCTTACTGCAAGGAAGACTTCAATAACCTTAAGTAAGTCTGGCAGAAGGCCATCAGCGTTGCCACTGGCTTGGAGCACAGGGTGCATGAGCAGAGGTGGAGAGAGCTGGATTTATTCAGCCTTGAGAAGGAAGTGGGGGGGAGGGGTGGTGATGAGGACAGGAATCTAATTGCTGTCTTCAATGACAAAAGTTGGTGGTTGTTGGGAGAACTATGTTCTTCTTCAAGGCACAGGTGAAAAGGGCAAAAGACAACATTCACATGTTACAGTAGATATGTGTACCAGAAAAATGTGAGGATGAATTCTTTGTAATAAGGGTGGTCAGAAGTTGAAACAGTTTTTCTAAAAAGATTTTGGAATTTCCATCCATGGAGGTACTTAAAACACACCTGAACAAAGCCCTGAGCATCCTCTGACTTTGAAGTTAGCTGTGCTTTGATTTGGAACTGGTATAGATGACCTTCAAAGGCCCATTCCAACTTAAATTATTCTGTAATTCTCTGATCTTTCTGCAAGAAGGTAATTACTTCTCTATGCTTATTAAATGTGATAGATTTGATTTCCCTAGGAATATTAGAGTTGATGGGAGTGACATTAGGAGTTCTTTCAATGTTGCATTTGAACTATGATTTGAGGACAGTTTATACACGTGAAATTCCAGGGCAGAATGGAAAATAAGTGTTTGTACATCTTTCCTAGGTTAGTAGTAACGAGTGACCCCATAGCAATTATGTGGATGGTTTAGGGAGTGTTATTTCAGTCCAAACTTCTTAGAGGGTGTTATCTTTGTATTAACAACATTTTTTTTTTTGCTTTCTAGGAAGGATATAACATGCATCAAGATCTCTCTCACAGTCTCTGGCTTGATCTTTGTTTTGGAGGTCTTAGAGGCACGCCATGCATTTTAGTCTTTCTCTTGAATTGTTTTGCCCATTGTGCTGTCAGATCTATTGGCTCCTCCACAACTTCTGTTATTTTAGGTTTTAATGATGATGCAGATTCCAGCTTTTGGGGTTTCTTTCCTTCCTTCCTTCCTTCCTTCCTTCCTTCCTTCCTTCCTTCCTTCCTTCCTTCCTTCCTTCCTTCTTTGTGTATAAAGCTGGAACCTCCTTATGTTTCATCTATATGGCAGTCTTGGCTTGATATCATCTCTACAAGGTCAGGAATAAATCTACAAATGCAGTCTTTTTAGCTACTGCTATCTTATATGTTTGATGACTGCAAACGGTTTAGCTCTGATGAATCCTTATCATAGTACACTAGATTAGATGTTTTGATGTTTTTCTGATATGATTTTACAACAAACCACTTTCACCATTTACTTCTACGTAATCAGGTAAACTGCTTCTAAGATTTTAATCAAGCAATATTTCAGCAATTTCTATGCCAGTTTTCAGAGTGCTGATCTATAATGTAGTAGAGCCAAGTAGAGATCTGACTCTCCAGCTTTTTTGAAATGTCCTTTCAATGCTTTTAACGACATTTCACACAAAACCATTAGGGAGTGAATACCAGAAACCAAAAGCAACGTGCTTACAATCGTACTCTTCTGAAAAGGATTTGAAGTCATAATAGTCAACCTGTAAGTCATGCCACTGCTGCAGTGGGTGTGTCACATCTCAGAATTATAGGTGCATATTGAGGTTACACATTTAGTAATTATATTCTTTAATGTTATTTATGGAGAGCATTGTGATGGGGTTGAAAAAAATAAATTCATATTACTCTATTATTTCCAGTAGTATTTCCAAACATATGTCAAGAACAGAGTGGTGATCTAATTTTTTTTGCTCTTCAACTATTTTATAGGCAATGTCTCTCTTTTTAACAGTATCAGATGTTGATGTTTTGCTTTAACCTTCATGGACCAGGAAGATTCTTCCTTTTTACAGGACATACTTGCTGAAAGAGACCCAGTCCACAGTTTTATGTCACCTGGCTACCTCTGAGCTAGTTGCCTAGATGCCCTTTAGAATTGGTTAAGAAAAACAAAGGCCTAGGGCATGATTCATCTAACTTATTTTAGATGGCTACTTCAGGACATGAGATGAATCATGTTCTAGAGAAGATTTATACTCTCCACTGACTGTAAAGAGAGCTTAAACGACTAACTCACAGGGAGATGTTTATGCTGTGGGTTGCTGAGTTTGGTCTGATGAATCCTGGCCTTAGCTCCCTGATTTTAGATCTGAAATAACAGTTCTAATTTTAAAAAAATATTATTTTATTTTAATATTTTTTATTATTATTATTATATTTATGCCAAGTGATTACTTCAAAATAATTTTATTCTTACTGCCAGCTCACATTTACTCAGAATCATCATCCCAATCATATAGTCATGGATTTACCTGTCCACAAGATATAACATGAGGTATTATTGTCAAAGTGTTTTCTTGTTTAGCAAAGTCAAATATGTCATTGTAGGCTGAAGTCATGATGTTCTAGCACCCATTCACCCATGGATGCACATTTTTCTGTGTTTGGTTTTTGGGTTTTTTTTTATGTGACTTTAAAGGAGAATTTAGAGTTGACTCAGTTTTGGTAAATTTTCAGTATAACTTCTATGTTGATGCGTAAGTTTCAGTATGGTTCCTCCTACTGTCGTATATGCTTGAAGTACTAGCTAGGTAAAATCAACAGCAGGGGACTTTTGAAGACAGTCTGTAACATTTTGTGAATTTCATAATAAATACAGAATAATAAATGCTTATTTTAGCTTTATCTTTTTAAAATATTTTATTATTGACCCCTCTTTTACTGAACAATATACAAATAAATGTTATACCAGCACTGTAAATTGTAATTCAAATTGTATTCTTTAAATTCTGCCTTCAGCATAACCTTGAGTATTCTCTTTCCTCTCAGAAATTACTCTTTTCTGGGAATGAAGGCATTTGCATCAGAACATTTTTATTCCTGATTATTACTCCACGGCATTTTTACGTGGATGTAAAGTCTTACACAAATAATCCAGGACCCAAGGTCTATGAAAGATAATGATTATAGTTAATAAATCTTCGGAGCTTTCTTTCAGGTCTTATAAAAAATGTTTTCCTGTTTAAATGAAGCACTAAAAGAATAATGAAGTGTATTTTATTCATTTCAAAATGAAGCTATGTGGCGAGAACAAATATTGCCTGGTGATGATAATGCAGCTCTCTACATATCAGTGGGTAGCTAAGCATTGTTTTGAGTTGGGAGAAACAGTGCGGAACTCGAGCATTCTTCTGTTTGATTCACAAAAAGATGCCAGTCATAGTAGCATAAAAACAAAACAAACCAAAACAAAATTATGGCCCCTTCCTGTGAAGAAATAGGTAAAAGCATTTATTAATTTCACAGAAGCCTTCATTTAGCCACCAGAGTGAGGTATTTCAGATTCAGCTCAGGTTGATAGTGGCTTCAATTGGCAGCTTAACATAAAGGTCATAGATAATTCCTAAGCCATCTGAGAGCTTCTATCTTTTTTATTTAAATAAAATTTAAAAATTTACCTTTTAAATATCAGAACAATTAAACAATTCAAGATCACTGCCATAGGTTATCGTTATCTTTAGGTAAAAATATTTGTCCTCTAAAACATTTGTTGCACATTAAGTACATGCTGCTGAGTTCAATTTAGAAATCCAGAAGTTTTGTTGGTTTGTGCAGCACAGAAAACAAGCTAGATGACCATACTAATCCTTCCCATTTCTTAAATATATTTATCTGCTTCTAATGAGTAGAATACTATGTTAATAGCATGACAAAATAAGTTTGCATGCAACATCATTGATAGTGTGTTTAAAAAAAAAAAGAATATTATATTTAAGGCAATAAAGGCTATGAATAATCAAACAAGATCCTCACCTTTCATCTTGCCCCATGTCTGGTTGAAGAAGAAGATGTTCCAATCCATCACAACCCAGTTTTCATAAGAAGAATACTACAATATCATGAAAGTTTGTTTACTATAATTTTATTTATTGAGGAGAAGGGAGTAAATTAGCATCACAAGTGGTTTTTACTTTTTTTTTTTTAATGTCTTCTAAGGTACTCATGTTACTTTATCTAGAACTTATTGTCAGGAATTGCTGACAGAAATTTTTAGTACTAGGAAGGAACTGGCTGATGGTAAGATTTTAAATCTGAAAAATTTGAAATTTGATATGTCTCTTTGCATGAGCCCTGGCACAGTTCTATTAGCTCCTTCTTCCTAACCACATCACGCTTTATAAAATAGATTATTTATTTATGTGTCTTGTCAGGAAGATCTGACTGTCATACACTTGAGAAAAATCTGTTGAGATCTGCAAATCTATCAAATCATCTATGCTGAAAACCCTTCTTAAAACTTCTGCCTTCAATGAACTGTACAGAAAACTGCCATCTTTTAATTGTTAAGCTTCTGACTACCAATCGGCTTTAGAGATAATCCTGCCCAAATCACAGATAAACTTAATGTTTGCTCCTCTTTCCCTCAGCCTTCCAGAAGCATTACAGTTGATATCGTCAAAGTAGAGGCCATCATTTTACTATGTTTGTGATAAGCACAATATAATGGGAACCTAGTTTAAGGGTCACTTGCAAAGTCAGAGACATAAGAATGCTGACAGGTGCCTTCTGTAAGTGAGAAATCAGACTTGGGGTCTAGTGTAGTTAGGCACTTCTGGAAATCCCCTCTGTCATTAAAATGTCTTTGGGCCATTAATGCTTATTAAATAAAACAGTAAAAGAACACTTAGCATTTCTTCCTACCTATAAACATATATTTTTTCTTTTTAACTTTTTTTATGGATTTAGGTGTTGATGGGATTAATACTTGAACTGTGGGTGCCTCAAACTTATTTGTAAGCATATTTCAAATTTAACAGGCTGTATTTTTTTATTTATAAGGCTGAGCATTTTTTCAATGCAAGAAAAAGTATTTGACAAACGTTTCAGCAAAATTGGGGCATATATAATCTGCAGTGGAATATACAGGATAGCCTGGGCCCATGTACAATGCTGTATCTCTTAGATTTAGCTGTTTATTTTTGAGGTAAATCAAGGCTTTCTCACATAGTGCTCCAGTGAACTATGTGGCTTCACCCTCAAAGGAGAAGAAAGTAAAGCCTGAAATTCTACAGAGCTACAGAAACTGTGGTGCTGGTGAATGAAAATAATATGTAATGGATTTAGGCAAAAGTAGTAATGACACTAAGTTTGGTATGAAACATTTCACTTGTCTGTCGTATTCTTCGAGAAATAGATAAGTGATTGTGGAGAAAAGGATGCACTGCATAAATACTCTGTGTTGAGAGAACAACTGTTTTGATTCTAACACAGACATGGTGCTTTGGTTTTGTCTTTAGTGGGAATTACACTGTTTTCCTGTTTAGGGACCTGTTTTCCGTGGTACTAAAACAAACATAAGCATTTGGGCTCAATGTTATTGTTTGTCTCAAGCCTTTAGTGTTATCAGAGAATCTGGCAGCAAATGAGAGCAGTGTAAATTAATATGAGGTGTATTCTCTACTTCTTTTCAGCCAGCACTCGGAACCTTAGGCAGACAGATGGCTGAGGATTTCTCTGAAAGATTAAGAGCTTCAATATGAACATTTCTCAGGCTGTAATTTAACATGCTACTTAAAGCCTGATTTTTTTTTTTTTTTTTTTTTTTTTTTTTGTAAATCTTAAAGCATAAAGGAACAAAAGCCAATATGTACTGTTCTATTAAGGCATAACATTAATATTTAGATCACAAACTACTTACTATAAATGTGACATTAAGTTTACTTAGTTATTATACAAGCCATTTGTTATAGTTCCTCTTAGTATATTTAATTTTTTTTCATCCATCAAAAGAAATAACTGAATATTCTGATTCCTTAATTTTTAATGTAACTAAATGTGTTTATATGGGCTATAAAAACCTCAGGAGTATCAGTAGGTTTTTGATAGATTATGTTCTCCATGGCTACTTGCCGGTTGATCAGAGTTGCCAGTTCCAGCAATTGGAAGCTCTGGATTACAATGATCCTGTATTTTTCTCAGTATGACTACAGATACAGCAGTTGCCAGAACTTGCATAGTCTCTCCTGCAGCATTGACAGAGAGCAATATTCCCTCCTAAAACACAAAGGGAAGAGACTGGAGGCTTTTTATTTTTTTTTCTGTGAAAAAGGAATGCACAGGGTTGCATATTCCCATTCATTTTATGGAGGGTAAATTTGATGAATGAGGTGCTATTTTTCTTTGACACTGTAAAAGCCTCTCCTAAAATTGACTTACTCATCCTAGTTTAATTCTTTGAGTCTGCTTAATCTAAAAAGTAATTGGCTTGCTATGTTGAATTTGTTAGCATAATTCAGTATTTAAGTGACTAAAATATGTATGATTCAACACCTTTGAAGTTGTTCCTGAGGTGGGATGTCCCATAAGAACTCAGAGTCACAGAACTGGCCTGTAGTTCACTCAGTAATACTAGTGTCAAGTTTATCGAGCATATTGTGTCATCTTTAGTCTTTCACTAAAATATTTATTCCCTTCTGAAGAATTTGCTGCTAACCACAACCATTTACTTAGGATCTTCCTGAGAGGCTGGACTTAGCACAGAAACACTTGAGCTAATATTTCCTAGCTAGTGCTTTCAAGTCCAACAACAAACTTCGAGTGGCGTTAATTTCTCTTTCATTTTTAAACAGTGCATGTTTCTTCCATATTGGACTATAAAAGCAGCATACAAAATACTTCTGTATTTCTACAGTAAAAGATTTGATAGTTGACTTTTTTTTTAACAGATTCGCATTCTGAGCAGTGCTCATTCCCTTGGAGCAAGAGACAAAAATACTCTGTAGAAAAGAGGCTAGGAGACACTGCTACCTCACTGCTTTTTCTGTTCTAGAGATGTGCTGTGGTGCCAAAAGGAAAGAAATAAAAAAATGAAAATGCAGTCTTTTGAATTTGAGAATCTGTGTTCGATTTAGTGAAACCTTGTTTCAGTAATACCTTCATTTGACAGAATAATGTTGTTTCTAGTACTGGGCAGTTTACTTGGGTCAGTTTGGCTTCTGGTCTATTCACTGGTTGTTTCAACCATTCAAAAGCTCATATCTGAGAAAGTTTTGCAATGCTAGTATTTTAACATTGCTTTGAATATTTTTGTATTTTCTTTATATAACATGTGTAAAGGGATAGTTTGAATGAAATGTATGAAGTTTGACAATGAAGACCTAGCAACAGCAGATGGAAAGGACATTATTCCTTTCTTCTTTACAACCCTTTTATATAAGCGAAAATTTTTCTGTTTCTCTTCAGTCTCTCTCTTTGTTCAAGATTTACTCCCACTGTCTAACATATTTCCTGAATTTCTGATAACTTGTTGCTCTTCTCTGAACTCTACTGAGCAGAAGGTACAGTACTCACTTGGAAGATGTCCTGTTCAAGGAGAAGCGAGTAAGTTGCAAAGTGGGAGGAACACTCTAAAGGTTGTTCTTCTGATTTATGTGGTAGTATAATGTTTGACTTAACAAGACCATGTGTTAATGTGTGTAACTTGTGATCCATTATAACCTCAAATCTTGGTCTGCTGCCTACCTGGTCACTCTTCACTCTGTTTAATTAACTGAATGTGCCTGCTCAAATAAACTAAACTGTACTTTTTATGTACAGAATTCCATAGATGTCAAGCCATTTCTCCAACTTTTCAATGTAATAAAGTTAGACTTCAATATTGTCCTCCAGTATATTCATAGTCTCCTCCAGATTAATGTCATTGAAACTGTAATAAGAAAATAATAAAAGCCAACAAGATTTTTCCATTATCCCAAGACAGGTCCCTATGCAGTATAACTTGATATGTGTTTCATTATTTGCCAATGAGTTACAGAAAACTGTTCTGCAGACATGGCTATCTATCTAGTTTTGCATCCAACCTGTAGCATTTTTATTCATGTTGTTTTCCTTCCTAGTTTACGAGCTTTAATGGACTCAAGATAGAACACCTACTGCTTCTCCTCATCTGCAAGGCCTGCTGCTGTTCTAGAAGACAATTATATTGGTCTGATACCTGCCAGATTCTACGTGCTATTCCTATTTAATTATTTCCAAGGTGATTAAAATATTTTGATTATCACTCTAGTGTTTTTTTCTGGTTGGCAAAGAAGATTCAAAACCTAAAATCATGGGAAAGCAAGTAATAATTGGTGTGATTTGCAACTATTTATTGGTGACTTCCCTGGTTTTACCTTTTCATGGATTTTTTCTTGTTTATAACTAATTTTCATTTTTAGTAAGTATATATTCTCCTTCATACGTGCAGATGATAGTAGTTTCCTTGTTTTGGAGAAGGGGTGAGTGATCTTGTGAGATTGTGAGGAATTGTAGGCAAAATGTTGCTTTGTCAGTAATTCTGATGATCATGTCTTCCTGAATGCTCATGTTTCTTGTAGCTTGTGAGAATTCAACTGAGAACTTAATTTCCTTCTTAAATCAGAGTAGCTTTTTTGTAATTATGAGATTGCTCCTTGTGCTTTCAATACGCTAAGCACAAACAATGCATTCAACTTTGCCTCTAAGCCATTATTGTAAAAACAATGTAGTTTGGAAACTAACAATTAGGTGAGAATGTCTTACTATAGTAATTCCTTCAAGCATCTGTTGTCTGCCTCAACTTCGTCCTTTTTGAAAAATGATGTATCATCACCTTGGCAAAGCTATCAGATGTTGTGTTCCCAAAAATGAATGTAACATTTGCATTCATTTTGCCTGTTGCTCATGGGTTGCTTTTTTTTAATTTTTATTTTTTTATTTACTTCTTATAGCTCCATTCCCCCTTCCTCATCACAGGCAGTAATGAATGTATTCACATTTTTCTTTCCACAAAGAAAGAAATATCAACATTATCAGTGCATAAATGGTTCAAAGGTGCTTAAATTCATGCCAGATGCTTCAGTGACTCATTACCAAATGGTGAAACAACTGAGAGCCTAACAAGATATTCATTTTTCCTGCTGGAAATGTCTTTTCACAAAGGCCTTTTTCTGTTAAGAGCCATCGTTGATCACAGTTCCTCAGTATGCAGAATCAACAATAGCTGAGCAGGCAGCTTACAAATCAGAGCAATTTGCTTCTACTATGTGCATCAAAATAGTGATTTTGTAACAGTTGATTACTTAGGGAAATTTAAATAAGATGCCTTTAAGAAAAACTTTGATAAGAAATTGATGTTAATATGTTGTTCGTTGGGGTTTTTTTCAGCTGTAAAGGCAAAGTGTTGGTTAGGACTATGAAAAATCTGTGATTTTTTTTGTTTCTTACAGCTTGATCAAAACCAAAATTAGTTGCCATTTTGAAAGAAGAATGGCTGTGAAAGTTGTAAAATAACTAATAAGCCCAAAGACATTTAGGCATCATTTGGTCTGATCTGCTTTAGTTTTGAGGTTCAGTCAAGGCCTCAGCCTGACACCTGCTGCCGCTTTGGACTCATTTTTAACCCCTTTCCCACAAGACTGTGACTTATTTCAGCCACATTAATTCAGCAAATACAGAATAAATATGTGTTCTAAAATTAATGACCATTCATTTCCCAGTCTCACCTGCTTTACCCTCTGATACATGAAACACAGTCATATCCTAAATGGAGTCATGTCCTGAGGCGTAACACTGAATATCACATTGAAAATTATTTTCATTATCCAATACACTGATTGTTTCAACTTTTTTAGTGTCCCTTAGGACACTTGGATAGTTGAGTCTGAACACTGACTTATTGAACACTGGTGTTGAACTGCACTGTTTTTATTTTGATGCATTTTCATTTGTAGTATTTGTCTACATGTGCAACTGATCACTAAAGCAAAATTGTAACTAGTTGAGATTTTCTTTTTAATAGTTGTTGAAATTAAAAGTCATAATGACACTGACATTTTCTCTTTAGCATGTAGACACCCACTGAAGTTACTATACATCTTACATTTAAAAAGAACACTTAGATTTTATAATTAATTATCCATTTATTCTGTAGATAATATTTTCAGCTCCTAAGCTAAAAGAAGAAAGTGAAGTGGGTGGACTCCTGTTTCTAAGCAGTATCACCTAGCTGTCAGGCATTATCACAATGCTGCGTTGTTTAGAATACAAATGCTATGAGGCACTGTGCATCAAACAAAAGTTTTCCATTTATTGATTCCTTTTTTTCTTTTTAAATGTAATGAAAATGTAATCTTCTGAATTAACAGCTTGATCTAAAAGTCATTAAAATAAATAGAAACATATCCATTCATTTAACAAATCTTTAGAACAGGCACTTAAGTAGCTTTTAATGCTTCTCTCTGTAGCTTGATGAATATTATCTTTATTATACAGATGATGCTGTGAAGTCATGGAAAGGTTAAATGTTGATTCCAAAGCCACAAAATGAGGCAGTTGCAAAACCAAAACGGAAATATTACAAATCCTCTGTCTGTACTTTGTATTCAAGTCAATACGTCACTGTTTTTTATCTAGCTAAATGAATTTTTAAGACTAATTTTTCTTTTTTTAAAAAAGGCAATACATTTTAAAATATCTCTTAATCTTGATATCGCTCGTTTAAACACTATTTTTATGTAGAACAAATAACCTATATGGTCAAAGAAAGACTTTAGTCAAAGATTGTTACATTATGTTATACAACAGAGTAAATAGGAATTCTACATAGGGAACATTAGTATATTGATACAAAATGATATAGTACGGTGGCCCCCATAAAAACAAATTGAAATTTTTCTTAGTTTTACTACTGATTTCTTTCTGAAGTGTCAGTGGAATAAATAGGAACATTTTCAGTGGTATTTTGGCTGGATTGCTTAGGCTAATCTTTAAATCAGAGAAGCATGCAAATAAAACTGTACGTATAGAAAAATAAGCATCTAAAGTTAACAATATAAAGTGCTGTGAGAAGAGCTGCAGCACAGCTACCAATGTGGGACCCTCATTGATTTTAATGTGGACACAGAATCATACAATCATAGAATAACCTAGGTTGGAAGAGACCTTTAAGATCATCGAGTCCAACCATCAACCTAGCACTGCCAAAACTACCACTAAACCATGCCCCTCAGCACCACATCTATCCATCTTTTAAATACCTCCAGGGATAGCGATTCCACCACTTCCCTGGGCAGCCTGTTCCAATGTTTGATGACTCTTTCGGTGAAGAAATTTTTCCTAATATCCATCCTAAACCTCCCCTAGCATAACTTGAGGTCATTTCTTCTTGTGCTACCACTTGTTACTTGGGAGAAGAGATCGACCCCCACCTCTCTACAACCTCCTTTCAGGTAGTCGTACAGAGTGATAAGGTCTCCCCTCAGCCTCCTCTTCTTCAGGCTTAAACAACCCCAGTTCCCTCAGGCCCTCCTCAAAAGACACGAACACATCCGAGGCACTACCTTAAAGAGAGGGAGGATGACACTTTGCTCAGGAGGTTGGAGGAGGATGAGGCCTCTCCCCATTCCTCTTCATTGCTCAAACAAAACTGCCATGCTTCCTGAATGGACAAAGTCACTGTGGAGGCCGAAGGAATGAAGAGGGTCAGGCCTTGCCATATGGAGATGACCTCAGGGGGCAAGAAGATGGTCGCATCCAGACAGTAGCGGTCAACAGCTCAATGTCCAGATGGAGATCAGTGACAAATGGTGGCCCTCAGGGGTCCGTATGGGGACCAGTACTGTTTAATATGTTCATCAATGACATAGTGGGATCGAGCACACCATTAGTAAGTTTGCAGTTGACATGCCTGAGAGATGGGCTGGCATCCAGAGGGATGTGGACAGGCTCAAAAAGTACACCAGTGTGAACCTCATGAGGTTCGACAAGGCCAAGTGCAAGGTCCTGCACCTGGGTCAGGGCAACCCCGGTAGCAATACAGGCTGGGGGCTGAAGGGATTGAGAGTAGCCCTGCCAAGAAGGACTTGGGGGTATTGGTGGATGAAAAGCTGAACAAGAGCTGACAATGTGTGTGCACAGCCCAGAAAGACAACCGTATCCTGGGCTACATCAGAAGAAGTATGGCCAGCAGGTCAAAGGAGGTGATTCTGACCCTCTATTCTGCTCTGGTGAGATCCCACCTGGAGCACTGCATCCAGCTCTGGAGCCCTCAGCACAGGAAAGACATGGACCTGTTGGAGTGCATCCAGAAGAGGGACACAAAAATGTTTAGAGGTATGGAACATCTATCCTATGAGGACAGGCTGCGAGAGTTGTGATTGTTCAGCCCGGAGAAGAGAAGGCTCCATGGAGATCTTATAGCAGCCTTCCAGTACTTAAAGGGGGCCTACAGGAAAGATGGGGACAAACTTTTTAGCAGCGCTTGTTGTGGTAAGACAAGGGGTAATGGCTTTAAACTAAAAGAGGGTAGATTGAGACTAGATATAAGGAAGAAATTTTTTACCATGCAGGTGGTTAAACACTGGAACAGGTTGCCCCAAGAGGTGGGAGATGTACCAGCTTTGGAAACATTCCAGGTCAGGTTGGACAGGGCTCTGAGCAACCTGATCTAGTTGAAGATGTCCCTGCTCATTGCAGGGCAGGTTGGACAAGATGACCTTTAACGATTCCTTCCAGCCCAAACTATTCTATGATTTTGTTCTATGATTCTGTGATTCTAAGCCTAATCCTGGCAATGATATTTTTGATATGATTTTGTGCCAAGTACAGCTTCAATCTCAATCTAACCATGGAATTAAAGTTCAGGTCCATCTCGACCACTACAGTCAAGGAACATTTATGCAAAGGTGGTATTTAGAAGTCAGCTTATAAGTAAACTCTAACTCAAAAGAAATTAATTTTAAATTGAATAGCACTCACATTCCATAGCTATGTAGCTGTATGTTAGACATTTTCTGAGAGTGCACTCCTGACTTCAAGCATCTGTAGGGAAAGTTCAGCTTCACTGTAAATTATATTAGTTTTAAAAGATCAAAATACCATCTCTTTAATTTTGCACTCCACTTAGGTGCCCAAGCAAGTGCCTTTGACTTTTCTTTGGCAACAAATGCATTCTGTACAGCTGAGCTTTCAAAAGCACGTTCAGAACATTCCAAGGATTTCAGACAGAAGCATAAATCAATATGTTTAGTATAATTTAACTAAACTACTGCCACCAATTTATGTTCAAAGTCCCTTTGTCAGTGCCTTGACAAGAAACAGTGAAGCAAAATCATTGCCAAAGAATTGTCTGAACCAGAATGAGATGGCAAAAAATTCACCATTCAGTTTCCTCCTGTCCTTCACCATCCCCATATACTACAATGTATTCACATTAGAATAATGTAAAAAAGTTACGTTATTGGTTTAAATGATACAGAAACAAATATTCTCACAATTGCTCTATATTATACTTCAAGTTTAAATATTAGGTTAGATTTTGAAGGCTTTCAATCCTAAAACAAAACTCCTTCAAAGTCCAGAGGATTTTGCAGAGTAGCAAACCAACTTTTAAATTCTGAAGTTTGGTCCCAAAGCTGAACAGGAGTTCTAAAATGTACCTAAAATTAAATCCTTGTTTATTTTTTCTGCTAGTAAGTGTTCACCTTTTCTCTTCAGTTTCTGTCACAGAAAGAAGGGATCTCAGGTCCAGAGAGAACAAAAAGACTTGTTCTTTTTAAATAGGATTTTTGGAAAGGAGGCAAAGGAATTGGGGTTGTTGTGGTTTTATTTCTTCAACTCTCATCCTAAGTTGGTATTTGCAAGTAAACTGAACGTGTCTGTGTTATCACATTATTATGTATTTCTGTCGTGATCATTTCAAAAGCCTGAAACCTTACCTTGTGCTTTCTGAACAGGCCAACAGTATCAAACTCGTTTTCTAATGGATTCATGGGCCAAAGTATATGTTTTAGCAGTCTATATTTAGCTCAGTGTAGAACAGGCGTCCTTGTTACAGCAGGGAGTGAGAGCTTTTTTTTTTTTAATTGCTCACTAAAAAATTGTAATTATCACATTGATAAGTTCCTGATAAGTTCCTTATTATCCTAGAGAACCCAGCTGGGAAATCAGGGGTTTTTGGTTGCTTTTTTGGTGGTGGTGGTGGGAACATTTCTGTGAGGGTTTTTTTTAAATTTATTATTATTTTTAGTATTTTGGTCTTTCTTTTTCTCAGGAGCTTTTCTATTTCTACTCTTTTCTACCTATCCTTCTCTATATTTTTTTTAACTTTATATCCATTCTCTGTCATCACTTATTTTTATTGCTACTGTCAGCCCCAAGGTAGCTTACACTTTTGCACTAGAAATTATTAGCAGACACTATTAACAGCTAATGCTGCTTGAAAATGGATGGGATATGTCTCTGCAGGGTAAGACAGCTTTTGATTTGTTCTCCTGTATCTTAACTCTGGAATCAGTTGTTTAACATTGCTCAATAGAGTACTGTACAAATGCGTACCCACAATGAACAGAGCTTAAAGCTCAGACTGCGGTCCTGGAGCTTACCTTGTTACACTCACGTATTACAGCAGTTTGCAAGACCTGTTTTGTAGGGCTAAGAAACAGGCTGCAGAATGACTGGGGAAAAGACTGGCCCATGGCATTTTTTCTTCAGCTTCATTGCTATATAAATGGCAAAATAACGAGAGATTTATTAAAATGGTTGACTACTTTTTCTTATTTTCTATTTAAGTAGCTATCCCAGAAGACCGGCTGTCATTGAAAATTGACATTTGATTTTCTGCTGAAGTGAATGCAAGTCACTCACTCTTTGATAAATCCTCAGATAATGAATATAATACAAAGTTTTCATATCGGCTTTGCAGGGATGTTCCTGGGCAGCTAAAGGTCCTGATCATCTTTGGCATGCTGCATATTTCTCTTAGCTCTATTCTTCTTTCTCTCACCCTTCATACACAGTTCTTCACTATATCTAGCAAATCAGCCATTATATTTGTTAGAGATACAGGAATTCTGCTTCTATGAATGTGATATTAATCTTGGAGCTCTATTGAAAATGTTCTCAATCACCATTGTTATAATCCTTGCGCACAGTAATTTACTGTGGTGGCTGTAGTCAGCAAAACATCTATATAGTGTTTACATGGAAGAAAGCAATCTTACTTGCCTCACTATTGCATCCATTGTTCTCTTCAGCAATTTAATTCTGCATATCATGAGCGAGGGGCCTGTTGTGCAGTGACAATATTACACCCTGTTAGCTGGGGTATCTGTGAATTAAAATTGTGCTTCAGGTAATATTTTCCCAAGCACCAAGAGAAGTAAAGCACTATGGTTTGACTTAATCAGAGCAATACAAACAAGAGCAACATAAATAATTCAATATAACAAGTCAGACAGTGCTAGCAAACCAGTATAGTTGTGGAGAGGAGAAGAATTTGCCCTTTTTTTTGGAAAAGAAAACAAAACAAAAAAACCCACACAATAAAAACCTACCTGATAGTATGTATAGTGTATATACATAGACATTCTTTGATTATAATACATTGGCAGAACTGAAACCTGAAATTCCAGACATGTCAAAACCAGTGAACTTTTATGAACTTCAGAGACTGTAAGGTTTGGGCTTTTTTTTTTTCTCATTTTGTATAAGAAAACTCACAGAAGTTGCACTGCTTCATATCTGACTGATGATTTTGATTTACTGTACTGTCAGAGTTGATCATTCAATCACTCACTATAACGGTGCCTTCAAAACTATGACTGCTATCTTTCAAAAGTCTGAGAAACAATTTCACATTGCTGTCTTTGCACTATGATATATTTGAGATTCACCTTGCTTAGAAATCCCAAAGAAATAACTAAACTGAACCTTTTTTGTTGTTGTTGTTGCTTTACATATATAGTTCTTTTCATTTAAGTGTATTAGCACTGCACAGGAGGAGTGATAAAACTTCGCAAAAAAGTAAACATTAGGCATTCTATTTGGCGTCTATATTATATGATTTTGTGCTTTGCAAATCCTGATTGCTTGAGATATGCAATACCTTTATGTTCCTCTAGAACTGTGTTTTGATTATCTTGGAATATCATTCCCTGAATCGTCTGTTGCCTATTAGGAGTCCATAATGGCAGCTATGAGACTTCAGTTTTGCCCTTGTTTCTGCTGATGAGCTCCTATCAGACTGTGGTCCACAATGGAAATCAGATTTCCAGATAAGCTTATAATGCTGCACTGATACTGCATTTGCAGATATCAAGAATGCTCTGGTTAGCCTCTTACAAATTCCTCATCATCTGTTTTTAACACCAAGTTGGACCATAGACCGTGAATTTCCCTCCTCCTATCCCCTTTTTCTTAGCAGCAATTATTACTGTATTTCAAAGGATAACAGTAGTTAAATAACATTCAACAGTAATCTGATTTTCAAAGATACTGATTTAATTTAAGTTACTTGTAGCCTATGTAATGTGGCATTTAATGACCACCTTTAAAAAAAATAATCCCACTGTAATATTTGACTTTCCAGTATCAGGGAACTGCTCTACATAATTCTGGGTTATATGATACTGTGTTTATTTTGTTGTGTTGAGGTATTAATTTCATTAAGGATCACAAGAAACATGCCTGCTCCATACTTTGACAACGGTACTTCGTAATAGTGCTTACAAAAGATAAATCAAGATAGTGTCATTTTAGCCATAAATTTCATTAAGAGTTTTACAGGAGTTCCCATTCTTGCTTTTGAAAAAACCTGCAGCCCATTAATTTATTTAATGCTGTTAGAAAGTCTTGGAAAACTGTCCTTTAAAAGTAATTCACAGTATCTTGGCATTGGTTTCTCCGTACTTCATAGAAACTAGAAACCCTTCCAATATGGAAACCGTAGTAATTTAAAGACTGTTTCCCTCTTTCCTTTTTCCAAAAATTATACCAGAAGATTACACATGGAAATTATTCCACTATCCATCAGGTTTGAGTTTGAGTAGATGAGCATTTTAGTTGACCTCTTTCGTATGATTTTGAAACCTTGGTGTACAGATACATTGTTCTGTGGCATTACGCTAGGCAGCTGTGTATGTAACACCTTAAGTGAGTCACAGAATCACAGAATGGTTGAGGTTGGAAAGGACCTCTGGAGGTGTCACAGTTTGAGTCAAACCAGGACAGGAGGTCATCTGACCTAACCCTACTGCTCAAGCAGGGACACTTTGGACCCAGTTGCCCGGGATCATGTCCAAGTGGCTTTCAAGTATCTCCAAGGTGGGAGACTCCAAAACCTCTCTGGGCAACCTCTGCCAGGGCTCAGTCACTCTCACAGTAGAAAAGTATTTCCTGCTGTTCAGATAGAAACTCCTGTGTTTCAGTTTGTGCCTACTGTCATACTGACACATTGTGCCCAGTGTCCGTTTGATATGTTGTGTATAAAACCCCACAGAATAAGTTTAACTAATAAAAAAATTAAAAATATTTGTTGTTAAATACTTTTAACTAAAAGGTGCCAAATAGGATCAAAATACTTGAAGTGAGATTTGTGTAGTTTAGATGTCAAAGCCCAACATGACAATCTCCAAGCTCCTTCTGCAATTGTGACCATGTCCCAGAGCAGCCCTAGTTCTTACAGAGACCTAACATTTTCACATCCTATCATGTGTACATTTCTGTCTCTAAATATAAACTGTTCTTCAGTCTTGACAGTGTTATCAGCTCTATCCATAACTCATGTCTCAGTCTGATCAGAATCCAGAGCTAAATATCTCTTTCCCAAGCAGCTTGATCTGAAATGGCTTCTCAGGGTACATCTGAATCAGGTTTTGAGAAATTAGGCTCCCTTGGATTCGGAGTATTTGAGAATCTTCTCTGAGGAAAAGAAGATGATGCAAAATATTTTGCTGGCTAGAGAACTCGGTCAGGAAGTAGATAACAGGATCTTATTCTTAATTGTGTTCAGAAGAATACAAATCCACATTTCTCTTCAAAGATTCCCTTAACCACAGGTGATAACCAACGCTGAGGCAGGTTCAGCCTACTCCCCTCTTGAAACCATATTAGTGGTGGATGACAGAGAGCCTAGCCTACAGTTAAAATTTCCCTTCCGAGTTAGGGTAAATACTCACAATGCATCAGCATTCCTCAACGGGCAGTAATTGAGGCTCAAGAAGGATTATCTCGCCCTGGTCTTTAGTCTTTGTGAAGTTTGCCTGAAACAGCATCCTGACTCAGGGGAGGTACTGGCCACAGCCCGCTGTGATCCAGAAGAGCTCAAAGGGTCTTCCCTAGAACCTCTACTTATAGGATCCGAGATAATTGACTTTCATCAGGTATTTTTCCACTCTGGTCCAACTCAGACGATGGAATATTCTCATACTTTCCACCAGTTGTGCAAGCCCAAAACTTGTTAGATGTGCAAGTTCTGGTACCAACTCCCTTTGGGCCATGAGCCAGGTACAGATGTACTGGGCTGTCAGGGAGTGATATTCCCAAGTGATAGTGGAAGCAAGAGCCACGTGTGTTAAGGGAGCGCCTTAATGCTCTGGTCCTTTATCTTTCGCAATTCATGCCTGACATCTCCTAGGTTGGTATGTGGCCCAGGGATGGGGAATTACACCAAGTACCAAGTGGCCAAAGTGGGGGGGGATTGCACCACCACAATTACTTAGCATTTAGGGAACTGGCTGGGAGAGAGGACAACTTGTTCCAGTTTCTGACATGGAAAGCACCAAAACAGTATCAGATGCAGAAATAAGATTCCAAGGGCTCCTTCCAATGGAGGGAGAGGAGAAGATAAGCAACAAAACTTCTTAGACTTCATGCTGTGTATTCATAAACCGCCGTTTCTCTCTTCTCTTTCACTTGGATGCTATGCTTGTTTGTCATCTCTGGGTTTCAGCTCATGTATTTGGTGTAACAAAGATTGTAAAGAATGGAGATCAAAGGATATGCTCTTGTTATTTTCAGTGCGGCCAGGATTTCTCTCTAAGTTTGTGAATAAAATAATAAGTTAAAGTGTTTTTAAATTTGTTTTCCTTCTTGTTTTTCTGATGCCTTACGGTAAAAATTCCCAACAGATGTAATATGATGGGCAGTGCATTCTGCCCTGCAGCCAGTCTAAATAGCCTGGCAGGAGTGAGGGACCCTGGGGAGCAGAATATCATGCATGACAGGTCCAGCAGCTGGTCATAGCTGTATTGGACAGCGTCAGGACTGCTCAGGGATATCTGTCACATGCCATCAACTTTAACACAGAAAATCATGTGCCTCAGGTATCAAAAGTTTGGGAAACATTGTCTATAGTATCTGGATTAATTAATTAGTTCTACTAACATGGATTAAACACACAGCCATGATTTTTTTCTTTGTGCAGTCAAAGTTTTTTTCTTCTTTAAAAGAAAGATCAATGTATTATTTCTGTGTTAAAATTTTGTTTGTATGTGTGGGCATGTAAATCTTTCAGTTCCCATGTAGAAAACTTGACCTGGTTTTAGAAAGCCTTCCTGACCTCTTCTTGTCCAGAATTGGAAGATTTGGGTCAACAAATCTTGACATCTGCATTCAGGTTCTAGTCCTTACAGATCTGAAGACCTTTGAATAATCGAGTTCCTGCTGTTCATCTCCTCCAGTGGAAAGCTATCAGCAAGCAAACTTTTTTGATTAAACATGATTTAAGAAAAAAAAAAGAAATTGTACCATACACATGCTGTCAGTAAAAAATCACCCAGTTAGGCCTTTGCCACCCCACAACAAGCTGAAGATTCTGTAGTTCCAATATTATCTTGGCTAATTCACAAAATCTAGTGAATTAAGGATTTACTGGTATGAATAAACACATCTTCCTGTGAATATTTACATAATTGCAATCACGCCCAGCCAGCATGGGTTTATGAAAGGCAGGACCTGCTTGACTAACCTGATCTCCTTCTATGACAAGCTGACTCACTTAGTGGATGAGGGAAAGGCTGTGAATGTTGTCCACCTGGACTTTAGTAAAGCCTTTGACACCATTTTCCACAGCATTCTCCTGGAGAAACTGGCTACTCATGGCTTGGATGGGTAAAAAACTGGCTGGAAGGCTGGGCCCGAAGAGTGGTGGCGAACGGAGTTAAATCCAGTTGGTGGCTGGTCACAATTGGTGTTCCCCAGGGCTCAGTACCGGGGCCAGTTCTGTTTAATATCTTTATCAGTGATCTGGACAAGGGGATCAAGTGCACCCTCAGTAAGTTTGCAGACGACACCAAGTTGTGTGGGAGTGTCAACCTGCTTGAGGGTAGGATGGCCCTACAGAGGGATCTGGACAGGCTGGATCGACGGGCCAAGACCAATGGTATGAAGTTCAACAAGGCCAAGTGCCAGGTCCTGCCCTTGGGTCACAACAACCCCATGCAGCACTACAGGCTTAGGGAAGAGTTGCTGGAAAGCTGCCTGGCAGAAAAGGACCTGGGGGTGGTGGTCAACAGCTGGCTGAATATGAGCCAGCAGTGTGCCCAGGTGGCCAAGAAGGCCAACAGCATCCTGGCTGGTATCAGCAATAGCATGACCAGCAGGACTAGGGCAGTGATCATCCCCCTGTACTCAGCACGGATGAGGCCCCACCTTGAGTACTGTGTTCAGTTTTGGGCCCTTCACTACAAGAATTGAGGTGCTGGAGTGGGTCCAGAGAAGGACAACAAAGCTGGTAAGGGGTTTAGAGAATAAGTCTTAAGAAGAGCAGCTGAGGGAACAGGGGTTGTTTAGCCCGGAGAAAAGGAGGCTGAGGGGAGACTTTATTGCTCTCTACAACTACCTGAAAGGAGGTTGTAGAGAGGTAGGGGCTGGTCTCCCAAGTAAGAAGCGATAGGACAAGATGAATTGGCCTCAAGTTGCACAAGGGGAGGTTTAGATTGGATATTAGGAAAAATTTCTTCACCAAAGGGTTATCAAACATTGGAACAGGCTGCCCAGGGAACTGGTGGAGTCACCATCCCTGGAGGTATTTAAAAGACGGGTTGACGTGGTGCCGAGGGACATGGTTTAGTGGTGGTTTTGGCAGTGTTAGGTTGATGGTTGGACTCGATGATCTTAAAGGTCTCTTCCAACCTAGATGATTCAATGATTCTATTGTGTGATTCTATAATTGCAGAAAAGCAGGAGTATCAGGTGCAAGTAAAAGGCTATTTATTCAATATAAAATTGTTTAAAGCATTTTAAACAAAATATCAAACTGTATTGTTCTTGAGACGTACTGAGTAAATGCATGAAAGCTGATTAATTTACAAAGTATGAATGCAAAAACCTCCACTAAAATACATTAACATTTTTGAAAGCTGTGACACCTAAATCTAAAACACAGAGAGTTTGCAAAAGAGATCTGAATCCTAATTAGAACTGGTCATAAGTTATATAAAATCATACATACTTTGCATCTGGTATTTTATTCATTTATTGTTTTTCCTGATTCCTGAATCAGTTGCCAAACAATCCTTAATTGCCAATGCATCTGGACTGTTTTCAATAGTTCCAAAGTTGAGCAAACTTTTAAGAACCTGGTTTTGCACGTTAAGCCATCAGCTAAGATATTAAATATAACGTGTCAGACATAATCATTCAGCATCATTAAAGCTATTTTTAATGGCACCAGCTATGGCAATTGCCCATAGTTTTGAGGGCCAGTGAGACTAAGATGCGTAGCAATACTAGCATTTTTCCTTTGTGCTGCTATGCATCTAATGTCTGTTTTGCCACACAGATTGAAATTACTGAAAATAAAATAAAATCTGAAATCAAGACACAACTACTTATGAGCATAGTAGGAAGAAGAGCTGAAGACTGTATAGCTCATTTGGCTTTTAAGTTATACAAGGCTCATTTTCTGAGAAGCTCTTATATTCTACTGATGGGCAATTTAGAAAATTCTTAGATCTTTTTTTGTCACTAATTGGGAGCCATTTAATTTATTCAGGCAGATAAGAGATGTGAATATGGGAATTACATACTCTTAAGATAGTCAAGAATCAAGGCAAAGGAGTTGTAGAAAAAGAGACCTAAGTTTCCCTATGCCAACCTGAGACTTCTTTAGGACTTGGTATGTCAATTAATCTTTTTGCTTTAATTTGTTTTAAAACCAGGAATAATTATATTTCTGTAGTCTGGAAGGCTTTGGAGATTCTAAATTTAATACTGCTTGTAAAGCCTCTGAGAGGCTTCATTGGTAGATGTTCTAAATTATCACTACATACTTACAAATATGCTCTCATTTCCTTAAAGGTTGATACTTCCTGGCAGCATTAACTCAATATTTTCAAGGGACAGATTGCTAATTAATTTTCTAATATTGTGGAAGCACACTAAAATTAAAAAGTACACAGTCCTACTTAGCACAAATTACTTAACTTTTAAGTTTTGCAATACTGTGTATTGATACATTTGTCATATTATAAATATCTAATTTAAAGTTTAAAAAAGATTACGTATGAAGTCACATAAAGCATAATATGGAAAATAGGCAGGGAAAGCCCACTTCCACAGTTCATGGAATTACAGGAACCAGGTGACAGATAATACTTTCTCCCCCCTCCGTGTCACCTCTGTATGTTCCTTCCAGAAAAAAATAAATAGCACTAGCTATACTATTGAGGTCCAAACCTCAGCAGTAAAGCCATTTCACCATTCTGAAAAATTCCTGCAGCACTGATTGAACTGATCCTGTCACATCTGGTTTATTTCCATTTTGTTCTTCCACCTTATTTAGACTCTTCACATCAGCTTTGTTTTGTAGCCTTTTTATCTTCTTACTGTGTCTGATTTCTTCAGCATTTTTCAGCTGACTGGTAGCCTCTCCTAAATAAAATCCCTTACAGCTATCCAGTAATGGGTAATTCGTACCTAAAGGAACTACAGTTGTTTTTTTATGCCATTCTTAACTTTCCATGTCTTCTGACTTTTTCCTCCCCCTGTCTTGACAAGTGAGAATGTGTGTTTAAGTAGTAGTACTGAGGTTTATTTCACTTAAATTTAGAAGATGTTTGTGTCTGAAGGAGTCCAGAAGACTAAAAAATTCTGTTATCATTAACATATTTGATGTGGTCTCTATGGTGAGCTCAGCAGAGATTGCAAGTTTGATAAGATGGAAGGTAGAGTGACTGCTTTTCAATAATATGCATTTAAAATGTAGCAGCTGCTTTGAAAAAATTCAGGACTAGCAGAAAAATAATTTAATCTAGGAGGATATGCACAGTAAAGAACAAATTAAGTCTGTAAACCAAGGTCTAGGGAAGGAGAATAGAAGTATCTGCATTTGTGTTGCACGGCCGCTTCAAGTTGAGCTAAAAATGTGGGGGAGAAAGGGAAGATGACTGATTTGGAACAGAGAGGCAGCATAGCCTTCTCATAGGCAGTCTCATCAAAGGAGGTGGGAAGGTCCTTTAACCTTGAAACTTGAAGTTTGTTTCTGAAAGGCACTGCCTAGAGGTAGAGTGAACCTAGATAATTATCTTGGCATTTAAAACTGATATTAAACTTGAAGAAATCATAAATGGCATCTAAAACAAGATGTTGGATACCAGGATTAAATGATAGGATGTATTTTCTTCTTTTATACTTTTCTTCTGTAACACCCTGCCTGGTTTTATAATCACGAAGTTGACACAACTTTTCTAAAATAAAATGTCTCATTTTCATTTTAAGCTAGACCAGTATTTAAAGTGGATTTGGGTAAAGAACACAATTTTATGAACATCTGAACATCAGTATATACGCAAATAAATCATCTCAATGCCTACTTTCATGCAGCTCTTGGTATTGTGTATATCCCATTCATCTGCAGACTGGTGCCTGATATCCGTAGTGTGTGAAGCCTACTCCTGTATTTTTCAGTGGCTCTGGCAAGGAACAGATAGTGAACAGACAACCTATGGCTTGAGGAGTGCACATTTGCTTTTCAGAGTAATAAATTACTGGCTACAATTTCAGTATAGAGCAGCAGGCTCTACAGAGTCCTCCCTAGGATAGCTGAAAAATACCTCCTGAGTTTATAGTAATTTCCTTCACTTACCAAATCCAGACCAATGATCTGCATGTAAAACAGTTTCTTTGGGACTTGTGTACATAGGGGTTCTTCTGAACAATCATGTAGCAAAAAAATTCAATTACCATCACAATTAGCAAGAAAAGGCCATTCGACTTCCACAGACTAGAATTTTGCTTATTATTATTATTTATTATTATTGTCAGCTGTATCTTGTTTCCAAAGAATTATGTGGTTCAATATATAAATTATCTCCATTGCAGTCTTATCTAATTAATAAACTGAAATCCTCACAGAGAAGGAACAGAAAAATGTTCATCTGAAGTTAGGGCTTTTCTCTTCCTAAAGAAGAAAACAATACATATTTGACTCTAGGTTTGTTGCACACTGAGTTTTGTTTCTAGAAAAGAGTAGAGCATGGTGGAAAAGCAGTTCAAAACCTTTAATGAGCTAGGTTATTCAGGAAAAACAGTGAAAGATAGGATGTCAATACCATAGTAAAAAAGCCTGCTTTTTTTTTCAGCACAAGTTCCTCACATCTGTTTTGAATATTGTAGTTTTCAAGAGGAAGCCTTGAACTTTTTCTCCCAGTCCCACTTGATGACAATAAAAACTGCATATAATCCATCTGCCAGATCACCCTTGTAACACCTGGTTTTCCTAAAAAGGTTTCATTTTGCTCAAAAAATTTGTTTTCACATGATGTTAATAACTAAAAAAACTATTCTCTGTAAATTCTTTACAAGATTTCAGTCGAACCTTTAGACATTATAATACCACTGTGGTGCCCAAAAAAAGGTCTTTTTTTTTTTTTCAATTAGTGTTCTCATGCATTCTATTATGATTTTATCCCAAGTCTCATGCTTTCAGTGTTTCATTTAAAGCTCCATCTCTCAGAAGAAAATTGGTGGACCAAATTCTTAACTTATTCATGGGGACTAAGGTTTTAAATAAAACATTGCATGGGAAGAGATTCATAATGCTATCAGTTCTTAAGATTTTATCTTGTCCTTTGCCTTTCAGGTTGTGGAGAAAATCCCAAGATCATAATTCTTACACATTCAAATTAGATGGGAAATAAAAATAATCCAATCTATAAGATGTCTTAAAATTCATCAGTTCATTTTTTTTTTTCAAACAGATCGTGATTTATTGTGCATGGCTTGTGATTTTTTGAGTGTCTGCCTTTGTCAATACAGTTAAATATCGAATATTCATTCATTTTATTTGATGCAGTTTCTAAAATTTATCTGTCAAAATCTTTCTGCCAGTACATTCAGGTTTCCATTTAGCTAGCTGACCCCTTTTTAGAAAGACAATCAGTCTTTTATTTAGCCCTCTGATATATTTTAATTAAATCATTCTAAATATACCTTTTTTTTCAAAAAAGCTATATTTTGTTTTGTTATAATAATGTTCAATACTTTTTGTAAAAAGTATTCTTTTCCTTTTTCTTTTTTTTTCTATGTTGCTTTCTTCAAGCCCTATGCTCTGCTTAAAATCTTCATTTAATACCTACTAAGACATTTTGTACTTCAGTATCCCATTATCGCTGAAACTATCTAAAGAAGAAGATGGAAATATCTATGGTGTGAGGGGCTACTTATAAGCATGGCTAAATCTTTGTAGAGAGGAAAATGTGTAGTATTTAATATCATATAGAGGGTAGCACAGTTTAAGTAGAAAAGGCAGAATGGTTTTTTTAATTCACACTGTGATATCTGATCCAGTATGTATTTGTCTTAATTATAAAGTGCTAATAATGCCCAAGGAAGTGGGAAAAAAATTATTTTGTTGAATTGAAGTTACCAATTCAGCCTAGCATAGTGGGGAGTAAGATTTATCTACCTTTTCCTCTGCGTGTGAAAGGGATTTCTAATCTCTAAAATCTTTCTCTGTTTATTAGTATAATATTTAATTTTGGTGCTCCATTCATTTCTAAGCTGGTAATATAAGTATCCTATTCTATATGCTATCACTGAAATTGGAGTCTCTCTCTTATTCTGATCAGAGAGACATACCCATACTTTTACCCTTGATGGATCTCATATAATTTATCTGACACACAACTGAGGCACATGAGTAGAATCAATCATGTAGTTCAACAAGGGGAAGTGCAACATCCTGCACCTGTGGGGAAACAACCACCTTAGGCACTAGTGTATTCTGGGAGACTGATCAGGTCGAAAGCAGCTTTGCAGAAAATGGGCCTGGGGGTCCTGGTGGACATCTAGTTGAACATGAGCCAGCAATGTGCCCTTGCAGCAAAGAAGGCTAATGGTATGCTGGTTGCATGAGAAGTGTTGCCAGCAAGTCAAGGAGGGTGATCCTGCCCCTTTATTCACTGCTAGTGAGGCCACAGCTGGAGTACTGTGTCCAGTTCTGGGCTCCCCAGCACAAGAGGCATGGGCATATTGGAGAGAGTCCAACTAAGGGCCACAAAGATGATGAAGAGACTGGAGCATCTGTCCTATGAGGAAAGACTGAGTGAGCTGGGATTGTTCAGCCTGGAGAAGAGAAGGCTCAGGGGGATCTTACCAATGTATACAAATACCTGATGGGAGGGTACAAAGAAGATGGAACCAGGCTCTTTTCACTGGTGCCCAGTGTCAGGACAAGAAGCAATGTGTACACACTGAAACACAGGAGGCTCCGTCTGAACATCAGGTGAACATCAGGGAACACTTTTTTATTGGGAGAGTGACCGAGTACTGGACAGGTTGACTTGGGAGGCTGTGAAGTCTCCCACTTTGGAGATTCAAAAGCTGACATGGTCCTGGGCAACCAGCTCTAGTTGACCATGGATGAGCAGGGGCGTTGGACTAGATGATGGTGGAGGTCCCTTCCAACCTTACCAGACTGTGATTCTGTGAAGTATTGCTTTCAGCTGGTTTTACTGATAAAATATTTCCAAAATTTCAATTGTATTGGAGCCTTGGTTTGAGAATAATATCCCACTGGATTTGAACAACACATAAAAAGCATGATGAAAATCACTCTCCTATGCCTCAGTGTCTAAACATACGTAAGATTGAACAAACAGTAAAAAGTTTTTACTTTTGATTTTGATTACAGTTAGCTCCAATTCTATTTAAGTAAAGTTAAACATGTGGCAGATTTTTTTTCTTGGAAGTGCTGCTTTTCCTTAGTACTCATCTGTAGCACCTGCATAACTTTTGAAAACAGATCACTTATTAGAGGGCTTAGACATATCATCAGAGGTAATTTTTAGTTACTTTGTCTTAAAATAAATATCAGTGCCCAGTATCTTTAATGCTCTGTTGATTTATGGTCCTCAGAACAATTTTGCTGTCTTGCCAATAATTCATTCCTAGTATGTGTTTTAGGGGAATGTGTTTTAAAACATAACCTTTTAGATTAAAAGCATCAATTAAATGAGGCAAATGTGCTATAATTACAACAGAGATACATGGATATGTCTCAAAGAAGATTAACTTAAAAGCTAATTGTGAACACTTAAATGTCAGTTTAATTATTAATGGAAAATTTACTGTTTGTCACAGATGATGAAATATACCTCCTAGATTGTAGTTATTCCTGTGAAAATTGGAAGGTGCTGCGTATCTTGCTATTTGATGTCCTCCTGATTATGTATCTGGTAAACTCCAATGGGGACTTTCTCTGAAGCTGACTGATTAGTCTTCATGCCATTTATTGTAAGGCATCTGTTTTGAATGCCACGACATCAACAGTTGTTTCTGTTCAAGCAGAAATTCATGCTATGCATATTTCCATTGCAATGTATCTATCTTTAATTGCTGTATATCAGTGTCAAAAACTGTGAATGTTTATGTTTCATAAGAATTAGATCCCAATATTTGAATATGCAAATATTAATATGTCTGTATTGAGTTTATGTGGGAAGGTTTTAGTAGCTGGGGGGGCTAGAGAGGTGGCTTCTGTGAGAAGATGCTAGAAACTGCCCTCATGTCCGACACAGCCAGTTCCAGCTGGCTCCAAGACAGACTCGTTGCTGGCCAAGGCCAAGCCCATCAGCGACAGTGGTAGCACCTCTGTGATAACATATTTAAGAAGCCCTAAAAACTGCTGTGCAACGGCAGCCGGAAGAGAGGAGTGAGAATAACTGAGAGAAAGAACTACGCAGACACCAACGTCAGTGAAGAAGGAGGGCAAGGAGGTGCTCCAGGTGCAGAAGCAGAGATTTCCCTGCTGCCTGTGGTGAAGACCATGGTGAGGCCCTGGTCTCCACCTGGAGGTCCACAGTGGAACAGGTATTCAGCTGCAGACCATGGAGGACCCCATGCTGGAGTGGGTGGATGCCTGAAGGCCACTGTGACCCCGTGGGAAGCTCACACTGGAGCAGGCTCCTGGCAGGACCTGTGACCTTGCAGAGGATTCCCGATGGAGCAGTCTGCACCCCGTAGAAGGGACACACACTGGAGCAATTCCTGAAGAACTGCAGCCCATGGAAAGTACCCACTTTGGAGAAGATTGTGGAGGACTGTCTCCCATGGGTGAGACCCAACGCTGGAGCAGGGGAAGAATCTGAGGTGGAAGGAGCAGCATGTGATGAACTGATTGCAATCCCTATTCCCTGTCCCCCTGCGCCACTCAGGAGGAGGAAATAGAGAAGTTGGAACTGAAGTCGAGCCCAGGAAGAAGGGAGGGGTGGGGGGAAAGGTGTTTTAAGATTTAGATTTTATTTCTCATTATCCTACTTTGGTGTTAATTGGCAACAAATTAAATTACTTTCGCCAAGTCCAATCTGTTTTGCCCGTGACAGTAATTGCTGAGTGAACCCCTGTCCTTATCTTGACCCATGAGCCTTTCATCATATTTCCTCATCCCCTGTCCAGCTGAGGAGAAGGTGTGATAGAGCAGCTTGGTGGGCACACAGTGGCCAGCCAAGGTCAGCCCATCACAATGTGCCACAATTTTGTAATCTCATACCCTCCCTGAGCAGGGCAGCTTTCTGGTTTTATTAGCAGATTTCTGTGTGTTGTTTTAGGTTTCTTTTGAATATATGTTTTGACTGGTGTCAGTTTTTCTTTTAAGGGTTCAAAAGACTATAGTGGCAAATCAATATTTTGAAAAGAGAAGAAGAAGCATTATCATGGTCAAAGTAGCCTAATACACTGGAGTTTATTGAAAAGGATATTCTGAGTGTTCAAATCCAGTTCTTTCCTATCATGGGCAACCATATAATACAATTCCTTTCATTAAAAAGATCAAGTTTATTTTTAATGCAAAGATTGTTTTTTCCCCACTAATTCCATTGAAGTGGTATTCCATAACCTCACTGTTCTCTGGCTAGAAACAGTCTTGTAATTTCCAAGCTAAATTTATTAATGACCAATATATCCATCTGTTCCTGTGTTGACATTGTCCTATAGCTTCTCACCTTCTGTATGTTTATTTTTCTGATGTATTTAGAGGATACAATCATATTCCTTTCTCAGCCTTCATTTTACTGGGGTAAAAAGGTCTAGGCTCCTTTAATATGCACTCCTAAAACAGGCTTTGTAGTACTCTTGGTTGAATTTCTTATCTGTTTTATTTCAAGTTAATTTCTCTTGAACCAGAATGACCGTACTTGATATAAACAGTATTGTGTATAAGAGTAAGACCTTAAGGTCTTTCATAGTGACATTAAAAATTCCCTTTCCTGAAAATATAAAGCCTGAAACATTATTAGATTGTCTTTGCTGTTTTTCAGAACTTTCTTGCATCTGTGGTTTCTAGTCATCCTGTAACAGATATATTTACCCATGTTCTTTTCCTCTGCTATTTCAGACTCACCCTCTGGATTGTGGCATCAATTCCTGTTGTTTAGCTGTAAGTTCACATGCTACTGAATTTCACTTCGTATCTATCATTACCATCCTCAAGGTCATCCAATTTTTCCTATATGGAAGAGACTTTCCAATTCTTTTCTGTACGGATGACAACCCCAATTCTTTTTAATCAGAGAATCTCATTAACCCACTCCTCCACTTTGTGCCAAGGACATCAGAAAGATGTCCTCCACTTTGTGCCAAGAACATTAAAAAGATTAACCTTATGACCAGTTGTAGAAAAGATCTACTTGTAAACTGTCCCCAAGCTTGTTCTGCTCTTCAATGCACTTTTTCATATTTCTTGCATTCCAATTCTCCACAAAACCAAGTATCTCAACCTTATCCAGTTTTCACCAGTGTGGCACTATCTCAGATGCTTGACTGATATCCAGATAGGTAAGACACACCCAACTTTTACTGAAAATGAAAACACAGACTCTTATCAGTGGAAAATTTTGGTTAATCTAGACTGGTAAATCCATTCTTTCTCATTTAATTTTACATCTGTATATCATGACAAAACCCATTTTTTCAGTATAAACACTTAAAGATGCAAAAAAGGTACTGGAAGGATAAACAATTTGATAGATGAATGGTAAACTTAGAGTGTAACCTTGCTTTCTTTCCTCCTGACAGTGAAACATGTGGGAAGTATGTCAAATGGAATGCCTGTAGGGTTTTATTTGTGTACCAAGAGGTAGAAACTAACGATCTGCAGGGAAGGTCTCATGTTGGGAACCTGAAATGAGACAATCAGAATATCCTTCTGTGTGCTTTACACTGGTGGCCATGTTCTCTTCTTAATGCTAGCTTTAAAGAAAAGTCTTTGATACATTCCCCCTTTTTTTTGCTGTTCTCTATGGGCTTGCCTGATTAGTGGGCTGAAATCAGTAGTAGTTAGGCATCTAACTTGCTACGTCTTAGAAAATGTAATTCCCGCCTATCGACATATGCAGGTGCCCATATGCTGTAGAAGATAGGGCCCCATGTAACTTGTGGATAAAAGGAATACCTACTAATTTCCCTTTAAAAGTAGCCAGGTGAACACATCTGAAGGGAAATCTCCTTTGATTCTTTTGTTCAACACACTTTAACTATTCTCTCCTATGTGCTTGGTAGGAAAAGAAAAAGAAAAGAAAAAAACAAGCAAGAGGCAAAACTCCAAAACATTTCTCAAAAATTAAGTCTTGCAGTGATTAGGCTTTAGCATTAACTTGAGCTTAGCTCTGGCCATTTATGAGCTTCTGACTGCTTCATACTAGCAGCATTAAATCATTACCATTGCAACCTTTTGTTCTGTAAAAGCAAAGGCAGTGCTTTCAATCTGAAGACAAGCCATTTCAACCAGAATCACACAATTTGCTATTTTTTATTTCTGCTCTTTGCATACCACATTAATTTCTCTGCACAGAATCTCAAAATAAACTTTGCATCTCTTTCTGAAGACCTGGCCTATATTTTTCCCCTTGTATTATCTACAGCATTTCAAATCCTCTTTCAATCAACATCTCAAGGACAAGAACACTATTGGATGTTGTTGAATATGGATTATTTTTGTGAAAAATAAAAACATTACAATGGATGTTTTCTGTATACCATCATCATAAGACAATACAATAAAGGTTTAGAGATGCATAAATGTAAATTTGCATGTAAGCTAAGTCAAAAGATGCATACCTGAGCTGGATTACTGAAATAAACTATAGAGGTTGACAAAATACTGGACAACAACGTGCATGTTAAAACAGAAACAGAAAAGTATTCGTTAAGGTGGACTTCAACAGAAAAATCCTTTCTTCCTTCTCTGAATGTGCTGTTGGGTTTCATTCTAGGTGTTTTGCAGCACAAGCTGCCTGGGGACACTGCCTGACCTGGCGTCAATCAGCAACTGGCTAATCAACAAATGAAAGGTCAGCTGAATTCACTCCTTTATTAAGTAATTTACCAAATAACAAGAACCTTATTCAGATGAATCTTATCAGCAGAGCACAGATAATTCAGCACTTCAAATAGAAAGGAAGATTCCTGAGGAAACACATACACTACAGTAGTATGACTTACTGAGTCTCCTTTTGTCGTTTTTTTCCAAGGTCTCCAGTGCACAACACAATAGATTAACCTACTCATCTGAGAGTTTTTAGAAAGAAGAGGCTGTTTCTAGGTAAAGCAGGGTAATGTTCCACCGTTCTTATTCCATGATTACCATAAATGAATAGGAACAGGTTTAGGGAGAAAGCAACTCCTACATTAGATTATTTTAGATGGTATTAATTGTTGTTTGGGTTGTTTGCATAGTGTAAAAATTACTTCACTCGCAGTACTAAAACTGTTTTTCCACTGAGGTTGACACCTGTATGCTTTTGGAGTTTTCTCTGAACGTTAAGATATTTGGCTGCCTATGAATAAGCAATAGAAGCATTTAGAAAGTTTTCTCAAGAAACTTGGCATAAGTGTCTATTTACTGTATGCAATACCTTGACTCTGTAAACTTACATAAAGAAATCGTTTCAGTGAAAACTTCTGCGTGAACTTTCAATCTAACGCAGCTGTCATGACCTCTGTCTGCAGTTAGCATTTCTGTACCCTGCTACAGAACACAGCTCAGTGGAAAAAGTATGGCGATATTGGCTTTATTAGGGAAAGAGAAGCCCTGGCACAAGCTGTCATCTCAGTAATTTCTTCAGATAATGAAAATTGCAAGGGGGTGTTTTTCCTGCACTGTGAAGGACAAGGTAAATAATTAATTACAGCTGGAAAGTAGCTACAAGAAAAACTCTTTATTAAAGTAAAAAAAGGGTCCTGTTCTTTATGAAATTTTCCTTCTGTCTGCATTTTACACTTGCACCATTAGAGAAGCTAAATACTTATGACCTCTAAATGGAGTTTGAAATAGGTTAAATCTGCTTTTAAAATATTTTTTTCTCCTCCTGATGCTCCTTGCAGACTTCATTTTCTCTCTTTTACACTGTAACAGTGTTCATTTTGTAATAGATTGATGTTCTTATAAAAACAGAAGTACATTAGATGTTTTTTTAGAAAGCTGTATAACTGTAAGCAGTATTTCCAGTAATTACAGTTCATTTGGATGAAAGGTTAAAAAACATGGCAAACTGTGTATACAAGGGGACTGAAACAAGCAAACAAAAAAATCTGAACACAGGGAACTTTTCAGACCCAGTCAAACCTATGCTCTTTTCTTAAGGGTAGAGCTCTAAGGAACATTTTTTTCTTTCTTTTTTTTTTTTTTTTTTTTTAAGTTTGTCATTATTTAAGTTCTTTCATCACTGCTAAGGGACTGAACATACTGTTCTTGTAGATGACCCTAGAAATGGAATTACTTTTCTTGTCATTTATAACTACAGGACAATTAACAGTACTGAGTTTGGGAACATTCTACCTCCACAGCTAAGTAAGTAATATGTTTTCTTCAGAACTTGCCAGAACATCTCTGAATCATGCCTAAGAATATTCAGTGTATTTAACCTGTTTGGGGCAAACAAAACCTTTGATTTCTTGCTTCTGATGGTACAGTACAAGTGGGAGAGCGATGCAAGAAACGGAGCCGATCCTGGCTGAGATTACTCCACTATATACTTTTACGGAAGGGATAAGTGAATTTGACAGCCAGTGGCAAAAGAACTTACCTAAAGTACTAGGAGAAAGTAAATAAACTGCATTTACAGAAAAGTTTTTCCATTACAGAAAAACTTCAATCAAAGCTATATTACAATAAATCATAAGTATGTTCTTACTTTTGGAAATAGAGAAAGGGATATTTTTAAAGAGTTTGTTAACAAAGAGTTAAAATGTTTGGAGAAATGAAAAGCATTTGCACTAACAGCACCAGCAGTTGTCTTGGTTTGATTCTGTTTATGCCTCTGGAAATGTCTAGCAAGCTTGCAGGCAATAGAAAGAAACATGATTTATAATAGATATAAAAAGCAAAGTTCCACCTTCAAGCTTGAGGGGAGAAAATAGGATTGTGGCTGAGCATAAATGTACTTCACAATTCGTGCTTCATTTCTTCTAGTGCAGTCCCATTGGCATCAATGTGTAATCTATGGTGGAAGTTACCTCATAACTGGTTCCTGCAAACTGTGTGGTTTCCTTTACAGCTGAGGCTATAAGGCTCCTGAACAGATCCCTGTGTGTCTCTGGTGAAAAAATAATAGTTTCTTCTGTATGAGAATTATCAGATGGTTTATCACTGTATAAATTATAACTCCTTCCATAAACTGAGTACATGGGGAAAGTCCATGGACGCTGGGCTTTATACCAGGGCTCCCAAGTCATGATCCTGTTCATATAGTGTAACTCTTGAACTAGGACTAAACAGAACCAGTGGGATCTTGCCACTGATCAGTGATTTGCAGTTGCAGACTTCTGTCAAATTCAAAACCCACCTGCTGGTGCATGTCTTTTAGGAAGATGTCAATCCAATTAAATGTGAAGAGGTTCAGTGCTTGAGATATGAATGCGTTTAATCAGCCTTATTTTGCTAGTACATATAGTGTCTGTGTTTTCTATTTTTACAGTTAATTAGGAACCATTTGGTGATACAGGGTATGCAAGTAAGTGTACCATTCAAATATGCAGTAATGTCGGTTGGCATTTTTCTGATTTTTAAGTTCAAGTATTGAGACATACTATAAGAATAAAGCTACAGATGGATGTTTAAAAATAAATATTAATCTCTATAAATCTCAATTATTTAGCAAAGTCATGTCTATAGGTTGAATAGAGATATAGAAATAACAAATTAGGAAAGTATAAACTAAAATGCCTTTTAATTTTTGTTGAAGTTCTTCAAAATTTACACTAATCACTTTTGTACTATGCTTACGTAGAGTAGATATTTCCAACCCTAAATAAGCAGAAGGAAGAATAAATTAATATGAGAAGGCAATGGAAAAAATCCTGGATGCACACAAGTTAATGACAAAAAAGACTGACTTCAATAGGATAATAATTTCATTCACTATGCTTTCTAGCTTCAATGGATGTTTGTGACTGAGTCTTGGTGAACAAAGAATAAAAATGGAAAATTGGTATTTAGATTAAAAATATATAACACAAAAAATATTAAAGTGGTTGAAGTGTGAAATTTGATTTCACATGTTCTGATCATCAAAATTCTGAAACATTTTGACCATCTTTATCACTTCATATCTTGGCAAGGAAATACCACATTTAAAATGTTACAGCTACATTCTTAGCTGAGATATCTTTGGAAGAGTTTATCAATTAATATTGATTTTTTTAAAATTTTCTTTATTTTTAAATTTTTAAAAATAATATATTTGGAACATCATGGAAAAGGTACATCGTTCAGGAGAGATACTCATTAGTGGAAAGAGATATTTGTTTTGTGCTTATGCATATAACTAAAACAAAAAATAGCCTCTGTTACTGAGGCCTGAAAAACAGACTTTATATCTGTTTTATGCAGTTTTCTGCAGAAGTAATCCAACAGTGTTATCAGAGCCAATGCTAAAACTGATTCTAGAAGGCTGTTTCTGCCAAGTGACCCCCTACTTGTTCTGAAAAAACACTTCCTCACAAGTGACAATAAGATCACTGTAGTACACAAGAATGGGAAAATGTCATATGAGGGAACAGAATCATAGAATGATTAGATTGGAGAAGACCTTTAAGATCGTTTTATTCAACGGTTAACTTAGCACTGCCAAGTCCACCACTAAACCGTGTCCCTCAGCACCAAGTCTACAGATGTTTTAAATACCTCCAGGGTTGGTGACTCAACCACTTCCCTGGGAAGCCTGTTCCAAACCTTGACAACCCTTTCAGTGAAGAAATTCTTCCTCATATCCATATAAACTTTCCTTGGTGCAACTTGAGGCCCTTTCCTCTCGTGCTATAACTTGTTACTTGGGAAAAGAGACTGACCCCCACCTCACTACAACCTCCTTTCAGCTGTAGAGAGTGATAAGGTCTTCCCTCAGCATCCTATTTTCCAGGCTAAACAACCCCAGTTCCCTCACCACTCCTCGTAAGACTTGTGTTCTAGACTGCTCACCAGCTTGGTTGCCTTTGTCTGGCCCCATTCCAGCACCTCAATGTCTTTCTTGTAGTGGGGGGCCCAAAACTGAACACAGTACTCAAGATGTGCAAGGAGAGTACAAAGTAATCACTGTTCCTTGTGAAGGTGAAGCAATAGTTATCTTGGATGGGAAAGGACGTTTTTAAAATGTGGAGGCAGAAATGTAGCAGTTGCCTCTAACCTTGTACTCTCTCTCCATCTGCATCCAGGCAGATTACTTTGCAAGAAGGTTAGGACAAACATTGAAGATAACATGGAACAGCATTTGCAAACACAAAAAAATTCTGCTCATATTATTACCTGTAACAGAAATCTTGTATTCGGATGCCAGATACTTGAAAGATCTTCCTGTTTGCTTTCATCATAGGTATTACAGCTGAAAGCTACTATATGTATAATTATAAAATAAACAGTCTGGTAACCCCCTGGCCTCACAGCCATGGACTGCTGGCAGTGAGCGGTATGGGATGGCCACCTAGCTTTGGAGTAGAAAAGAGTTTACACGTGTAGACATGTGCCCTGCTGTGCCAACAGACATCAGGGCCAGGAAGCATTTCATTCAGTAATATCTATTGTGCATCCCACATGTTAATTCTAAAGAGTGCAAAATATCTTTCCATTAGTCCAGCAGGCTACATTAATTGTGTGAACATAGAGACCTATTTTTAATACAAGTATTTCAGATGCAAGTCTCACCTTGGCTGCTCACAGTTTGGCTTCCATAGTAAATTTCTAGATGAACATTAATTGTCACGTAATGAAGACTGAAACATATCCTTATGTGCTGTAAAAAGTAGTTAAATTCTCAAGTTCTGAAGTAACTATGAATGTTAGTGCTATCATCTTAACAAAACATGCTATAAATTAATATGCCATTTTTGTTAGGTTACAAGTGGAACACCACACCAAATGTGTGAAAACTGACTGGTTCTATTAATTTTTTTTATCCTGTAACTAACAAATACATATCAGTGGAGTATTGTGGTGGGTTGATCTGAGCTCATTGCCAGACACTCACCCAGCCACTCCTCAACAAGATAGGTAAGAAAATAAAAATCTTGTGTGTCAATATAAAGACAGACAGATCACTTACCAATTAGCATCACAGTCAAAACAGACTCAATTAATTTAATTTATTGGCAATTAAAATCAAGCTGGATGGTGAGAAACGAAGACAAAAATGGAAACACCAACCCCCACCCTTTTTTCCCAAACTTCATTCCTTCATTCTGACTCTTCTACTTCCCCCTGCCCTGAGTGGTGCAGGAGGATGGGGAATGGGGGGTTGTGGCCAGTCCGTAACAGCTTCTCTCTGCCACTCTTTCGCCCTCACACTTTTCCCCTGCTCCAGCATGGGTCCTCTCCACAGGCTGCTGTCCTTCAGGAAAAACTTGCTCCAGTGTGGGAGCAGCTATGACAGCACCAGTTGCAGATCCTGTCAGGAGCCCGCTCCAGTATGGGTCCTTCTCACAGACCACAGTTCCTTCAGGGAATATTTACCTGCTCCAGGGCTGGGTATTCCACAGGCGGCAGTGTGGATATCTGCTCTGGTGTGGTCCTCTCCACCGGCTGCAGGGAACATCCGCTCTGGTGCCTGGAGCGACTCCTTCCCTTCCTCCTTCTCTGACCTCCGTGTTCCCTCTGCATTTCTCACTTTTTACTGTTCACTCCTCTGCCTGTGTGGCATTTTCTGCCCTTTGTTGAGCACGTTTTCCCTGAGGCGCCACCGTCGTGGCTGAGGGCCTCAGCTGAGCCCTGAGGTGGGTCGGTTGGAACTGGCTGGAACCGGCTGGAACTGGCTGCGTCCGGCCCCGGCCTCTCCTCACAGGGGCCGCCCTGCAGCCCTCACGGCCAGCGCCTGGGCACAGACACCCGATACAAGTATGCATGACATTAAAAGGAAATTAAGCAATTCCTTTTTTAAAAAAAAAATACTTAAGGAAAATGAGGGTCAGTAAGGTGCTGGGGGAGAAGCTGAACTTTCGGTATTGATGGGAATAGTCTGAAAAGTGTACAGGGATAATACAACCATGAACGTGATTTACTCAAGTGCCACAATAAACTTGATAGTAAGAGAATTTAGTATTTTCTGTTTAGACTTGTTCTCTGTTATGTTTTAATGGACAGATGTATTACTTCTGAAGTTAAATTTCTTGGATACATGTTACGCAGAATGTGTGGAGATTCTGATCCACTTTTCCTAAAGCAAAGTCCTCAGGACTTCGAAGATACTGGATACATTATATTTGCGAATTTAACATAATTGCTGAATGGCACATTTCTACTGTGCATATACAACAGAAGCAGAAGTGAAATTTTTAAACAAAAATTCTGAGCTGAAGACAGAAACTTATTTTTGCTGTTCTTGATTTCACAGTTTGTTTTATTTTGGGAGTTTTGTTTTGTTGGTTTTTTTTTTCCCCCCAGTTGTCTTAGTGGTCTGTTACAGCCATTGCAGTGAAGATACAGACCTGAATAAAATTGCTTTGACTCTACAAAGTGTGACAGACTTGATAGCTGACCACAACGAATCTGAACGTATCAAGGTGGCAGCCATCTCCCTTGCACTGAACTGCAATATTGATCCAGACTTAAGTCCCGGAAAATGCATAAAAACATTTCAACAAACTCCAGAGACAGGAAACCAGCAGATCCTGAAAACCATTTTGAAGTCACTAGTTTCAACATAAACTTAAGAAAGTGGCCAGGAGACTGTTGAGCTGAAAACATGTCACCTAAATTTTCAGCTTTCCAATCCAAAGTTGATAGCTTCAGTCAATGGAGACAACTAATCAATTGTCTGGCTTGTATAATGATGGGCTATCAGAAACTTTCTTTGAACTATTACTCAGCTGCTGAACTGTGTTAAAACATGACATTGCTAATGAATGCAGTGTGAATGATTTGGAAGAGCTGTTGCTTGCAGAGATCAAGGACATGTCCCTTGACCAATGTACGTAAGTTTTAGCACGATTTATTTTGCATGTGGCTGTAGAATACATTGAAATGTCACTATCAGATTTAAAGCAAAACAAAAGTAAGTATCTTTACATTGTAGTAGTGTAAGATAAGCTTCAACCATGTGATTATGTGATCAGGGAAAATACTATAACTTTTTATAGGAATTTTCACAATATTTAAATGCTTTTTATATATTAATGGATGATTTGCACATGTGTGTAGTGCAAATTTTTGTTTTCTATAGGTGTACATATGTATGGGTATGTCTGGGTCAGACTTTAAAGGTCTTTCAGCAACAGGATATCTGTCTCTAAAGGATTAGGTACTGGTCATGCAGACAGTTTTGTTTCACAGTGGAAACAGAAGCCACCTCATTTGAATCTCAGCTTCGGGACTCTCATTCCAGCACTATCTGTTTTTCTGTCTGTAGGAGCTTCTTAAGACCCACCTAGAACATGTAACACCTATTATGGATTTGTATGAGGGCAGTTGGTAGAAATGAAAAACCAACTGTCACAATAAATTTCATTCCACTTGAAACATAATATAGCAGATGCACAGACCAAACTATACATGTGAAAACACACTGAATAAGTTCACCCAAATGCTGAAGTCACCGTAAAGAAAAAAATAGTAATCTGAAGTCCTCGTAGGCACTCGCACAATCAGCACAGTAATCTTAATCTATAATCCTCATGTGATGTAATCTGCTTTGGTCTATCGGAAGCAATTATGCTAGGCCAGCTCATTCCAGCTATGGTTTGGGTTTGTTCTTTTCAATTCTACTAACTGAGAATTGAGGGGAAAAAGAACAAGGTGTGTAAAAAATATTAGTCTGTGAATATTAAAAAGCTTTCCTCCTTCAATGAAGTTAAGTTTGCAGAAGTTGGCAAATAATTTGGGGAAGTTACTGTGAAGAAAACATTTTGCTAGTTGTAGAACTGTTAGGGTTTTTTTATGTATATAACCCTGATAAAAACAGTCCATACAAATATGTTGCTAACTAAACGAGAAATCCAACCTTCTCCTCCGGCTCATTCCCTTAGCTTGCTTGAGGAACGGTGGTTATCGGCTATAAGAGAGAGTTAGACAACAGCTCAGACGGGAAAGGTAAGTGTGCGCTGGCAGCTGTCCAGAGTTGTGTTTGTGTGTGTGAGAGTAGGGCATGTGGCAAAAGGTTTTTGGATTAGGGCCAGCTATGTTCTAAATCTTTTTTGTTCACATGCTGCCTGTAACTGCATTAAGTATATTACTGGTAGTTTTCTAAATTAAAAAGGATTGTTTGAAACATTACACAATAAAATAGACAAGGACACAACCAAAAGTATAACACTGGTATATTCCTGCGCTGAAACTAATGGTTTCCTATGTAAAATATATCTTGAATAGGGTAAACCTTATATAAGACAGTTATGTCATAAAACAGTATGTGGAATCAAATTACTCTCCTGCTACGTTGAGTTGGAATCACTGATTTTGCAATCTGTGTTCAGTATTAAGAGCTACACAAAATACTCAGTTGCGCCAGGGAGGATATGAAGAGATTAGAGAGACCAATATATCACAGACTAACCTCTTTGCTCTGGACACTCACAGGGACACAGGCAATTCTCATTCTCCTGCTACCTGGAGCCACTAGATACAAAGACAAAGAAATCAAGATTGCAAGGAAAGATGATGTTTAAGGTAAGCAATTCTTTTCTTAGTTATAATTTTTCTTGTTGAGCACCTTTTCCATATTGAATTGTGACTGTAAGTACCATTTATAATATAATTAAAAAAAAAAAAAGGAAAAGAAAAAGAATCTCAGGAGCTGAACAGTTACTAGTAGCAACTATCTCACCTTTTGTTTTAAATTTCCTTAATGGAATTCCTAAGTGATAGTATGTTTGATCCCAACTTTATTTGAAATATGGTAGGAAAGATACTTCTAGCAAAGAGGTAAAAATTAGTTTATTATTAGGAGTTGCTTATTCCTTGAAAAATATCAAAAGACTGTATGGGTAAACAAAAATCACATGCTAGAAAACAGATAAGCAACACAAATATTTTTTATCTTCATAGCAGCAGATAATACATTAAAAAGCATTGTAGTCTGGTAACATAATCTCTCATTATAATTCATTGTTTTATACAATAGGTTAATAGTAGATAATAAGTTATAATTAAACACCGCTTATATGGCTTTTTTGCTTGTCCCAACGGGAGATATTATCAGCTACATTATTTTCTTATTTTTTTCAAAATGTATACTAAATCTTTAGGGTTATGCTAAAACGTCTGTTTCTAGTGTGGATTACCTTTTTCTGTGTGTGTTCTCTAACAGTGGAATCAGCAGTTCTGTGAGAGGTTTTAGAGCATCATGAATACTCGCTATACACAAACAGTTAAACTATACCTTCACGCTGTGGAGAGACTGATGTTTCTCGGAGGTGTTCATGAACAGAGAAATAATTGTCTTTCAAATTTTTACTTGAGAAAGGGGAAAGAGAAAGAGGGAACAATTATAAGGACGAACAAAAATGGGAATAAAAACTGAAGAAAAATAACTACTTTGACCCTACTATTGCAGTTTTAACTGTTGTGTAATATTCTCTGTAAGCATACATAGAAGGGTGCTACCCAATTAGTCATATTGCTAAATGCTAGCGTTTTGCATTGCTGAAGTTTCATATACTTAGGAAAAATGGCCTTAAAAATACTGTCAAGTAAGTTATTTTGATCTTTTGGGAAGTATTGTGAGCCTCATTGCTGAAGATATTTACTAATTCTAGAAATTCTTGTGATCTTGAAAACATCTGGTGAAAGAAGTAGTTCATTTGCCATTTATTGTATCAATTAAGTAGTAAATTTGTACCACAAATTCAGTTTTGATCAAAATTTACTGAAGGCATCAAGACTTAGACTACCTATAATTAATTTACAGAAAATTTTCTTAAATGTAATTATAAAATGAGAGTTCTAAAACAGAATTCAATAGAAGCTGAGAGATAAGAGTAGGAGTTCAGAATTGAACTGGCCTTTGAAACTCTTATTTTAATGTCATATACAAGCCTGTTGACCCTGCAAGGGAAATTTTATGCTTATGCCTACAGTATTTTAGCCAAGAATACTAATTTTTAGTTATTGGGGTTTTTTTGTGTACAAATCTCTCTTTTTTTTTTTTTCTTCTTTTTTTTCGTCTCAAGCTTCCTATGGTTTTCCTTGGTGCCTATAGGAAATTTGAGAATGAGAATAGATAACTGCTCAGTTGATGTCCTAGGCAGTCTAGGGCAAAAATGCAACAAATAAGGTGAGGTGGTAGTTCTCTTGTATTTGTGTGGTCCCCATGGTAGCAGAGAAAACATATTTCAGCACATCCACAGCTTTACCAAAAGCAATTAAGTGAGTCAGGAACTTCTGCCTGAGGAGTTAGGGAGGGACTTAGCTGGGAAGGGATTTGAAAAAATAAAATAAGATAAAAAAATGTAGCTAGTCCTTAGGGAACCACTGAGTCAGGATCGTGGAAAGCTAAGAAGATACAGAAATAGCTGTAAGTTCAAACCTGAGACTACTGGCAGTTGTTAAAGCTCGGTCTCTTAAGCGTTTTGATTTGCTGCTCTGGAGTTTTTCCTGGAAGGAGATATCTTAAAAGATATGGAATCTTGGCTGTGTTGTAGATTTCTCTAATCTTATTTTATTTTGTGAATTTTTAGGTCTGGGGTGCATAGTTAATAGCAAACATGGCTGTACTAGAATTTGTCTATGAAGTCTTGGTGTGTAAATGAAACTGGGAGAGAGTTACCTCTTTAACATAGAGAAAAACATTTAAATTTATAGGGCTTTTCTTCCATTCTGTTTTTGCTGCAGGCAAACGTCGAAAGTATCCTACTGTAAGGCCTAAAAAACATCTAGATCATATTTTACAAAGATGAATCTTAGATTTAAAAATCACTTTTCTAGGTCAACAGGAAGAATGTGAAGGAAAGGAGAGAACATCAGTTTATTTAGCGTAGACCCTCTGGGTGCATATTTTCTCTTTGCGTAAATCCATTATTTTTATGATAAAATGTCTTAGTCCTCTCTACAATCAAAGATGCTGTGGTAATGGGAAACATTGAGAACTCAAAAAGGTCATACCCCACCTCTCCCACCAGAACCTGGGGGAGTGCTCTGCTTTTGATTCTCTTCTTTCTGTGGCTTCTGAGTTATAGCTGATTATTTTAACTTGTGTTTTTGTAAATGTATTACAGGTGTTAAGGGAATTATAGATAGATGAAATGATGACTTGTAGATACTCCAGGGCAGGGGAGGAGGAGGGCTGAGATGAAAGGGGGGAGATCTGTGTGGGAGGGAATATTTGCTTGTTTTAGCTGAAATTGTAGATTCATCTGTGTTCATATCCTCAGAACTTCTTTGTGTGAGTTAGTCCAGACTTTAGGAACTGTTAAGAAACTTCACTAAATCTGCTACAACTCTAAGCATCTCTGTGCTATATGATTGAGTTCTATTTAAATGGAAATTCTGTTTCAGCTGCTGAGAGCTGATCTGAGAGGCTAAAATCAATGGATGCAATAGAAAAAATAGTTAAGCCCAAACGGGTGAGGTTTATTTTAAACTGGATTAATTTATGGTAGTAATTTAAAACTCTATGAGTTAGTTATGTTTTTATCTAGATACTCTTCTTTATGTAACAGGCTGGTAAGAGAAATTAGCTGGATATTTTTATTCATAGCATGTTTGCTGCTGTTCTACAGTCTAATCTCTGAAGTCACTGTATTTTGTGTTGTTGTTACCACTTTGGGAAACCCTGTAGCTGAATTAGATCATAGGCATGCTTGTGACTTTGGTGCTATGTTATTGTGAAACATGAAGTTTTTTTGATGGTATTCCACTGAAGTACTGGAATACAGTGGAGTCTCTATCCTTGGAGGTATTAAAAAATCATCTGGACGTGGTCTTGGGCAACTGGCTCTAGGTGGCCCTGCTTGAGCAGGGGAGTTGGACAAGATAGTCCAGAGATCCTTCCAACCTCAGTCAGTCTGTGGTTCTGTGATTCTGCAAACATTCCAACAAATCTGTAAAAATATGCTTCTGCCACCTGGCCCATGAGTGACTTGATAATTTCTCAGAAGTAAATTTGCAACAGTTCACATAGTCCTTTCGCTCTGTGCCTCAAGCTGTTACAAAGACTTTTTTGTGAAGCTTAGAATGCGTTCTTGATCTTAACTGCAGCTGTTATTTGCACTGGATCTATCGGCCAGGGGCTTGTACTGTAAGTGAAGAGAGCACTTACAAGAAAGACTTATGAACTTTACCTTTCAAGAAGACACCTAAACTGAGATTCAGCTGAAGGCAAGGGGACATCTAAATTTTAAGCAAGCTAGCTGTCTGGCTTCTCATTCAGTTAATGGGATCTTACACCAAGCTGGTTAACTTTTGAGGTAGGGCCGGCAGATATGACTGAGTATTTATAAAAGAAATGTTATATCTCATAAAAGATCTCCATCTCTCTGCACTGGCAGCTGAACTCTAAGTAGCATATAACATGTTTATGCAACTGAATCCCATCTGTTGTTCACCTGACTCCCCCTTTATGTTTTATGGACTGGCTCTCCTCCAGCTACAATGGGAATCTGAACACTTAGCTCACATGTAGAGTCTATAGGTACTTAATGTAGGCATCCTAATTTAGTTAAATCTTACCCTTGAATCTATTAGCTTAGTGGAAAAATGCTGATAAGGACTCTGATAATCTGAATGGTTGTATATAGAGAGCAAAAACTGTTAAGAGAAGTGGACTTCAGGACCCAAGGGAGTTTTCCTCTCAGTCCACTAGAGCTAAAGCTGCTGTGGTTCCCTGTTTGAAGTCCACCCAGTAGCAAGTCCAAGCCTGTGTCATTGCTACACACACACACACACACAAACTCAATTACTCCCTTAGCACAGACATGGTCAACAGATGAACACAGACAGAAAGACAGTGCCTTTATATGTGCTGCACACATACAGCCAGTCCTCATATACACATGAAGAAAGGGCTTGATCCTGTTCTTAATTGCCAGATAATGAGGTTTAAAAATTTCTAGCATCTCACACAAACACCCTCACACATACACTCTCACACAAGTCTCTCATATCTGGTTCAGATCTATAGGCAGTCCAGTATCCAACCTTGGGACCTTCTGTTTTACTTGGCAGTGAGCCCATCTTTCTGTTAGCTATCGTGTCGCACACAAAATAGTGCACTCACAAAGAAAAATAGTCAGGAATACAGTGTAGTAAGATGATATCTCAGATTGTGGTGATGAGGCACAGGGTTTGGCCAGACAACAGTACTGACTGGCAGCCTGCTTACACGCAACCGGCCACATTTTTATTCCCCCTCCTTTTCATTTTCCTATGTTTTGTTCCCCTTCAACCTTGATCCTTCCCTTTCCCTGCTGTTGATCCTTTCCTTAAACATCCTATAATGTTTTGCATGTTGCCACAGTCCACCTTCAATATTCCATACTGTTTGTTTTTCACATCACACTCATGATAATCTTGTCTTCATTCTTATAAATTACAAAGTTCTGGTTGAGCCTCTTCAAGAGTTTGAGTGGTTCCTTCAATCACCCATCCATCAGTGACCTGAGTTCTGGGCTCCCTTAATGTCTCCATTGCCTCCTGCTCATTAGAGTTTGTGCATCAGCATGTTCATTTTATGAGTTTTCCTACTTCTTGGCATTGTCTTTTATACTAAATAGCGTTAACCAAATATCCTTACAAACCAGATATCCTTGCATTTCAGGTGTCCTTAAAAAAAACTAGGAATGGAAAAGAACTACTTGAAAAATGTTAAGTGTCAAGCTCAGAGGTAGACACTTACCATTACAGTAGACAAATTCAGAAAAAAACCTCCTTCATTAAGAAAGAAACCAGCTACATCTTTCTCTTCATCAGGTTAACTTTAATTTGTAATTTGATCAGTTTATGCATTGGGATATATGATATACCACTATGTATGGGAGTGGAAGGCAAGAGTTTGCATTCCAGAATGAAGGCATGTCTACTCTAACTCACTAGGACTTAGTGAAAATATCTATGAGTTAGCAGTTTTGACTAGCTGATGAGCTAAGAACAAACAGCTAGTGACTTCTTTGTGCCAGCAGATTTATACAGTTTTCTTATCTAAATGAATACCTGTGTAGATACTAGGCAGTGTAGAACTAATCTGTGAATTTGTGAATTGTGAATCACATAAAATTGTGAGATACCTTTATGGACCTCACCACTAGAGTATTTGAGTTTTTAAAATCTTAAAACCGTTAATTACCACTGCTGTTAGAGTAAGAAGTGTCACTGTCCCTATGTAACAGATAAGCAAGCCTCCTGCAAGACTGCACACAAAGGTATGCAGTCATTAACTTCTACTGGCTACCTACAGGTTTTCCCAAGGTATAACAAAGTCTCTTTAACAGCAGAAAGTCTTAGTTTCCTGTCCTGGTTTGAGGTAAAAGAGGACCAATTTTGTTCAGCAACTTTACTTTTTAGCCAGGCCTCTTCTAACTGCTGAAACTAACAGCCTGTTGTGCAGAAAACTGTTCGCTCCCAGAGTGATCAGACCCATGTTTATAGTTGATGCCAAGGAATGGGATGCAGAGAGGCTCTTGCTTATCCTTATTGCTATAACACCCAAGGGCAGCCAACTTTGTTATTTGCCCCGTTGGAGGGTCGGAAACAAAAAGCATAGAGGGGTCACACCTGCGGGGAGGAGCGGACAGGACAGGTGACCCAAACCTGACCAACAGGGTATTCCATCCCATCTGCCTCATGCTCAGTATAAAAGCTGAGGGATCAAAGGGTCAGCCCTCTTTCTTCAATGGCCAGCGTCTGAGGAAGACTCTGTTCATCTGCCTTTGATCCCGATCCTGAACCCAGATCCAGAATCCAGTTCCTGCCTGTCACTGAGTCCACTCTGGGACTTCCCCAGTGCTTGCTGGTGACGTGATTGTCATCCTGGGAGCTTGATATGGTTTTGTATATGTTTTGTTATTTTCTTTTTATTATTTTATTATTCATATTTCATTAAAATAGTTTAGTTCCTTCTAAACTCCTAAGTCTTTCTTTTTTCTCTCTCTCCTGCCTCCCTTCAAAGTGGAGCAGGAGAGAGAGAGAGCATCTGTCATTCCACCTGATTGGGCCAATGTGGCCCAAAGCACGACATTTCCTAAACTGATAAATGAGAGAAAGGTATTGTGCTCTTTATGCACTCCACTGCATGCTCACCCACATGGGCACCAATGACACTGCCAAGGCAGACCTTGATGCTAGCAAGAGTGACTGGAGGGCTCTGGAGGCAAGGGTGAAAACCATGGGAGTGCAGGTTTCATTCTCAGTCCTGCTGGTGAAGAGGAAAGTCTTGGGTTGGAGTAGATGCATATTTCATGAGATCACAGGAATGTCTGAAATTTAGTGGGGTCACTTGCATGCCTGGTGTGCTGAGATGGATGGAAAAAAAGTCTTTAAGGAAGACAGGTAGAGGTGAAGAGAAAGAGGATTGCTGCTGATGTAAAGGAGCAGCTTGAATGTGTGAAGCTCTTCTGTGGTATAGGCAACAGTGTAGTTGAGAGCTTGCAGGACAGGAGAGGCCAGTATGCGTGAGATTGTGGTGGAAGTGTGTTACAGACAGTCCAAATCTGGGTGAAGAAGTGTGCAGTTTTCCTTAAACAATTGACCAAACTCTGTATTTTACAGACGTTACTTCTGATAGGGGATTTAAACCTTCCTGACACCTGACAAAAGGGTGGTATAGCAGGACACAGGCAATCTCAGAAATTTCTGGAGGATGTAATGTATAACTTTTTAATACAGATGCTATATGGGACAAGCAGAGGTGATGGTCTCCTGGACATTGCTACTTATGACCTCTGAAGAGCTTGTTGGGGATGTGATAGTCAATGACAGGCTTGGCTGTAGTGACCATGAAATTGCAGAACTCAAGATCCTGAGGGGAGTGAGGAAGGCAAGCAGCAGAACACAGGTCCCGAATTTCAGGGAAGTAGACTTCAGCTTATTCAGAGAACTGGGAAGTATAATCTGGTGGGAAGTGGTATTGAAGGGCAAAGGAGCTCATGAAGGTGAGCAGATTGTTAAGGACAGTCTTCTCCAAACAAAAGGATGATCCATCCTAGTACCCACAAAAATGAATAGATATATCAGGAGTCTGTCTTGGTTAAACAAGGACCTGACTGGTGTCCAGTGCTAAAAGAACATTTATATAAATTGAAGTGAGGGTAATCAGTGAAGGAAGAATTTAGAAACATTGCTTGGGTGTGTAGGGACAGTGTCAGGTAAGCCAAATGATGGAAGAGGATCAAGTCAGTGACCTCCTAAGTAATCTCAATATATACAGATCCATGGGACGAGAAGGGATGCATCTGTGAGTACTGAGAGATTTGGCCAATGTTATAGTGAGGTCACTCTCAGATGTCCTTGAAAGGTTGTGGAGACTGGGGGAATTCCCTGATGACCAGGGAGAGGAAAATGCCAGAACCATCTTCAGAAAGGACAAAAATTATAACAGTGAATCAAGGGCAGGTCAGCCATACCTTGGATCCTGGAAAAAACATGGAGTGAGTCCTCTTGTAAACCATTTCTGGGCAAATGAAGAAAAAAGTAGTGACTGGAAATAGCCAGTATAGATGTACAACAGGTAAATTATGCTTTGGCCAAGTCAATTGCCTTTTATAATTAAAAAAACTAGGTCTGTGGATCAGGGGAGAACAGTGGTAGGGGTCTTCAATCTTGATTTTAGCTAGTCTTTCAACATGGTCTCCTATGAGTCCTTATATCAGTGTTGGGACTTTACAGTTTAGATGGGTGGAACACTAAATTGATGAAAAACTTGATCACTGGGTTCAAAGGATACTGGGTAATGATCTGTATTCTGTCTGGAGGCCAGCTCAAGTGAAGTTCTTCTGCGGTCTGTCCTGGGACTTACCCTGTTTAATATGTTTACCAATGATCTGGAGGAGGAGAAGGAATGGACCCTCATCAAATTTGTGCATGATATCAAACTGGCAGATGAAATCAATGTACTCTATGGCAGGGCTGCAATTCAAGGAGACCTAGTCAGGCTAGAAGAATGGGCCGACATGAATCTCATGAAATTCAGGAAGGATTTGTGCAAAGTCCTGCATTTCAGTTGATTAACAGTATATCGGGCTGTATCAAAAAGATTGTAGCCAAGAGACTGAGGGAACTGATTATTCTTTTCTACTCAGCATTTGTTATATTGTGTCTGGAATGCTGTGGCCAGGTTTGGGCTCCTCAGCATACGAAACAGATTGACAAACTGGAACAAGTCCAGTGGAGTGTTGTCCCGTTAGGAGACTGGAACACCTGACCTGTAAGCAGAGGCTGAGAGAGGTAGGTTTGTTTAGCCTTATGAGGAGAAGGCTCAGGATGAATCTTATTGCCATCTTCAAGAGCCTAATGGGAGGAGACAGAGAAAATAAAGCCTTACTCATCCCCAAGGTGCATAGCAAAAGGATGAGAGGTGATTGAGGCAAGTTGCAACAAAAGAAATTCTGATTAGATGTAAGGTTATCCAGAGAGACTGAAATCTCTGTCCTTGGAAATACTCAATTTTACTGAAAATGGCTCTGAGCAACCTAGTCTACGTTGACCTTGTTTTGAGAGAGGCGTTGGACCAAGTGACCTCCAGAGGTTCCTTCCCACCCATTCTAAGATTAGTTTTGGACTAAAATGAAAATCAAGACATTTGGGATGTATCTCTGCTTTTGTACGTTCCTTTATGAGCTAGGAGCTATTTCTAGTGTCAAGAGTATAAAGTTTCTAAGTACATACCTGAAAAGAACGGTAAACTTTCTTAGTCCTGAACACATATACTTTCTGGGATGAAGGCTCTTGTTTATTTTGCATGAAATGAGCAGTATCCAGAACCCATTCTAAGAAGGACTTTATAGCTCAAAGATGAACCTTTTCTTTTTCCTCTTTAATTCTACCACAGAGCCAGTTCATGCCAGAAAACCTATTTAATGTGTATTTAACATGGTCCACAATGTGTCGCTCAATACGTGGAAAGCAACAGGTAGTACCCACTGGAATTGTGTGATCTGCATCCCTGTATATCATTCTACATGTGAGCTACTAACGAATGACTCAGGTGCTTAACTTTAATATCTTATCCTTGAAAATGGTGGCCTTGGCCAATATTTAGTTATATATAATACTTACAGTAAGGCAGGTTTCACCTTGAGAATCCTATTTTACATAAGCTTTCTGTACAGAGATCCATGTGAACTATTTTTGATAGCCCTAATGAATCTTAACATCCACTGCCTTCTCCCCCCATCCCCCTCCACCCCCCCGCACTGGATTAACTAATTTAGAAGGGAAAAAAAATTATAAGAC
>VFFE01007859.1:1624612-1784058 GCA_008921705.1 Burhinus oedicnemus
GTTTTTTTAATATAAAAAAAAAAAAAAAAAAAAAAAGTTAGCCACCAGAGGTATGCATAAGTTTATGCATATCTTGTCTGTAGATAAGAAAATGATTTAACTGTCTTGGAGTTATGTAGTTAATTGCACTTCTCTCTAAAACTATTTATACTGATAATGGGAAACAGACATGCCTTTTTAAATAGGTTTTTATAGTTATGGCATTTGAGAACTAGACCAGTAGTTTTTTTGTTAAATCTTCTCTTGACTCCAAAGTAAGCTTTGATTTGGCTGTAATATTAATGCAAATGAATAAAGATGAGCTCTGTGAATCAAGGCCAAAGTGAGGAGAAACAGCAACACAAAGAAAAGAATTAGGTGAGGGAGGACTAAATGATTCTGCTTGTTGAGTCTGGTTTGAAGACTTTAAAACAATGGTGGGCTTTTCATGATTCAAAAGATTTAAAAAGAAGAAAATTCTTGTCAAATAAAGATAAGATTTTTTTTTTTTGAGGATTTCTGATTCTCCAGATTCATTAAAATTGTTCAATGTCAGTCTGTAGCTGGTTGTAAAATAGTTCTAGAAAAGAAGACTTCAACTTCCAGCTACCTAAAACTAGATGGAGCAAGTCCTGGCTTTTGACAGAGGTAACATTTCTCAAGAAGCTTGTCTTTTCAAGGCTTTTACTTCCACTAGTTAACCATGCTCTGTCTCCATTGCTTAGAAACATTGTTATGTATCAAAGGCAAGACAAGCCTGGTCTTCAGAATACACCAGCAGCCTTGCAGAGTTACCTGGGTTTTTTATTTCCTAGATTCATGGGTTTTAATCTCACTTCAAGGCCTGCCATCTGATCAGGTGGAAATTTATGGAGCACATTATTTTGATAAAAATGAAAGCTGGAGGAGAGCTCTGTTCCAATAGGGATCCACAGTTGCTTCTTGTTAATGTCCAAGATCGATTTGTAAAAACAGTTTTTTAGTTTAGTTTTGGTTTGCTTTGTTTGTTTTTTTTTCCCTTCTACCTTCACACTGTAAGGTTTGGGCATGGTACCCTGTTTCCTGACCTGAGTTACACTGAGATTCTGGAGCATGTCCAGAGAAGGGCAACAAAGCTGGTGAGGGGTCTAGAGCACAAGTCTTATGAGGACCAGCTGGGGGAACTGAGGTTGTTTAGCCTGGAGAAAAGGAGGCTGAGGGGAGACCTTAGTGCCCTCTATACACTACCTGAAAGGAGGTTGTAGTGAGGTGGGGGTCGGTCTCTTCTCCCAAGTAACAAGCGATAGGACAAGAGGAAATGGCCTCAAGTTGCACCAGGGGAGGTTTAGACTGGATATTAGGAAAAAATTCTTCACCTGAAAGGGTCATCAAACATTGGAACAGGCTGCCCAGGGAAGTGGTTGAGTCACCAACCCTGGAGGTATTTGAAAGCCGGGTAGACATGGTGCTGAGGGATGTGGTTTAGTGGTGGTTTTGGCAGTGTTAGGTTGATGGTTGGACTTGATCTTAAAGGTCTCTTCCAACCTAGATGATTCTGTGAGTTTTAATAGTACTATTGATCCTTTACTTTTTTTCCCTTGTCACTCTTAGCATTGTTGAATGAAGCCTTCCAACGTTTTGAACACTTGCAAACATGAATGCTGGAAGTGTACCAGACTGCCATTAATAGAATAGTGAAAATGATTTCACTTAGTAAGCAGTACCTCTTTAGATAAACCTAGAGTGCTTATCTAAATAGCAAACAACAGAACTGCAGATAGACCTACCTAGTTGCTAAACAGAGTATAAAATTGTTCTTGTAACAAGCAAAAATGCCAAATAATTGAAGGAATTAGATTATCACTGGACTTTTCTGAATTATCCTCTTTATGAATGAGTTAATCAATGTTCACTGACACCAATGGAAACACGCCTACTCACTTCAGTGGGTTCCACATTAAGGTTATAAACTTCCCAGTATGATGACCAATAATTTTACAAGAATGGGGAAGGGTAAATGGAGTTGTGGAAGGCTGGAAATAGTTTGTCCTTAACAAGCATTTCATGTGGAAATTTTTAATGTACAAAAACATCAGATACAAGATTGAGAAAATCACATGTTGTGAGAATTATGAGCATAAAAATGGCTACCACTCAGCTTTGTCCTTTTATATTTCCATTGCTAGGTATGGAATGAAAACCCTAAATATTTAATCAGAAATAATAGTAAACCCATGGTAACATTAACAGTGTAAAATATATTTTTCAATGTGTGTACTACATATGATTCTGCAGACTTCTGATAAAACTCTTAAACTGAATTGTGCAATTATTTATTTATTTTTAGTTAAGGAATACAGTTAAATGTAATGAGTGATTGTGTATTTTACTTATGAATGCCCAAGAAGAAATGTCATGTCCGGAAAAACAAGATCACATTTAACTGGATCTCTCAATGTGAAAACTGAAAATTTTATATTTGCAACACTGTGGCACTGAAGAGAACACCTTATCTTCCAGCAAAAGCACAGTGATAGCACTGAACAGAATATTTTACTACATCCTTTAGCAATAGCATTGAATACAATATTACTTCCTCCAGCTGCAGCGGAGTGTAGCAACAAGTAGAATACTATGCCACATATGAAGACATAATCTTGATTTTGGTTCCTACATTCTTAGTTTTATTTTCTCCTATATGAAAACGCAGCAAAATATTATTGTTGGGGAATTGGGAAAAATCCCTACATAATGAAAGATTTTTTTTTGTTTTTATTGCTGGACAATGTGAGTTGTTGAGATGATGTTGGGAGGAAGCTCTATAGTAGCTCTACTTAAAAAGAAAAAAAAGAAGCTCCAGGACTAATTCTGTGAACTGGCATCTGTTTTATCTGTTTGAAAGTTCTTCTGATTTGTGAGTGGATGGGTGGCAAAGTAAATACTTTAAAGAGAAGCATATACTTCTTAACGTACTTGGATTTTAGGAGTTTAGTCCCTGCTGCATATTGAACTGTAAATATATCCAGATTTTGTACAAGTAGCCAAAACACAAGTGCATAAACACTTTGTATTGTGCAGTGTTTTTCTTGTATGGCGGTGCTTTGATCTGCTAATTTTCTGACAGTTCTTTTAGTCTTCTCTGTCTCCCCATGTTTGTATCCCAAAGGATAGGGTGGAGAGTTAGGCATTTGGATTTAGATAAAATAGTAAATTGTAGCTTTGAGTTCTTCACATTTCTGAAGAGAAAATTGTCTGGTTAAACATTGTTGTCATATTAGTTTATTTTCTAAATAATAAATCAGTCTATGATTGAATACTTCTATAAGCCTTTATAGAACAATAATTTTTATTTAAATACTTTTCTACATGCACCTGACATTATAAGCCTTGATCTTGCAAGCACTTAAGCATCTGAGAAACTTCACAGTGTTACCAGAGCACTTCCAGGGTCACAGATACATCTTACTTTATCTCATTTTTCTAGTACTCTGCATTATTTTAATTTTATTACATTTTCTGTCTACAGACATCCTGAGCTTGATACAAGCCACCATCCCAGGCAACCAGGTAAGCCTCCAGATCCGGGACCACCAAGTTTAAGCAAAAGCAGAACAGTCGATGTGCTGAAGACAGAACAACGGGCACCTGGACGGAGCCCTTCTTCTATTAGTCTAAGGGAATCAAAATCCAGGACTGATTTTAAAGAAGATCAGAAGCCAAGTATGATGCCCAGTTTTCTTTCAGATGCCAATCCATTGAGTGCAGTCACTTCAGTTGTGAACAAATTCAATCCTTTTGATTTGATATCGGATTCAGATGCAGCCCATGATGAAGCCGGTAGGAAACAAAAAGTTACCCACAAAGAGCAAGGGAAACCTGAGGAGCAGAGGGGCCTTGCAAAACATCCAGTTCAACAACAGTCTCCAAAGCCAGCTGTTCAACAACAAGGACCTGTCAGATCTACCCCCCAGACAACCGAGTCTTCCAAACCAGTGCCTCAGCAGCAGCAGCCTGGGGAACCAAAGCAAGTTCAGAAACCAGGCCCTGGTCACCCAGCAGACTCTAAGCTAGAACAAGTGAAACAACCACCCCAGCCACGAGGACCGCAAAAATCTCAGCCCCAACAGTCAGAACCAACGAAGCCTGTTCAACAACAAACTTCTTCAAAACCTTCATCAGGCCCAACAAAACCATCACCGCAGCAACCAGACAATGCTAGAACATCATCCCAAGCACCACCTCCCACAAAACCATCATCGCAGCAGCCAGGACCTGTAAAACAACCATCTCAACAGCTGCCACGGCAAGGAGGTCCTGTAAAGCCATCTTCCCAGCAAGCAGGACCTCCAAAACAGCCTTCTCAGCAACCTGGACCTGACAAGCCATCTGCTCAGCAAACAGGACCTGCAAAACAACCGTTGCAGCCTGGACCTGGGAAGCCACCTCCGCAGCAAACAGGGCCTGTAAAGCAAGTGCCACCACAGGCAGGGCCTACAAAACCATCTTCTCAGACTGCAGGGGCCACCAAGCCCCCGGCACAACAACCAGGACTTACAAAACTACCAGGCCAGCAACCAGGGCCTGAAAAACCCTCGCAGCAAAAGCAAGCCAGTGCAACCCAACCCGCTGAGTCCGCCCCAAAGAAAACCTTCTGCCCTCTTTGCACAACCACCGAACTGCTGCTGCATGCTCCAGAAAAGGCCAATTACAACACGTGCACACAGTGTCACACTGTAGTCTGCAGCCTCTGTGGATTCAATCCTAATCCTCATATAACAGAGGTGAGTAGTTTTTAAACTGATGTTCGCTACCAGAGCACAAAAATTAAGTTTCCCTTCATTATGCTGAAACATCAGATGTGTTACAGTGTAGCGTCACAATCACTTACCAGCCTCAACAAGTTCAGTGACAAAAATCATGCTATTTGGGAAGACTGCTTACCAGTAAAAGGGACTGAAATTGGGGAAAAAAGAAGGTGATGGTTCTCTGTACAGTGTTTAGAAGTGTGTTCTCTTTTCTTCATATAAAAAGAGGAGGAACCCCAATGTGACTTTTTTGACATTTTGCTTGATTTTAGGCACTCACTGGCTATGTTTATAATCTGACCACAATATTCACAGAATCACAGGGGTTGGAAGGGACCTCTGGAGATCATCTAGTCCAACCCCCCTGCCAGAGCAGGGTCACCTACAGCAGGTTGGACAGGATGGCGTCCAGACGGGTTTGGAATGTCTCCAGAGTTGGAGACTCCACCACCTCTCTGGGGCTGTTCAGTACTCTGCCACCCTCAGTGCTCTGCCACGCATTCATGTGCTAATAAGTTTATAAATAAGTAAAATTTGCTGCTATGAGAACTAACTAAGCAAAAAAATATGAAAATGACACTTCATAGCCCCAGCATGTGTTTTGGAAAAGGATGTGGGGTGAATTTGCATTGTAACTGTTTGAGTGTTCATTAGCTGAAAGCTTGAGTCATGGGTTTTGACTTGGTGGTACTCAGGTTATTTCATTCTTGTGGGATGCTAAGAAAGAGATCTCTGTGGACTATTTCTAACCTTGATCACCATTCTTGCTGTAATTACATAACATAGAAATGGCGTAGAAAGTAATATTAGGACTTTAAATGAACTTATTTTAGCCTGGTATTTGCAGTAGTTTGATTTATATGCTTATACATATCCTTATTCTTTACTTGCTCTGCATGGGAATAAGGTTTCATATGCATGCCTGTTTTCTGATTGCTTGAACAGCTTCTCACACATCCTGATATGCTAATTTTAAATTTGCAATGTAGTTTGGGTTTGTTTTCAGTACCAACAGTTTTATCAATTTATAGAAAATCAGGCATAGCAGATGTGGCACTGAAAACTAACTAGTGATAAATAGCCAGAAGGAGTATTTAGGAAGCTTATTTTTGTCTTGTTTTGGTATTAGTTTAGCTGGTAAGAGATTCTGATCAAAAGAAATACAGACTGCTGCTATATTTTGAATCTGACAAATAATATCCCGAGGTTTAAAATTGAATCAAAGAATCGCTGAGGCTGAAAGGGACTTCTGGAGATCATGTAGTCCAGCCCTTTGCTGAAAGCAGGGTCACCTAAAGCAGGTTGCTCATAGCCATTTTTAAATATTTTCAAGGGTGGAGATCCCTCAGCCTCTCTGGGCAAACTGTTTGCTCAGTACCACAATGATTTAGAAACATTGCTAGTAGTTAGATTTCTTTGCAGTGCTCATGCTTAATAGTGATAATTTTAGGTGGGTACCTGGTAACAAACAGCAGGCTTTTTGCATCCAGCAAATATATTATTTATTGATTTGTTGTTAAAATTGCAGATTTAAACCTGAAAGACTAATTGCAGTAACTGTTAGTAGCACATTGCATCATTGAGGAGTGTACTTTCTTGTTTGAGTTTAGGGAAATTCAGGATTGAGGTAGCTGGCATTAATTCTTGGACTGGAAAAGGAGTGACTTGAACAGCCATGTGCAGAAATTTCAGAGCATCTGCAACTAACCAGGTGCTCAAAGATTTTTATTGTCAGGGTCTCTCTGAGGAAAGGTCATAAAGCATGTCATTCTGGACAGTTATGGGTAAAAAAAGATATATTTCTGTATAATGGACAAGAAATATGATGCATTGATGTTAAAATCGGAGGAACTTTTGTAAGAAAACTGTACTGTCAAGTTCTGACAGAATGTTTTTAGATGAAAATTTCTTACATTCATTAGTGGGTGGTGAGTTGTTTATTTCTGTAGTGTGCTGCTGGAGTCTCTTGGAGCTCCAGGTTTATCTTCCTTTAAACACTTCATGTTTCCCATGGAAATGGTCAACAACTTTGGTATGTTCAAATGAAACGGATTTTGAGAGAGAGAGAGTTCATGTAAGAAGATCTGAAAGTATTTGGAAATTCCGTGAATAACTACTAGTTTTTGAAGTGTGTACTCTATAAGTGTGAAATTCAGGACTTTAAGACAATAAATACAGCTGCATTTAAGACTTAACTGATTGCATACATATGTAAAAGCAGATTTGAATTTCATATTACACATTGAAATAAACACAGGATATGCATTTATTTCATGATGAAATCGTTTCAGTAAATGAAGGTATTGGACATCTAATTTATTCAGCTATTACTTCCAAACTCCTGACTCCCACTCAGACTTTTCTCATTTGCTCAGCTTTGCACCACCAGCTGTCTTGCGGAAACTTCATTGTGGTTGTCCTGCTCCAATCTGCGGTGAAGTGCCATGAAAATCACATCTGACTTTATTACTGAACAGTTATAATAGAACCTGCCCTGGCACATACAAAAATTTTACTTATTTCAGCTGTAAAAACTTGAGTTATTCTCAATCTTTCCTTCTAGTTTCCCTTTCCTTTCAATATTTAGATTATTAACAAAAGTTTCTGATTCCTCCTTTACAATGGTTTACACATTTCTTCCTGTCTAGCATGAAAACCATGGTTTGTGTCTTAGCTGCGAGTTTTCTTGATCATGGTGCAAGTTTTTTCTTTTGGCTTCTCTTATTTTAAGTTCTCCTAAAGTGTTATTGACCAAAAGTCTTTGTCTCTTCCCATGCACTTACTGACTTACTGTTATACTTTGACTTTTCCTGCTGTTCTTTTTGCCAAGTTTCATGATTCTGTAGTCCTGTGTTGTGCCTTTCCCATGCCCTTTATAGCCACTGTTTTTATTGCTTATGGTAAAACACATTACTGATTGGAAAGCAATAATTTCAAATTGGATGTGGGGAGAGTGAAAGGCGTTTATTTAGAAAATAATTTATATTACTTTTGCTCTCTAACGTTTTCCCCTTTACAACTGCTTGAACTATCTTCTTAAGATATTCTTCTTCCAAGTTTCTTACAGGATAGTTCAGTCTTCATAACTGACAGAGTGAATTGCTTTTCCAATATAGATCTTTCTAAATTTCTATATTCTATATTTCTAGCTGATTCTGTAAAGAATATAGCAGGCTTTACAAACTGGCTTAGGAAGTAGATTGCTTGCGTTGTAAAACCATTATAAAAAGTGCTGATTTTTAAAATTTTTATTCATTCTTTTCTTTTAAACCTCTATGTAAAATGCAGTAGTACATGCAGTCTATCTGTTTTAACTCACTACAGAGAACTGTGTAACTAAGAGCAGAAGGTGATACCTGTATTGCCACAAGGTCAGAGTCCTTGAACTATTTCTCTAAACTATCTGACGTTGTGATCCCCTTGGGAAAAAACCATGGTTGGTTATCTTGGTTTTGTACAGCAGTCTAGAGAGAAAACACACCATACGTAACGTTCAGTAACTTATGTCTCTCTAATCTGTCTAGGTATTCACACTCCAGTCATCACCATGGCACATGACTGCCTAGCAACAGTTGCATAAAGTAAAGCAAAAAATTATATAAACAGGTTTGATGACTGGTACTCTATTCCATTTTCCTCTCACATACATCAGAACCTTGTAGCAGGTGTGTATTTATTTTATGACGTAGTGATTTATTTTTCTCATTTAAAAAAAAAAAAATTGCCAAAACCACTTCCATGAGCCATTAACAACAGAAACCATCACCTCCCAAAAAAAAAGATTCAGCCCTCTAGATCATGGGAATAGGAGTAGGCTTTCTGAAAATGACCAAAGACATCTGAGGGACTATCCATTTTGTTAAACACTTATGTATAGTTTTTGATAAAGCTAGGCAAAAAGCATGAACTACTGTAGTTAAATCTAAATGATCAGTGCATATGCTCGATAGCTGGAGTAAATTTTCATCCCCTGCGAACTAGTTATTGGAAGATACATGGAACACAGACTGAACAATTTGTTAAACTGTAAAAATATATCATTACGTTCTTTATGATGGACACCTGTAAAGTTGATTGATGATCAAGTGGAGTGTTAAAGCTGTCAGTGTTGGAAACTTGGTTGTATGTGAGCTCTGCTCTGTGAGCCTACCCTTGATGAGTATGTGTGCATATGTGAATGCCTGTCTTCTAGGTATTTTTTAGGAGGTATTATTTTTCATGCATTTTATCTATGTCAGTCTGGTTTTCATCCACTGTTTCAGTATGCTTTTGAGAGACCATTTAAAATTAGTCTTGGAGCCAGGGATAATTTTTTACTTAGATTCTTGCTGAAAATTGTACATTCAGAGAATGTGAAGATGTGTATATTGATACAGGATTTATTTACTTGCCAAAAGCTCTTCTGGATGGAGGCAAAGTGAGTTCTAAAAAATATTTCATTGGTTTTGACTGGTTTTGAAACAACATGCCTGTGTCAAAATTGACTTAATCCTAATGGAAAAAAGAGGGGGGCGGGGGGGGGGAAGGTCAAGTCTTCCAAAGTGGAGTGTATAATTTCAGATCAAGTAGAACATTATACTGGATCTATGCCTTTATTTTTCAGTTTGGCAGGAAAAAGAATTTTTTTTTTAACTCAATCTGAACATATTTTCTTCTTTTTGTTGTTGTTGGAATTTTTTGGGGGGAGATGTCTGCTTTTTATTTTTGTTTTGGTAGGGCTAGGAATTTTCTGTATCAGTTGCTGTAGGTATTACAGTCTTGAATTTTTGCTCTTTCTGCTTCCATTTTTATATACAATCATATCACAACTGTTGGTGTTTTCAGAGTATCATGATTTAGTTCAAATTCTCATAATGATTTTCAGTATTTGTATTTGGTTTTATTAACATCGTGCATCTCCAAGTATCCTAAACAGTAGCAAATACTTGGGCATGAAGTATTTTCAGTAACTAAAGAGAATTTAAGCAGTCAGAAATGCATTAATTTTTTTCAGTTATTATCAGTATTATTAGTTTATACAGGGAAAGGAATATATAATAATTTAAAATACTGTTCATATAAGGAAGATGACTGTAATTTTTGTGGTGAATCCAGGTAAGTTTTGCTTATACTTACAATAAAATTAATAGAAATGACTCCATTAAATCTTTGTTGATTACATGACAGTAGGAAGCTATTGATTGAATTGAAATATTCCCTGCAGTTTACAGTCTAGACCCTGCTGTGTTGCAGTGGTGCATAAGAACCAGAATGCAACATGGAAATGACATATAAACAAAAATAAAACTGCCAGCACTGTAGATAGTGATAGCTTTTTAATACCAGGAAAAATAGCTTTGAAACTGTACACCCTATGTAAACTTAGACTTCGGTGGCTTTTCAGGGTGTTATAAGTAATGCAAAACAAAATCAAAAGAGAATTAAGGGCTTGAATCTGACCATCAGCTGTTATAATCATAAACTGTAAATAAATGAGTTAAAACCCATTAAAGCTTTTTCTGACTTTCTCAAAGTATTGATTTAGGTATCAACTTTTAACTGCGCCGAGTAAAGCTGGAGGTGTTCTGTAAAAGACGATGGAGTTTAGTCTGGGTTCAGACTGATCAGAGAGCAGATTCAAACAAGCCTTGTTTAGTTATCTTTTAAAAATGATCAAAGTTTGAAGTATTTCTGTGTGAAACATTTATTTTGGTCCAAAGAGTACTTAGGGTGTTCCAGTGTTACTAGCACTGCAATTTATATGGAAGTGGAGATTGTTCATAATTTTTGTGATGAAATAAAGTTACTATAGCTCCTTTAGATCTGCCCCTAGCTAGAACTACTGCATAGGCATTTGGGAGAATTGTAAAGATCCTCAAATAGAAGGGTTATGGAAGTACAGAATATTGTTTCTCTCTGTGGAATATTCTTAAACACACTCCCAGACTGTTTCTGTCTCAGAGGAAGACTATGTGCCTACATTTCTCCTTTACATGTAGGATTAGATGTATTAATACTATTGATGCCCTGTGGATTTTTCTTTTTCTTTTTCTTTTTTTCTTACAAGAAAAGGGCAGAACGCAGAAACAAGTAAACAGCTATGCATGGCAAATAGTTTCTCAATATTTTAATTGGGCAATATTCTACAATATGTTGGAGTGTTTACTCATTAACCCAGAAAACGGTCCTGTCCAGTTTTTAACACAAGTAAATAATAAATTAATCTGCATAGCTAAAGATGTCAACTGCAGTGAGCCATCTGCGCCAGTATGGCTGTTGCTCAGCAACTGTAATTTACTACTATGTTAGGCCATGTGATGTGGAGATGCTGTTTGCTGGGTAATCACTGGGCAGGAAGCATGGCCCAGCCCTGCTCCCACCAGACAGCATAATCCGTTTTCAAATCCCAGCGATATTCACTCCGAGGCACTCTGTGCAGCACAGATGAACTTTGTTAACCTTTTCTTTGCTGCTGTCTTGATTTGCAGTTATATTTTTTTTCTTAATCGTTCGCGTGTTTCTAGTATATTAAATCTAGATGCAGTTAATGAGAGCAATCAGTATTTGTTGCGGTGATGCGTGATGCAGTGCACTGAGCTGTGAGCAAGTCTTTTTCCTTGTCCTGTGCATAAGGCAGCTTAAACACGTGTCTGGCTATCAAAACTAACTTTCAGATGTTCTGAAATACTGGTGTTCAAAAAAAAAAAAAAGTCAAAAGATTATACATTCACTATTTTGCTTTATGATTCTATTTACATAAACTATAAAATAATAGTTCCCCAGACACTCATAGTTCGTTTGCAAGCTATAGCTTTTTGTATTAGTAATTTAAGCAGAGTACTGGAGTATGTTTTAAGATTGTGATAACTGTGTAACACAATTCATCCAGTACTGGTTTTTAGCAGTTTTAAAATTGCTAAGTAACATCTAAAAATAGGCTTTTAAAACAGCTATTTAAAAAGTTTGCTCAAACATTGGTTTAGCATCGAGCTACAGTGCTTGTAACCATTGCTGTGCTTTGTGGAATGGATACCTGGGGAACATGCTACTGACTAGAACCTAGCATTGTGTTTGTGAGCACCTTGAGTCAGTGTTTCCTGATAAACTCCCTCGTTACCTTCCTTTCAGATATCAGATATAAAGGGCAAATACTTATTTTGTGGTGATAATCTGTTTGCCTCAAATGAGGATCAGTTGCGTACTGTGTGCAATAGCTAAACGTTTGTTTCAGTGTAATTAATTTGAATAGCTGATATCTTGTTCATGGAAGGATGGTGTAGAAGTAAAACTTTTTTCCCAGTATTTCCCAGGCTTGTTTAGAAGACCTTTTCAGTTGTATGTCAACATTCTGACTCAGTTTGTTCTGTGACAGAAGTTGTTCTTTGTTCGTAACAGGATTTTCTGATCTAGTTTCTTGTCTCTTACAGTATTCTACCACTCTACATGAAGCTGCATAAAATCATGGGCTCAAGTGCTTTATTTTTCACGTTTCTCTCATCATCTTGGCAGAAATGTCTGCTAAGAGCCAAATCTGGATTCCTCACTCCTGTCTCAAATTGTCAGGAACCAAATAAGTTTTCAGACTAGAAACTGATTTTGTCGATGAAGCTTTGGGGCAGCGCTGAGCAATGTCAGCAAAGTCCATTTACATATCTGTGGCAATGCAAAGGCTCTATAAATCTTTACATTTCTGTGGTGATGTGAAGGGATGTTAATATTTTATGCATATCTTAAAGTTTTTTTTTATAGTACCAAATGAGTGGTCTAAATGAGAATGAGACCCATTGCCTTAGAATGTGTCTCTGTTCTGCAAAAGGGCTGTTAAAATGGCTTCTGAGAGCTACTTTCATATTGTGTGCCAGTAATTTTTATATGAAATATGTTCGATCTGCAAGTCAAAATTTCTTTCTCACAGTACATCTGTAATGTTAGAATCAAGCTGGATTCTCTTCCTCCTGTACATCATATGCAGGAATAGAAATTGAGCACGCCAGTCGATGCATTCACTCTGACAGTCTTCCTGTTGCTTTTGATGGGTTTGCGTAGTTAGAACAAATCTGAACACTTTTGCAGAAAGGAATAGGCTCTGGATTGCCTTCAGTTGTGTTGGCTTTGTTTGGGATAAGCAGACCTGAAGTGTAGCTCATATTTGTTATTGGAGTTAAATGTTAGATTATGAATGCATAAAGAAAGGCAAGCTACGGAACATGGTGCTATAATTTTCTTCAATGTAATTCTCCATGGATGTTGTTACTAAAACAGTGTGAATAAATTCATTTGGTGTTCCTAACTAGTAGAGTCTTTGTGAGGCTTTTTTAAGATGTTATGGTTGATGAATATAAAAATATATTTTAATTACTTGTTTGTTTGTTATGAGGGCATATAGTTTCTACATCAGTGAGTTAGAAAGCAAGGTAGCACTTTCTGTGTTCAGTAGCTGAAATCTGAACAAAAATGCTGCATGAAATCTGTCAAATTTACAGTCCTAGTCAGGGCACTTACCTGCATGGGTCTCAGGGTGAAGAAAATCACATGCATTTCTTCTAGATATAAGACCTAGTGCCCACCCCTATCTATCAGTGTAAAAATAGACAGCTTGGGATCCTCAGCATCAGAGAAGAATCTCCTTTACAAGTATACAGGAACTGCGGAAGCTCAGGTGTTGGCCTGGAAACTTTTGCCTTCTAATTCTAGGTAAAGGTATGAAAAATATGGAGAAAGAAACTAGAAAGTCACAGAACTGCTGTCAGGAAGACCTTTAAAGAAAGACAAACATTAGTATTTTAGGTATCTACAGCAGCAGTAAGTTTTACTTCATCTGTAATAACGCGTAAGAGCATCTGTACTTATGACAAGCCTGCTCCTGTTAAAGTTTATGGAAAATCTTTGTAATTGCAGTAGAATGAACAGGCCAGTGTTTGATACAAAACTGCATCATGTAGCGCACTTCATTTTGAACTCCTTCAGTTCCAATCACAGAACTACAGTTTGTGCAGTTTTGTATTTGTCTGAAGATGATGTGTGTAAGCTACAATGACTTGAGGGTTTTGGCACTCAATTCCTCCCACTAAAATGCATGGGAGGAATTTTATGTCTAAACCAGAAAGATGTAAAAAAATAACACAGTGAAGTAAAACTTCCTACATTTTACATTTTGAAGTTCAGCTGTAGGAGTAGCGAATGAATTTTCAGTTTTCAAGGCTTCAGTTTAATACTGAGAGCACGTGTGTGTGTATATATGTATATAATTTAGTTTTTAAAGATAAGGGGAAAAATGACAGTTGAGAGTTAAGGTTTTGTCTTCTGCACAAGATGTGTTGAAAACTGTAGTATAGAATTAATGTTTGTTTGGACTCCAATTAGGTAGTAGAGTCAGACTGGACAGCATGTTGAAGAGAAGCCTAAATGCTTATAAATGCAATTGGAATCTGGACACCTTAAACATAATTATTCAGACTTCTTATTCTGTAGCCCCACCCAACCTTACAGCTGCTTTGTTTGGGGCCTTAAACGTGTCATAGTGACTTAAAATTAGATTTCCTGGAAGCTGAGTGAGAGCACGTAGGCACCTGTTAGTGGTTTCATCTGGTGATCTTACTTTAGAGTACAACACTTTCATTTGGGGGGAAAAAAAAAAAGGCAAGTGGAGGTGTCAAAAAGAAGCGGGAGCAGTGAATCACCATGAAAAGTGCATTGTCCAAATCTCTGTAAAAGTTCTGTGGTTAGGGGGGAAAAGACATTCCAATCTTAGTCCCATTAAAAAGCTCCTCCCAGGATTGTAGCTTTCTCCACTGTAGAGGAGAGCCCACCTCCCAAATATAAGAAATCTTAATTGCTTTGCCAAAGCCAGACAGCTGTGGCAGCTGAGGTGGATGTTCAGAGTATGTGGCTTAAGTCTGGTCTTTGATTATACTTAAACCTTCTAGAAAACCCTTAAGAATTCATCCAGAAATGGTACCAATATGTATCTAATTAAATTAGATTACTAATACCTAAAATCAGGTGTCATAATTAAGATTCACTTATTGCAAGTAATTGTCCCTTGAACAGGGGACTTGTAAGGGAACTGATCACCAATCAAACAATATGGGACCTAAGCTAAATGTAATCTTTGCTCAGGTCCTCTGTGCAGTTGTGAACTTAATTTCTTTAATAATTCAAAGCAGAGCTTAAACACATGTTCCAGTTTTGTTTCAGTTGGTTTCCCTTTTTACCAGTCATTTGTTGTATGGGTTCCAAGTAGATCGGAGAATTGTTTAAACAATCTAAAAAAATTGCACGCAAAATGGAAGAGAAAAACAGCATTATTATGAATGGTAACTTGATTACTGTGAGCTTGCAGGTGGGGCCAAAATTGGGCATCTCTTTGTGAAGCTGTTAGTAATAGCAAGCTGTTATTCCAAAGTGTGTATATACCATGTTTATCAGAATAATTAGAGTAACTGTGTTTTAGGGAACTGTGTCCAACTGTTCTTTTAATTGTTGCTGCTGGAAAAATACAAGGCTGGCAAAGCACACCAAAATAATTCATTGCCTCAGTCCATGACATCCGAGTTCTTTCCTTCCAGTGAACTCTCATACTACGCAGACAAAATCTTTCTTTGCATATAGTACCTCCAGATTCATCCCATCGTGTATGGTAGAGATTCCATACCTGAGTAAGAAACAAGATCCAGAATTCTTCACCCTTAGGGGAAAAGGTCTGAGACACATATTCTGTGTCCTCCTGATTGCCGTTTCCCTCTGTTGCAGTGGTGTGTGCAAATGCCATAGCTGGTACCCTGCGTTTCACACATAGACTAAGGAATAGATGTACAGCTACAGATGACCTGCTTAAGTATCTACTTGCACGTGTAGGCGCACTGGACTCTGTGCCATATTGAATGGCATTTTTGCTGCCTATAATGTTTCTGCTAGTGATGTGACATGTGGAAAATAGCACGTGATGCTTCCTGACCACATGTTGCTTTAGTCTATTTGATCCTTCCTCAGATTGTGAGGCTTTACAAAAGCAAAGGTGGGGATGACCGCTTAGGATTATTGGGTTTTTCTCTCTTATTAGAAAATACAATTCCCCTCTCATTTAATACTTCTTGGGAAGAAGAAAAAGTGTTTTAAAGTGGTGAGGTACTAAAATTGATGAGAAACATGGGTAAATATATTATTTGCCTTATTCCTTCTCCCCTGTGTTGAAAAGAGGGACGCCCATTATAGACAGGTGTACAGTAAATACCCTGGGAGCTTCTTTTAATGACAAAGGAATTTTGGGAAACTTAATTATGGCTTTTAAAATACCATCAGGGCTTAGGCAAAGCTCCTCAAGGATTCCAAATGAAGACTTGCCCACAAATTGGTGGTAAAGTGTGAGTCTGTGTAACATATGGTGCCCGTTAACACACCTCTGTGCCTTATGCATTGGATACGTGTATACTGCCAATACTTGTGCCCTGTAATTTAAACAATTACCAAATCCATAAGCTGTATGAAGACATAGATGTATGCTTAAAGGTAATTACACATGTGCTGTGTTTTAATTCTGATTGTTGTTTTCTGTCAGCAGACTTTGATGTGTCAAACTATTTTAGCAGTATTTGTCTTTTTTCTCTATTCTGGCAAATCATTGCTATAAATGAATCACTGTTGGGTCCTGTGAAATTCCAATGCATTTTTTCATTCTGCTGGGTTTTTATCCTCCAGTATGCAGCTGTGTGTAAACTAAATGTGAAGTCATTAGAAGCATGGGCTCAGCAATAGCTCGAATGACAGGAATGTGGAGAAGAATGAAAAGATCAGTTGGGCATGTCAACCACAAAACAATATTAGTGGTAACATTTCTCCCTTTTTACGCAAAAGTCTGAAATATTGCAACAAGCCATACACTAGAACAGCCTATTATTATGTTGATTTTATTAACTTTGTCTTATCTTAATTAAAATACTTTTAAAATTATTTTTTCTGCAGATTAAGGAATGGCTCTGTTTAAACTGCCAGATGCAAAGAGCATTAGGTGGTGACCTAGCACCAGGTACCGGTCCCGGGCCACAGCCACCTCCACCCAAACAGAAGACACCCATTCCACCTTCAACAGCTAAACCATCTCCCCAGCCACAGCCAGTTCAAAAGAAAGATGCTTCTCCAAAACCTGATCCTTCGCAACTAGCAGAATCGAAAAAAACCCTGCCACAGAAAAAGCAACCATCCTTGCCTGGGTCTCCCCCTGTAAAATCGAAAGAACCCCGGGCTGAGCCTACTGAGATCTCCCAGCTAATAGATCCTACTCCAAAGTCTGATCAGGCCAAGCCAACACAGGCTGAAGATAAGCAAAACCAACCCAATGTACAGAAGCCTACGATGGACACTGTACCTACCTCTGCAGCACCAGGGCCGAAACAGGATTCGGCAGGTCCCAGACCTCTGCCAACTCAACAGAAAGTGACAGATTCCCCAAAGCCGGAGCTTGCCAAGCCATCACAGGACACACATCCAGCTGGGGATAAACCAGATTCCAAACCCCTTCCACAAGTGTCTCGACAGAAGTCAGATCCCAAGCTTGTGTCTCAGCCTGGGGCTAGACCAGATGCAAAAACTCAAAAGCCTGTCGAGCCAACACAAACAAAAGATGATCCTAAGAAGTTACAAACAAAACCGGCCCCAAAGCCTGATACCAAACCAGCTCCCAAGGGCCCACAAGCAGGGGCAGGTCCCAAGCCAGCACCAGCACAGTTGGTGCCTCAACCTCAGCCACCTCAGAAAACTCCCGAGCAATCAAGGCGTTTCAGCCTTAACCTGGGAGGCATCACTGATGCCCCTAAGCCTCAGCCTACAACACCACAAGAAACAGTTACTGGGAAACTCTTTGGATTTGGAGCTTCAATCTTCAGCCAGGCCTCAAATTTAATTTCCACAGCAGGTCAGCCGGGGTCTCAGACATCAGCCCCCCCTCCTGCAGCAAAGCAGTCCCAGCCTCCATCACAGCCTCCGGCCTCTCAGGCAGCACCCAAAGAGGCTGGTCAGGCTCAGCCTCTTCCAAAAGCTGTTCCTGTAAAGAAAGAAGCCAAGCCTCTTCTGACTGAAAAATCGGAGCCATCAAAAGCGGATAGTGTTTTAATGACTAAAGGATCTGATTTAGAAAAGAAACTTGGTTTGGCTAAAGATAGCAAGCCTCAGGCTGCTGAAGCTAAGAAATCTGCTGGGCTGTCGGAAATGGAAAAAGCCAGCCAGCCTAAAGTGTCTTGTCCCCTTTGTAAAACTGGACTAAATATTGGTTCTAAGGATCCCCCCAACTTTAATACGTGTACAGAGTGCAAGAAAGTGGTGTGCAATCTCTGTGGATTTAACCCAATGCCGCACATAGCTGAGGTAAGGCGATGGAGTCTGTATTTATCCTGTGTTTTTACCTGCAGGCTCCCTGTGCTGTGGAGACCAGTCTGTAGCTGATTTTTAGCTGTTGAATTGTCAAGAAAAATTTGAATGTTTCATCATCTGAGGGCTTTTAAAATTAAATATCTGCATTGTATGAAACTTTGTCAGTAGTCAGAAAGTACTTCCAATGAATTTTTGGTAGATTAAGGGAGTCTGGTGTGGCTGGTTCCTAGGTTTTTGAGGCATAAGGAGAGAGTTAATAATGGTTATGAACTCTTTTGAAATTGGTGCTACTGTGACACAGCGGACTACTGTACTTTCAGTCCATCATGGGATAAAGTTCTTTTTCATATACTTCCATATTGTATGTTAACATGTGCTTCTTTAATCAATGCTCCTGATTCAGACAATTATTGAATGAAGGAATGTATTAATGCTTAGTTATTCCCCTTCCCTCCTGTTTGATATATCCCTAAATTTATTTCTGACTCTGGAGTCTTTGCATGTGCTGAGGTACTCATTAGGAAGGTTGAAGTTTGAGTGATACCTGTGTGGTGAAATATGTAAATTTTTTTGTGTGAATAATGTAAGGTTCACAAAGTTACTTCATTCACTAAGGAGCGTGAGTTTGAAAGTGCCTTTTCCATGACTGCCCAAGAGTGATCCAGTAGGGCCAACTTATGTTTAAAAGAATTAAGCAACTTATTTTCAACAGTTTCCTCACATTCCATGTTTTCACCCTCCTTCCTTACTTTCATGTATTTTTTTGGCAAGGGGCTTGGGAATTTTATACTAGCTTCACAGAAAGGTGGAGGCAGACCTTACTTGCCATATCAATTTGGCAAGTTCAACTCAACGGAAGCAGACCACATAAAAACACTTTTGAGTAATTTAAATGTGTAAGTTGGTCTTTGTAGCACACGAGGAAAGTGGCTGTCAATGTTGTGTCTTTGAAGTCTGAATGAATAAATTAGAAATAGCTCCCAAGGTTAAAGGTTATCACATCTCTGCCTTAAGGTGAGAACTAATGTTGGGAGAAATAGCAAGTTGCAGGGAAAAGATTGCTTATGTTGTCTTCATATGCTTTTTTTGTGTGTGTGGATTGTTTTCTGGAATACACTATAATTTGAAAGGCATTTGTCCTACTATAATAAGCATATTTTATCTAACAGGAATATGTTGTTTACTGTCTTTGTGGTCATTTAGGTCAGAAAGAAAGGTCTGAAAACACAGGAAGATTGGTCAGTGATTGAAAGCCAGGATTCAGTTGACTTTTAATGTTGCTTGTACACTGAATTCCATCAAATACAGACATTCCTTCATCACTGTCCAGCACCTTGCCCCATACACACACACACGTGTATGTGTATACACACATGCATGCACATACGCACTTATTTAGTGTTGAGTTTTTTTTATTATTTATTTAGGACTTTTTTTTTATTTAGGACTTTCTCCAGAGTCACTGTAGTATGCATACACAGAATACCACAGAAACCAGATGTGTCGGTTCTGGTGATATGCTGTGCAAGTCCTGGTGCATGAATTGACTTCTTCAGAGTTGACTTAGGTGTGATGGTGTTGGACTGCCTTGTGATGTGCAGATGTATACTCTCCGTGTTTCTTCTGTTTAAGATGAGAAGGCTGATATTCTGTTTCTTTTTTCCATTGCTGTTATTGCCAGAGGATTCTCTTTGTTTCCACTTTTTAGAATATGCCGAGCTTGAAATACTATTGGTTTTCTGTAGTCTTACTTCTTCATGCCTTTCTTTGGCTCTTTTTTTGTCTCCTCCTTGCATTTTCTTCTTCCTTATACTACACATTTCCATCTCTGTCCATGGTTTTCCATCTTATCTTCTTTTTTCCAATCATTTTTGCTAAAAATTGGCAAACTGCTTTTCCTTGACAACAGGAATTAGTTTTCTTGGCTGAGGACAGCCTGACTTTCCTTTTCATGAAGATGGGAGACAGAAGAGGGAGCTCATCCTCTCCTCTCCCAAATGAGCTGTGTATATAATGTATTTAACCTCAGATAGCAGTTCTGTCCCTGTATGCGCTGTATATAGTATATACCTGTTATGTGCCAGAAACATGAGGACAAGCAAATAGTTTATGCTCACCAGCATAGTCTTTTTGTCCACCAAACTTTTCTAATGTGTTGAGTACAGTCTTGGAGGTTTTATTTACTTGTCTCTATTTTTGGGGGAGGTTAGGAAGGAGAAATAGAAATGCTTTTCAAAATTGGTCTTTCTGGTGTTTTTCTACCTAATTCTTCTATTCCTATATTCTGCATTCAGAGAAAAATTACAATTCCAGAAGGCTATATTCCCTCTTGGCCCCAGAAAGTGTTTTGGATGAATAAATGTAACAGTTTTGCTTTGGGGTTGCAGCTGTATCACAGTGATTCTAACAGTGGCTTACGTATTATCTATATATTGTTGCGTCAATAATGGCTGAAAATGAGTTGAGTTTTATTGACTGAGTGATGGCTGAAACCTTTTTGCCAACAAAGCTTTTATTGGGCTATATGGTAAGAATCAGTCCCATGGAGCAGGGAAACCAGTGTTTCACTGACAAATACAGAGGAGCATCTAAGCTCCGCGGGCACTTCTACCTTAAGATCTTTCAGCAAGGAATGTCTTCCAGACAACATGCTGCTGTACTGCAGACGTGGCTGGGAGTACTTTTAAGGGAAGAAGGTGCTTTCTTACGGCGGCAGTTGTTTGTTCTTGCCTCTATGTGACAGAAATAACTTTCAAAAAAGTCTTTAAGCTGCTGCAAACAGTTCTCTAATAACTCCTCTTCTGCAAGAAATAAGAGAACTAGACTTTTATCTAGTCTGAATCAACAATATGCTGCTTACTTGAGTGAAATTATTTTGATTTGTGCAAGCTGAGAACTAGGCTAGAATATTTTTTCCTAAAATGGGCTGATTGTTCTTTTTCTCCTGGATTTGTTGATCCAACAGTCAAACAGTTATTTACTTAAATAGTAATTTATCCACGAAGCAAACAGCCACAGATGATTAAATAAATGGCACTTGATAGATTTCAAAGACCCACAGGACCACGTGCGCCCTAGTGCGTTAGCAGACTCCTTATTCTGCCATTTGCTCAATAGGGAGGAGCACTGTTTACCAGCTCTGTAATTAGCTTTCCAGCTCAGGTAGTTGGAAGCAGCTCTATTTTTAGTAACAAAGCACAAGATCACAACTGCAGAAGCCAGAAATGAAGTGTGTGGCAACGACCATTTTGTGCATTTAAAACTCAGCGAAGCTGTTCAGAATATTGAACAGGAGCAGAGATGGTTGCCTATAATGTAATTAAGTGTGTTGAGCCAGCAGGGTCAGGAATATAGAACCTGTGATGAATTAATGTGGTAGTAAAATAAAAAAAGATTTAAAAACTAAGCTAAGGAAAACTAAGGTATCCAAATTTGTAGAATCTGTATGAGCAACAAGAAAGAATAACATCTTAATAGAATCAGATTTTATGAACAGAAAGAGCTCAAAATGTAATGCGTGTGTATATGAGTGTACTAATGGATCTAATCTAATAGAACTTCCAAGGGAATGACAAAAGCACTTTTTAGTCTACTGATAGCTATAAAATTATCTGGAAAGGTACTTGGGATTAAAAAATGTTCCATGTGTGCAATAAATTATTGGGGCTACAGAAAGGAGAGAATTGTTTTGAATGATGGAGAAGGACAGGGAGGACTGCGGAAGGGTGGAAAAATCGTATCTCAGACTTGCTAAGCATTTCTTGTTTGAAAAAGGTGTAATCTGTTAGAGATATGATCAGAATAGACGATATAAACAATTTTACATAGAGAGCAATGTTCCTTAATATGTGTATTACGGAAAATATTGTCTATATGAAATTGTTTGACATGGGTGGATATGATAGCAGGAGTCTATAAACAGTGACCTTGATGGTTCCTGTCCAATCTGTATTCTTAGATCTTTTTTAAAAATAGATGTATAACCCACCAAAAGAATTTAGGTTATTTTCTGCTAACTTACTTTCTCAATGTTAGTTATTAGACCAAACTAAATAATATTTTTTTTTTCTTCCCCCCACATACTGTGGAGAGAGGGAAAAGCAAAAAGATAAGCTCATTTTCTAAGTAAGCACAGTACTATCATTAAACTCAGTAGTATAACCAGGTTAAAAATGATACATTGCTCTTCCAGTAAGAACTTTTCTAGAAGTCACAATTCCAGCATTTTGGAACTGATATAAGACTATCTGAAGATGAAGGGAGCTCTTTTGTCGTGGCATGTTGTCATGTGCCTGAATACATCTTAGGTTCTTGTACTTCCTCCTAAAATTATGTGGAAACAGTACTGGCACAGGTGGGTCTCTGATGTAAATAATTCTGGCAGTTTCTATTTTTCCAAACTTTCACTGATACCTAATTGCAAATGGAGTGAGGCTCTCAGCAGGTGTGACCTGTTATTCACGCTTTAATAGTAGGCTTAAAAAAAAAATTAAAAAAAACCCCAAACTAAGTGAAATGAGCCCTGCTATTAAATGCTCAAATGTAGTGGGACTTATTAAAGCAAGTGTGCAGGGACATTGTAAAGTAATGGGCCATCTATAATTCTAATGAAAATACCTAAAATGGTGTACTGCGTCGTCTGAGGTGACACCCATTTAATTTATTAACACTCTTTAATTTATTAACAACTCTGTACTATCATGTTTTTTCTTATTTGAGAAAGCTCAGAGCATTCTGCAAGTTGGCAGGTTTAACTCCTATTAGAAGTTCTTGTGTTCTCTGTTATGTTTGGTGATGGGTTGTTTTGGAAACAGATGGTGTCTGGGAAACACAGTGAAGAAGAATTTGCACTTAAGATACAAAGAGAAAAACAACCACTCCTTTCAGTTGCATAATTTATCGTCTCTGCCTCTTCCCTCTCCCTTTATATTTAAAGCTCCTTTTAAAATTTTGATTGTAAGAAAGTGAATGCTATTATTGTTTAATAACAGTAGCCAAATAATACAGAACATTACAGGCTAACACAATGTATTCACTGAAGTTTATGGAAATTTTATCTATTAAATGATAAGTCTTGATAATTGAGAAAATGTTAAAACTACTACTAATTATTATTTTGAAAGATAAAATCTGGCATTGAAAAACAGAGTGCACGTTAGATGATGAAAACCCCAGTGTATTTCTTGACTGTCAGAATGAAGTTAATTTAACTCCAAATGAGGTATCCTGCTTCTCCTGTTTAACTGATTCAATATGCATAACAGAAACAACATTAAAATGGAAATATTTTTAATAGCAGAACGACTTGCCTCTTCCATTTTTCCTGTAAAATACATATTGTGTATCTACAGAATGGAAGGGCTCATATGGAATGATCCTTTGATGGATGTTCAAAACTGAACACAGGTAAATATTTTTTTTTTTAAAAAAAAAGGCGCCTGGATTCACCTTTGAAATAAGACTGAAGAGCTTCATCAACAGAGTTATGCTTCTGGTATTCATATTTGCAGAAGTATTTCAATGCTTAAAGAAAGTGACTTGAGTTGTGCACGATATTTGTAAGTATTTGTTAGGAGGTTCTGTTCTTCTCTGATGTCTCAGCCAAAGCTGTGTTCCAAAAAAACCCCACTTTGACCTGATGATTCTCCAGATGCCTGAACTTCTGTCTTTTGCACATGGCTTGAGCCATTCCTTTTGAGCAGTGTCTAGCTTCTGTTTAAATCTTTTTGGAGTCCAAACATTAGATGAAACTCCTTTTGGGATCTGATTTTGGCATATCTTGGAGAATAGTTCACCTAGAGGCAGTACTGTTTGGCATTAAACATATCAGCTACGGCTACTTTATTTAATAATAACAACGATAGTAATAAAGCCTGCTCATGGTCAAGTACAATGTGGTGGTGGTTTGTTGAATTTATTTGTTCTCCAATAATATTATATGCAAAATACAGACCTGCAAATAGACACGTGACTGCAGGACTCCCATCCTCAGCTCAGGGCTGTTACTGGCATGCTACAGCCAAGCTTCTTGTCTCCTGGTCTCCTCCAAGACCCCATGAGTTTGCACTCTTTGAGTTGCAACAAAGTGAAGCTAAGAGTAAGTCACTACATCCAGACAAGCTAATTAATAGATGTCCTGTGATGTTTTTGTTGGAATTTGTGGTCACTGTAGAGGGAAATCAAAACATCCTTACTTTCTCATAAGTTTCTCTGAACAGCTGTCTTGTGTTTCAGTAGGACTACTTGGTCCAAAGCAAGTGATACACTAATGCAGTTTCATTTTTTGGCAGTCAGGTTTTGATGGTTACTTCTGAAAGCGATGATCTTGGGACATTATTTGAAAGGAAGGCTTCTTAGATCTCCAGGGTTACTAGTCAAGGCATTAGCTACAAGATTGCATTCTCGTTAATTTTTCTTTCCAGTAGTTATGACCATAAAATTAGGGATTTCCTGCCCCCCCCCGAATTAAATTTGACGAGTAAGACTGGCGTCATTGCTCAAAGTAATAGTGTGACCTTTGGAAGCACTATTACCATGATTAATTGCCTGCTGTTTGTTTTCTTTATTCAGGCCTCTAAAAGTTTCCAGATTACCTCTCAGAACAAAGAACTCCAGGGATGGATAAATACTGTTGAAATAAACAATGAAATATAGACATAAAGCTATGCAAGGCCAGATGGCTTTTATTAATGTTGGTAATGGCTGTTGATGGTGTGAAATCCAAAGGGATGTTTACTGCAGCACTGCTGCTGACACGCACAGTTCCTGTCGAGCTGGCTGTTTTCCTCATCCAGTTGAAATTCATATGCAATGACTTCTTTGCCTATATACATTTATTCCATCTCTAGATGTCTTTGCACCCTTGAAACATAAAATGCTGAGGTGAACAATTAACATAGAGTTTCCAGTGTTGATTCTTGTGTGTGGTTTACTTTTTTCCCCTGTGTCATTAGGAAATCAGGCAGTTTATAGACTAGTGTATTAGCGAGGGTCAAGCTGGAGTCACAAATCTAAAACAGATAATCAGGAAAATTACTGACCTGGCCTTGAGCCAGGTGATTTTCTTCTCTGTTATTTCATTAGAAATTTGGTTGGTGTCCCATTATTAAATGAGGGAGAAGTCTTCTGAAAGCTAGGCTGGTATTAATTGCATCCAAGTTTGAAATTTTCTGGTGAACTTTATAGTAATATTTTAAAGATACTTTATTGAGATAAAGATTTTTTTTTCTTTTCCATTACAGAATAATACATTTTTATTCATGTTTTATTGAGAAATAAAAATGCTTAATTTACAGACTTTAAATATTGGTGTGAGATTTATTTAATTTCAAGAGAAGACTCAGTGAGTCTAAAACATTTTGACCCACTTCCAGATCTTACAAACAGACAAAATCTAATGAGTGTTAAGTGCCTCATTTTTTTTTTTCTCAGTGCCCAGCTGAGATACCTTAGTAAGACATTACTTACTATCTGATTACACTAATGATATGTGCAGACACTGTCAAAACTTCTGTGATCATAAAAATAGAAAACATTTATCTTTTTATCAGAACCCTTACACGGTTTTGGTCTTCTGATAGATTCGCTATAGGGGGAGATTCAAATGAATTTTTTTTTTTTTTTCTATTCTAGCAATATGAAGAGCGGGTGCTCTTTCTAGGAACAAATGCTGTAACAGCACTTTTAAAAATATCTCTGAAGATTTTATATATCTGAAAACAGAATATTTTTCACTGGATATTTGTTAATGTAATAGTTGGATTACTAGGACAGATAGTCCAGTATTTAATAAAATTCTGAAAAGACAGTATACTGTAAAATTAAACATTTGCATGCATTTTGTGATCTTATTTCTTGCAGAATGAAACTGTTCATGTTGTTACAGAAGTTAATAAGTTACAATTACTGCCTGTGTTTAAAATATCATGTCATGTTTCTGCTGACCAAAAGGCTAATGATTGCCACACCATGACAGTACATTAGTAAAGAAAGGTCAACATTTTGCACAAAGCAGGTCTAAAACTCACTTGTTTGCCACTGCTGGTGATTTCAAACTTAATGGGATTGCACAAGTGTAATCAAAGGCATTTTGCAATTTTCACCTGCTTGCATGATGTGTGACCAGTAGTAAAAATAATTAATTAAACCTGAAGGTGTGAACAAAGAGAAGAAATGAGCGAGATGGGACACTTTTCTGATTCCTATTTTGTATGCTACACAATAGTACTTCTCCCTGAATAGCGGAAAGAATGTGTCACTTAAAATGACAGTGGCCAGTAATTATTTTTAATGTTTCTGAAATGCATATGGTTCAGTGGACCAGAATGAGAACAAACCTGGCTTTAGATTTAATGTTATTTATGTATTAAATTGATTTCTCCAGTATTGCTAAAAGTAGGGATGGAGGTTGAGGGGAGCCTAAGCCATTATATACTTGTGGAAAGGAGATTAGATTCATGCCAGTAAGCTGTTTGAGATGGTGCCTAGCAGCATTTAAAGCAGGAGGTCATGGACTGACGCTGAAGAGCGGGATTAGCTGCCTCTAAACTATTCTGACTGAATTTTGTACAAAAGTCGGGGCGGGGAGGAATATTTTTCAAGTCACTAGAAAAAGCCTTAACAGCTAGTAGGCTGTATCAGACCAGAACACTCACTGAGAAGAATGATGAGGTATGTTAGTTTTCCATCTGTGTTTTGGAGGTTAATGAAATTACTCAGACAGTGAGATAACCTAGGCTTCTAAGGACAGGACTTGAAAGACCATATGGTGATCTTCTGTTTTTAGTATTTCTAGGTTAGTAATCTTTTTTGTTGTTGTTGTTGTTGTTGGTTTTTTGTTTTTTTCCTTAGCAAACAGCCTTCACATTGGAAACGGTCCAGTTGTCAAGTAGGGATTAGAAATTGCGCATAAGAAATCTGGCCCTTAAATACATTTATTTTCATGAATGTAGCTACTTTTTTGAGGAGATTTTGTGTCCTAGCAGTTACCTGAATAATTGGGCTAAAACCTGCAGACATATTTATAATATTTCAGAATGTGTTTTGAGATTCCCAAACATTTTCCTGACTGATCCAGGAGTATATTGTTATGATTTTTTGTTTGTTTGTTTTGTTTTACTGTGGCATTCACTCATAATTTGCAGATGCAGGAGTACACTGAAGATGGCATAACTCTGATCCCTATCAGTAGTTGTCAGTACAAATCCGAACCTTTTTGAAGTATCACTTTTGTAATTGATCTTAAGTTTTGTATCTTCTCTTTTATGTAAGAAGAAATCATAAAAATACATATTTTTCTAAATGCTGACAAACTCTTTTGTAACTATTGTCTTCAAGATACAGTTAGTAACTATGTCTTTGTATGTTTAGAGGATGATGCTAAGTCCTTTACTGTCTGGAAAAGCTGTCAGATACACTTGTTCCTATTCCCCGCCCTCCCCACTCCTCCCCCAAACCGACATACCGACCCTTCAATTTCTATGTAAATATTATTTTCCCAAAGGAATTCAACTGGAGTTTTCACTGAAACATTGAACTCTGACATATTACATAAACGCCAACCTGAGCACACACCCACCTTCAGATGCTCTCTTTTCACTTTTGAGTTATAGTAGGAAAAAAAGGAATATTTGAAATACTTGGTATTTCTTAAATGCTTTTGTATTGAAATATGCACTAAACATTTTGTTTGATCAAAAGTCTATTTTACATTGAAAATTGGCTAAAGTATTAAGATTTCAACATGCTCTACTTTCTGGCTAGTGTTTTTAGTGTGTCGTAATAGAGTTGTTCTCCACTTTTCTTTTACAGTCAGAACTGCACATGGGATGAAAGTTCCAGCACTACCTCTGAAAGTATTTGCATTTTTTAAATGTTTACTTTTAAATATAGAAAAGCAAGGATTCTGATGCAAACAAAGTTTTAGTTTAGATTTTTTTAAAAAGAAATTCAATTTTGAATCTACTTAAGGTGACTCCAGGTTGATGTCACCGTGTGGCATTTGTAAGACTGTGAAAGTGTAGACTTTGTACTCATTACAGAACAAGTAAAACAGAACTACCTCTTTCTCAGGCTTCTGTACGTACACCTTTGTGCTGACCTACAATGTGCTTCTGTTTTGTCCTGAATCATGTCTGAGCCAAGAACACTTGTATTGTGCTGCGTAGTGAATTTTTAAAGTCGTGTGTCCAGTATAGCTGGTACTCAATTACACTATTATCCCAGACCTCTACAGAGAAAGGCCACTGCCATTTTTCTTCTATATCACCTATCAGCAGAAGGATCTCCTGATCAAAACATAATCTCTCATTTCATTTGGCATCCTTTTAAATATTTTAGCTCTGCTGCTTTTTCTCCAAACCTGTAAGGATTGTGTTAGTGCTATTTCATCCTTCAAATGACAAATCTGGTCAATGCTTTTTCACGAGGTGTAATGCACACTGAAGCTAAAGGAACTTTTGTTTGAATCCATGATGCGTTATAATTAGTTACAGCCATAATTGGAGGCTGCAATGAAATTCATGCTCTCCTCTCCTTTCTTCTGTATGTTATTGGTAACTGGAATCAAGAATGGTTCAGCTTTAATACATGGTGAATTGGCTTGTTCCAGGTGTTGGTCTGAGGCATGATGCCTTTTCTCTGGTGGTTTCCTTGGGCACATTTGAGTCTGCTCCTCGTTGTCCTTCCAGGATGAAGTGCAGATATGTTTGATGTTGTAACTGTCTTTAGTATCTGTATTGGGCAGGGTGAAGCTCCCTCCACCTACAAATCACAGAATAGGTTGTCTAGACCAAACCCCTGCCCAAAGCAGGGTCAATTGGAGCATGTTTCTCAGCGCCAGTCAGGTTTTGAATGTTTCCAAAGACTGAGATTCCACAGCCCCTTTAGGCAACCTTTGAGCACCTTCATTGTTTGGTTTTGGCTTGTGTGGGTTTTTTTTAAAGTTATTTTCTTATGTTTAAATGGAATGTCTGGTATTTTAATTTCTGCCCATTTGAATTTTGGTCCATTCATTGTATACCACTGAGAAGACTCCGGCCTCATCTTCTTTTCACTCTCCCATCGGCTATTTACACACATTGAGAAGACCTCCCTGAGCCTTCTTTTCTCCAAGCTCCTTTTCTCCAGTTCCTGCTCTCCCAGCTTCTCCTTGTATGAGTGATGCTCCAGTCCTTTAATCATCTTCATGACCCTTTGCTGGACTCACTCCAGTATTTCCATGTCTCTCTTATACTGGTGAGCCCAGAATTGGACACAGCGCTCTCCCACCAGTACTGAGTACAGGGGAATAATCACCTCCCTCGACCTGCTAGCTACACTTTTAGCTAATACAACCCGGGATGTTGCAAGCATTCAAGCATACCTTTTGCCCCATGCCTCCCCTAATTCTTATACTATACTCAAGGGCACAGAACACACATACATTGTGTCTTACAGCAGCATGCTGGCAGGATGCAGTGAAGCACGTTGTTGTAAACAGAATTATTAACTTATAAATGCTTTTGAAGATGATGGAGTCCAGAGGAAACCCTGAGCAGTTCACTCGAAGGAGTACTAACTTTAAACTGGCCATTAGTCACTGTACATCAGTAGACTTCACATAGACAATAATTGTAGCTGAAGGTATAAAGTGCAGATTTCTGATTACTGTGATATCTCTACAAAATATACGTCCTAGCAGATCTTCTCCATGGCAGGTATATATTGACTTCTCCAAATTCTATTAACAGGTTTAACAGTAAAAGGTATAGATACCGTTGTGGAGGGAAGGAAGGGTTAGAACAGAATCATAGAATGGTTAGCATTAGAAGTGACCTTTAAAGGTCATCTAGTTCCAACCCCCCTGCCACGGGCAGGGACATCTTCCACTAGACCAGATTGCTCAAAGCCCCATCCAACCTGGCCTTGAACACTTCCAGGGATGGGGCCTCCACAGCTTCCCTGGACAACCTGTGCCAGTGTCTCACCACCCTCAGAGTGAAAAATTTATTCCTGATATCTAATCTAAATCTACCTTCTTTCAGTTTAAGTCTGTTACCCTTTGTTCTATCACTACACTCCACGATAAAGAGTTCCCCCTACCCATCTTTCCTGTAGGCCCCTTTCAGATACTGGAAGGCCGCTATAAGATCTCCCCAGAGCCTTCTCTTCTCCAGGTTGAACAACCCCAACTCTCTCAGCCTGTCCTCATAGGAGAGGTGCTCCAGCCCTCTGATCATCTTCATGGCCTTCCTCTGGATCTGCTCCAACAGGTCCATGTCCTTCTTATGCTGGGGGCTCCAGAGCTGGACACAGTATTCCAGGTGGGGTCTCACGAGGGCGGAGTAGAGGGGCAGAATCACTTCCCTTGACCTACTGGCCACGCTTCTTTTGATGCAGTCCAGGGTATGTTTGGGTTTCTGGGCTGTGAGTGCATGTTGCTGGCTCATGTTGAGCTTGAGAATCCAAGCTAAAATTTCACATGGTGTTCCAGGAGCTGAATTTTGAACCTGATCTGTATGTCTGGAATATTTATAATCAAATTAGTTCAGCTAAACCCCACGTTCTATTTACTTCTCCTCCTAAATCAACCTTTTCATACATGATGAAAGAGTTGTTTATATTTGAACCTGTGCTATTTTCTTTTATTAACCATAAGGCTTCTTCCTCTTGTCATCTTTTATGTTAGATTTTCATCTTTTTAGGTGTCTCTTTTTGCTCCAAGGCAGTGGGGGAGAAAGAAATGCAGGGTTAATTAGGTAACTTCATTAGTTAGTGACCGATTTTCCACTTGCAGAACTTGTATTGTTGCATCTTGAAATAATATATGCATATTGTAAAATACGAGGCCTTAAACAACACCTTGCAATTTACAGACCTTTGAAGTGTGCTGAAATGAAAATTTATTCGGTGATGATCTATTTTCTGAACCTCCATGTATGTGAAAACAGTTAATGCGTATGTTCTAACAGGATGTATGAAGAGTTTCATGCTCTTAAATAATGTTTATTTGGATGACTTATCCATATATAATTAATAATTTTCTACACACACATCTGTATTTTTGATCTAAACTTGCTATTCAAAAATAAGTAGTCATTTGCTTTTTAAATCCAGGGATATGACAACAGAATTGATGTATCCTCACTAGAGTGAAATTCTACTAGAGCAGGTGTTATAAATTCCACTTTTTCTGTATGTTACTCATAACCAGTAGCAAATAATTATTGCTCTATTATAATTACAACAGGAATCAGGGTGAAATGTTTGAGTCTTCATCAGCATCCAGGATATAATTTTTAGAGCATGTCTATGGAAATTTACTCTGATTTTCTTTCTGAACTCCGAAGCTATGATAGTGATTGCAACACTTGGATGGCTTTTCCTCTCAGTTTGTTTTATTCTGATTGATTAGTTCTGTCCTTCTGACTTGGATTAATTCTCTGTGTATTGCAGGGTATTAATATCCCTTTCAATTAGTTTCCTATTGCTTACATACATTGTATAAAAGTTGGCTTCATTGTCTGTGAGGAATTATTGAAAAATGCTTTGAAAAGCATTTAATTCCTTTCAGTAATAAAATTTGTATTCCTGTAATAGAAAAAGGGAGAGATCAAGGTGTCCTTCCAATGGCACATCACTTTCCTCTGCACAGGTTCCTCTCTTCATGTGTTAGAATCTTATTTACGCAACTCCTTCAGTAAAAAGGAAAAAGAATGCCAGTAGACTGTCCCTGCTTTAAGAAGATCGTACTTTGAATTTCTAAGTACAAAATATGTACGTGCTGATAAAGTAGGGTCAGGTACAAGTTGTTAGAAACTAGTCATTTCCCTGGTACGCCTTCTAAGTCCTTTCACATTTTTGAACTTACCTTTCATGTACGGTTTCTGTTCAGATAAAAATATTTATTTCTTTTGACAGATCTCATCTGCTGTTTCCTTGGCATCATTTATTTCTCTGCACTTGAGTTCAAGTCTGTTGCACTGAATCTGTCTGAGAAGAGATACATCTTGAATTTCGTGTTCAAAACACTACTACTGCTGTAGTATCATTCTCTTCTCGCCACCTTTTATTTTCAGCCATTCTGAAACAGTTATTCTAATTGCCTATTTTCCACTTGATAGTAAAGTTAAACATGTGAACATCTCGTTTTATTTAATTACCAAAAAGTAAGATCCATTTTTTAAAACACTAGGAGAAATGAAACTAGACAAGTGGAAAGAAGAAGGTGCTGACAGAAAGATGATTATTTGCAAGTTAGTATAATAAAAATTAATAAGATCAGTTAATGTAAGTGTATTTCCTTGCAGTTACATTATTTTTGTCTCCTGAATGTACCAAACCTAAAGCTAGTGCTTCAGCATGGTAGAATATGGTAGATGGAATTATTTCTATGAAAGTATTAAAAAGAAGGGCTCTTAAATTATCTGTGTCATGATTTAGTTTGGGGCTTCAGTCTCTATGCTATCTATTCTTAGCATCATAAAAAAAGTAGACGTATGCAGAGCTTCAAATGCATAGATTCATACTGTATATCACTTCCTTATGTATTTGCAGATGGTGTGTATTTTTGCATGTTCTCTTTTAAAGGTTGCATTTTATGGTGGTTAGAATACATTCCAGACTCTTGTATTTGATAGGATAAATGTAGGGGAGTGTAGAGATTCATTGCAAATGATTCATTCAAAGATTTATATGTAAGTTTTGTAAGCCATTTAGTTTCCAATGAAGACTCTAAATCATTACCTTACCTTACTGCTAGTTCTTTTTAATTTTGGTGAAATTGTTTCCTTGTTCAGTGAAAAAAGCGAGGAGTCTGTTCAATGCTTGGATGCTTAATGTTGAAGGCTTTATCTATATATGAGCAGAATAAAATCAAATAAGACCTTGCAGTATGTAGAAAGAAAGAACATAGGAGGACTGTTTTTATAAGGTTTTGATTCAGACCCCAAATGAGCACTCTAATATAATTTCAAGTGAGGAAAGCGAAAGCAGTGTATATTTGAATTATGCATGACCAACAAAGATAAAGATAGAAAGACATGCAGATTGTCAGTCACAGGAGTGGATTTTGATGATCAGTCACAAATTGATCAATTAATTGGGCTTTTTCCTTGGGGTCTATGGATTTTATAGGTTACGAAGTTCCTGCAGTTAATTCTTGAGGACAGTCTTTCCTCACATTATCCAGTTTTTAAAACTCCTCTTTCCCACAAGCAGCTACTAAAAGGGAAACGTCAGTCGCTAAGTGCTATATGGAGGGTGCTCACCAGAAAAACACTGTCTTAACTTTTGCAGTGGCCATCAGTTTTCATTACAGGTGGAAAAGTCATGGCACCAACAGCTTCTAAAAGAGACAGATATGTTTAAGTTACTATGGGACTTGTAAGAAAGGAAAGGGAAGGCACAGAGCAAGTAATTTCTTCTCCATTTGTTGGCCCACGAGAAGGCAATGCACTTTGCCCATGCAGGAGTTCCACAGCACCTGCTCCTGTGACAGGCTATCTGTCAGCACAGCCTTATCAAGCCTGTTGAAATAACTTGGAAGGTGAGAGAGTGGAAGGAGTTAGGGAGAATTTTGGTTTGGCAAGACATTTGAGAGTGTGATATGAGTAATATGATTGATTGTGAAGATTCCTTGTATGACTACAAGTGATAGAACTTCCATAGACAGAATATTAGTGAAAATAAATAGGATGGTGTTATCTAATTAAGAGTGATAGGGGATTAGATTTCTTCGACATCAAGCGTAGATTTTCTTCATCTAGTTCTGTTTGATCAGGAATTTCTATTGCTGACTTCTACTGATCTAAGCCCCTTTTGGAGACATTAAAGCTCTAAACCAGGAAAAAAAGGATGATTGCAAAACACTATAAGATAAACTCTGTTAGTCAGCTGAACTGTGGGAGAAGAGCAAGACGTTTGTAGACATTGCTATCAGGAAGAATATATCTTACTTTTGTCATGTAGCTGAAGCTCCTCAGGCTCTTAAAAATGTATTCCTCATGTCTGTTTGAGGCAGCTGAAATAAATTTTGAAAGTCTCGGTGATGTCTTTTAGAAGAAAGGAGTCTCAAAATTAATCAAATTGGTAATATAAATGTCATTTTCATTGATTTACTTCTCAGAAGCTGCTGGAAATGACTGATTTCAGAGAGGCTAGCATTGGTCAATCAGCGTCATGTAGCGACTGTTCAAATTGATAGAAATATGTTTCTTGGGTTTAGTAGATAGTATTGTCTGACAGGATGTAACTGAAACAAGTCAGCCTTGAGAACTAACAGAAGCAGAACTGAGGTACTCGTTTAAGTGCTTGCATTATGTCTCTGGGGATATACTTTCACAGTGGCATTTAGGATTTCAGAGCTTCATCCTCTAAACTGATTAGGTGAGAAACTTTGGCTCTTGTTAGTTATTTCCAGATATGTTAAAAGGTATGGCATTAGAACCCTGAAGGTTACATTTCCAAAATTACAACAATTTTCAGGAAGTTTTGGAAAATAACAGTTCAAGCCTTAGTCTTGCAAGTAATAAACTTTCTCATGAGTAATCTATCTACTTCAGCCTTCTACTTATGGGCAGGGTGCTGCTATGTTTCATTCCTTTGAAGGAGTGACTTATCCTATAAGGAGCTCAGTCTGCTTGATTGAGCTATTCAAAAAGAAAGAGAAAGCTTATTAGGAGTGTAGGTGACAAATTTCATTCTTCCTAAGTAAAGACCATTCTGATGAATGAAATCTTTTAGGAAGGTGACTAACGTGGTACAATCACTTGAAGTGATGCATGCTGGTTTTTTATGGTAGTGTTCTGTTTCTGTGTGCAATGATTTGGTGCATAGATGGAGAACTTTTGAAAAATGTAATTTGTTTATGATTAGAAACTTTAGTCACATACTGGTAATTGCTAAAGTGAAAAAAAGAAAGTATATCATAGCAACTTTAGGATGATTGCTCAGTACTTTTTGTACTGAGCTTGTCTCAAGCTTTCCTAAATGTGCGATTAGATTCTTTTTTCATTTGGAGGGAGGGGGAGTTATATTTGAAGACATCACTGCATGTTTCTTGTAAGCAAATACTCTTATAAGCAAAAATGGTTTTAGTCTATGCATTTTATTTCAAGGAGGAAAACAGAAAAAGAATTTGGAGGAATGGCATCTTGAAGCTATAGTATTACTAAAGAGCATTCTGAAGGCATAAAGTTTGAAGTAACACTTGACCTATGGCTCCATGGATTGCTGAATCTGAATAGATCAACAAAATGTCCAAGAGTCTGAGTCAGTCCTAATATACATTTATCATTTATGCTTTCATTTGTATTAGTGGTGATGCTACTGAATCCTTTGCTGTCAAATGCTGTCAGCAGTCAACATGACCGGGCTTGTCAGCAAGGGAGCTGAGGGTGACAGAAGACAGTGACCTCATTGATGAGGCATGCGGTCCCACAGTATCTGAACAGGACAAGCAGAGCGGGTTTGGTGACAGTAACAAAGTTCAGTTAACAGTCTGGTTAGTGATTGCCAATGAGCCAAGAAGTCATCAAGGCAGGATCAACATCAACAAGGTACAACCAAACCATAGCGTATCTACAGCAGGGCAGAGACTTCTGTGCAGCACCCAAGCCAATGGGTGGAGGCTACGTAGGGAGAAGCCCCAGTTGGAGCTTCTCGCAGCAGTTTTCCCACAGCTTAGCTCTTTTTGTAGAAATCTCATCCATAGTTACACAGCTATGCTGTATCCGAGCAGACCTCTAACCCAAGTACCCAAACCTGTGGGCAGGGGAAGAGAAGATTTACAAAGATGGTTTAAAACTGGGCAGGGTAACTGGAGCCTGTTGGTATACTCAGGGCGCTGACACTTCCAGCTAGTATCACTGATAGTTGGGACATCAAAAATGGGGGCAAAAGGGATGGGAGCCTGCTCTTTGATCTGATCATCCTGTCATGTGGCCCTTAATGCATACATACATTGTAACAGGCATTGCTAATGGCAGAACTTCAGCTTTCCTATTCCTCTAAGTAGATCCATACCCAAGATTGTTCACAGAGCTGGCTGTACTTTCAGGGTTCTGACACTTCAAAGAATTTGGGTTTTTTTAGAGTGGGAAAAGTTGTGTTTGGAAACTGGTATTTTAAACATAACATGTGGAGCTCATATGACTGTGTGTATATGATGTGGACAACTGCAGCTGGTCAAGTTCACGAAGGTTAACTTTACTCAACAGTGAGCTAATCCATATAGTTAATGAAGTGATGTGAGTCATCTACATTTGGGTAATATGAATTATTGACTAAACTACACTGATGGTATTGACTAGATCTCTACTGACTATAATGGGATCTTAGGCAACTGGCTCAAATGCAAACATTTAAATCGCAGACACAGAATGGTTGAGGTTAGAAGAGACATCAGTAGGTTATCTAGTCCAACCTCCTGTTCAAAGCAGGGTCAGTGGCCCAGATCAAGTTGCTCAGGACTCGATCCCATCTAGTCTTGAAAGTCTCCAAGAATGGAGACTGCATAATGTCTGTGGGCAACCTGTTCCAATGCTTGAAAGTCGTCATGGTGAAAAAAGTTTTTCCTTATGTTCAGTTTAGAATTTATATCTGTGGTATCTTGTCCTACCACTGCGCACTGCTCTGAGGTGCCTGGCTCTGTCTTCTTGATGACCTCCTCATAAGTACTGTTAGGCTTCTGTTAAGGGTCCCCTGAGGTAGTCTTCTCTAGGCTGAACAAACCTCTTTCCCTCATCTTCTCCTCACAAGGAAGTTGCTCTAGCCTCTAACCATCTTGGTTGCCTTTTTAGAATAGGCTGTTTCAGTTGGAAGGTACCTACAACGATCATCTTGTCCAACTGCCTGACCAATTCAGGGCTGCCCAAGTTAAAGCATGTTATTAAAGGCACTGTCCAAATGGCTCTAACACTGACAGGCTTGGGGCATTGACCACCTCTCTAGGAAGCCTGTTCCAGTGTTTGGCCACCCTCTTGATAAATAAATTATTCCTAATGTCTAGTCTAAACTTCCCCTAATGCAGCTTTGAGTCATTCCCATGCATTCTGTCACTGGACACCAGGGAGAAGAGCTCAGCACCTCCCTTTACACTTTGCCTCCTCAGGAAGCTGTAGAGAGCACTGAGGTCACCCCTCAGCTGCCTTTTCTCCAAACTAGACAAGCCCAAAGTCCTTAGCCGTTTCTCATAGGACATTCCTTCCAGCCCTTTCATGAGCTTTGTTGCCCTCCTCTGGATGCGCATCCATCTTAAATTGTGGAGCCCAGAACTGCACACAGTATTCAAGGTGAGGCCACACCAATGGTGAATACAGCAGGATAATCACCTCTTTTGACTGGCTGGTTATACTGTGTTTGGTGCACCCCAGGATGTGGTTTGCCCTCTTGGCTGCCGGGGCACACTGCTGACTTGTGTTGAGCCTGCTGTCAACCAGCACCCCCAGATCCCTTTCTGCAGGGCTGCTCTCCAGCCACTCCTCTCCCAGTTTATACGTGTGCCCAGCACTGTTCTGTCCGAGGTGCAGAATCTGACATTTGGGCTTGTTAAATTTCATCCCATTAATCATAGCACAGTGCTCCAATCTGTCTAGATCCCTCTGCAATGCCACTTGTTCCTCAAGAGAGTCAGGAGCACCTCCCAGTTTGGTATCATCAGCAAACTTGCTAATGGTGCATTCAACTCCTGCATCCAGATTGCTGATAAATGTACTGAACAGAACTGGCCCTAGATTGAGCCCTGAGGAACACCACTGGTGACTGGTTGCCAGCCAGATGTAGCCCCATTTGAGCTCTGCCCTTCAGCCAGTTCTTCACCCTGCGCACCATGAAACCACTCATCCCACAGCTGGACAACTTGTCTAGAAGGATGCTGTGAGGGACAGTATCAAAAGCTTCCAGAAAAAACTACATCCACTGGCTTCTCTTCATCCTCTAGGTGCGTGACCTTATCATAGAAGGATATCAAATTAGTTAAACAGGGCTTTCCCTTTGTGAACCCATGTTGACTGTGCCTGATGACTGCATTATTCTTTAAATGCCTTTCAGTAGTATTCAGTATGATCTTTGTAATTTTTCCAGGAATTGAGGTTAGACTAACAGGTCTGTAGTTCTCTGAGTTTACCCTTGTGCCCTTTTCGTAGATTGGAATAACATTGGCTGCTTCCAGTCAGGAGGGACCTCCCCAGACTCCCAAGACCTGATGGAGCAGGGTCCTGCCATAACATCTGCTAGCTCCTTCAGTACTCTGGGATGAGTCCCCATGGACTTCTGAACATTTCAGCTGATAGAACTGGTCCCTTACAATTTCAGTGTTCACAAATGGAAAGTCATTGTTCCCACGCTTGTGGTCCTCCACCTCAGGGGAGCGGGCAGCCCAAGGTCTATCAGTATTATTAAAGACCAAGGCAAAATATACATTGAATGCCTCCACTTTTTCTTCATCCCTATTAGTCAGATGGCCATCTTCAACAAGTATCTGTCCAATGTTTTCTTTAGACCTCCTCTTGCAATTAACATACTTTAAAAAGCCCTTGTTATCTGAAACAACACTGGCCAGGTTCAACTCTAATTGAGCTTTGGCTTTTTGTGTCTTCTCCCTGTGTATACAAACCCTGTGAAGCTTGACCTCGCTTCCAGAGGTCATACAATTTCTTTTTCCTCTTGAACTCCACAAGGAGTTCGCTGTTGAGCTAAGCTGGTCTTCTGCCCACTTGCCTGACTTACGGCACAGCGGAATAACAGAATCACAGGGGTTGGAAGGGATCTCTGGAGGTCGTCTAGTCCAACCCCCCTGCCAGAGCAGGGACACCTAAAGCAGGTTGCACAGGATGGCATCCAGGAGGGTTTGGAATGTCTCCAGAGTTGGCAACTCCACCACCTCTCTGGGCAGCCTGTGCCAGTGCTCTGCCACCCTCAAAGGAAAGAAGTTCCTCCTCATGTTTAGATGGAACTTCCTACGTTCAGGTTTGTGCCCATTACCTCTTGTCCTGTCACTGGGCATCACTGCAAAAAGACTGGTCCCATCCTCCCGGCACCCTCCCTTTAAGTATTTGTAAGCATTGATGAGATCCCCCCTCAGTCTTCTCTTCTCCAGACTAAAAAGACCCAAGTCCCTCAGCCTTTCCTCAGAAGAAAGATGTTCCAGCCCCCTAATCATCTCTGTAGCCCTCTGCTGTCCCCTCTCCAGCAGTTCCCTGTCCTTCTTGAACTGGGGAGCCCAGAACTGGACACAGTACTCCAGGTGCGGCCTCACCAGGGCAGAGTAGAGGGACAGGATAACCTCCCGCAACGTGCTTGCCACACACCTCTTGATGTACCCCAGGATGCCATTGGCCTTCTTGGCCACAAGGGCACATTGCTGGCTCCTGGTCATCCTGTTGTCCCCCAGGACTCCCAGGTGCCTTTCCACAGAGCTGCTTTCCAGTAGGTCAGCCACTAACCTGTACTGGTGCATTGCCTGCTCCTGTGCTTCTAAAAGGTGATTCTTAAAGACTGACCAGCACTCATGGACTCCTAAGCCCTCAAAAGCAGATTCCCAGGGTACTCTGCTAAATAGCTCCCTGAATAGCTTATAGTTTGCTGTCCTGAAGTCCAGGGTAGCAACTCTGCTGTCCTTTTTTCTCATTACACTAAAAATTTTAAACTCAACCATTTCATGATCACTGTGGCCAAGACAACCACCTATCATCACATCCCCCATGAGTCCTTCTCTATTCACAAATAGCAAGTCTAGGAGTGCATCTTTCCTAGTTGGCTCACTGAGTACCCGTGACAAGAAGTTATCTCCTACAAACTTAAAGAATTTGCAAGACCTGCTTGTCACAGCAGCATGATATTCCCAGTTGATGTCTGGGAAGTTGAAATCTCTCTAAGGACAAGGGCTACTGATAGCGAAAATTCTATTGCCAATAGAATAATTCATCAGTGCTTACAGCCTTTTACTGAAGTTGCTGCAGTTTGTCACTGTTTTTCTTGTACTGGGGGCACAGTACTAAACGCAGTGTGTTAGATGTGCTCTAATGAGTACTGGGTAAAAGTACTCACTTTGATTTACTGGCTATGATCCTTTTAAAGCAGCAGCCAGGGTGTGCTACATCCACCATGTTTAGCAGTGGGCCCATATTTTTCTTGTCCAGACTTTTTCTTCCCTATGTAGTGTAGCAGCATTCTTGTTGCCCTTGATGTCCCTTGCCGGTTTCAATCTTAGTTAAGCTTCGCTTTTCCTAGACGCATGGCTGTTCACTGTTTCTAAATTCCTCCTTTGCAGCCTGTCTAATTAGAGTGCTAATTTTTGAGTAGAAGTAGGGTTCAGAGACCCAGGTATCCTGTCCCATGTATGTAGCTGGTTACTTTAATGCCATAGATCTTATTGCAAACAGTATATGTAAATTACTATATATGAAAATGTGTGGGAATATTTTGGAAGAAAGCTAGCAAGTAAAAAGAAATATAGAAATATGCACTTTACAGTGCTGTTTGGGTTTTGAAGTAGCATATACTAACATCAGCCTTTTTTGACAGTCTCCTAATCAAGGCATAGGCTGTGCCTGTTATGGCAGTTTATATTTCTGATAACCATAAGAAACCATTTCAGTTCCCCAGAGATGAGCAAGCTATTGCCTCTGTGAGTCAAATTTACTTGAATCTTAATGTGGTTGTCCATCTAAACTTTATGATAATGTTTTTCTGCACTGAGCTACTTGACACCATTGTATCTGTCACATTTAATAAAAATATATTCCTCTTCAACTTTATTTTACGTAGGAATTGTCAGACTTAGGATATCAACACATCAAACGGTATCATTGGTATGAGATCAGGTTGGTTTACCATAGGAAAGAGTTTGTCCTTCAACAGTGAAAATACAGTTAGTCTGAGTTACTGTGTTTATCATTACTCATAGCAATACTTATTTTTCTATTTTGATATCTGATTGGAATTCTGACAGATGTTCTGAGATTGCCTGAAAGAGGCATTACTATATATTACTATTTTAAATGACTGCTTATTTGTATTTGTTCTTTCATTATCTCTAATAGATGATGACATAGTGTAGTGGGGAAAAAACCCCTAGGTTAAACCAATGTTGAGAAAGAGCCAGTTTTAATGTGGTAAGCACACAATTAACTTGACAAGCCAAAGAAACACTCTGTAATATTCAATCCCATAAGTCAATTTTAGGAAAAAAAAAACAAAACTAAACCCAAATACCTTGACAATTAGCAGAGATCTATTTGTTGCGTAAGCTGAGAAAGGATCTATGTATTATTGATCTGTAGATATAGTTTCAATAGATGTTATTTCTACATGGATCTAATATATATTTTTATGTTGACATTTGAATCCTAGATTAGAGTCAGTCTTGTGGGATGAATTGTGGATAATAGCCAGAAGCAGTGATGTCTGTAGTTTTTCCGTAGAAGTCTGTGATGGGCCCAGCTCCACCTGGCTGAAGCTATTGACTTGGAGTAGGTAGGAAATGTTTGGTTAGGCTTAAAATCTGAGTGCCTTCCCCTGCACCAGGACATGGCCAAGCACCATTAAAGCCACTTTCTGCTACAGCTCAGCTGTTTTGGAGGAAGGATGGGAGCTAAAGGTGTATTTCCTACTAATCCCGGTCACAGAATTGCAGATTGCCTTGACAACTGTTGACCATCTTTCATTTATAAAAGGTAAGATCACCCTGAATACATACAAGTACCAAACACTGAAAAGTTAGCCAGTGGGCATGATAAGGTAGGCCCAAATCTGTGTCCAGTCCATCATTTCTCCTGTTTGGTATGTTTGTACCAGCTGGCAGGCTGGTTCATTGCAGTCATTCACTATGTGCTGTTGGGATTAATGTCATCAGCCGATTTTTCTTTATTCAAGAGGATGGTTATTACAGTTGTTATAGCAAAGGTATATAACATTTCCGTGTGAACCTCTGAGCCATTATAAACCAGGCAGCAGATTACAGCCCATCATCTGCTCTCATTTAAATCTGTATAAATCTGAAGTAGCTTCACTGACACAGTAGAATTTCTCGCATATGCACCAGTATACCCAAGAGTGGAATTCAGCTTTACAGTCATTTCTGAAGACGAGCCATCTTTTTCATCCAAGTGGCTGTCTGCGCCCATAGTAACTCATAACACTTGCTGTAGGTTGACTTGATCTGGATAGTCAGAGCTCTTGATTCGAAAACTGACCATCCATGGGCAATGTTTTGCATTTGCCTTTCCAGTCATTGACTCGACTGTTTGGTCTGCCAGCTCTATTTGCTTTCTATTTTGCTCAGTGCAATCCTAGCCATGGATTTTAAATGCTACTGAAATATAAATGATGACAACAGCTTTTAAAATTGGAATTATTAAACTCTAGAAAGTCTCCATCTGCTTGTATATCAGCATACAGAATATTTGCTGCCCAATTTGCATTGTGTTCTATAGGGAGAAGACTCTTTATTATCTCCATACATCCTACTCTGATGCAACTATGAATGTAAATCGTCAGAAATCATTAGGAAGTCTGTCCTTGTGAGATTGCTACCTACATTTTGCAGAGCTAAGAGGTCTGTAGATTTTCAGAAAAGTTCATTTTAGCATTTCATTATGTGTGTTTATGTAAAATAAATATGCAAATCTGTTTTTGTTTGTTTATTTCTGTTGTACGAAATTATAATGTTTCTTCATTAGAAAGAGATGCTGTATAATAGACTGCTGCCAAAGGAAAAGTGTGATCTTATGGTTAAAGCAAAAAGAGTAGTTTAGATTAGTTAATCATTGACTGCGCTGTAAACATAAATTCTAGCATACGCTATGGGATATGAAATAGCAGGCATATTAATCCTGGATGAGCAAGAATGCTGGTGTGCTGTAATGCTATGGTACTGGACTTAAAGAACAAGAGATATTTGACAATTTATTCATATTTTATGTATGAAACACGTTTTTGTGACTGTGGTTCAAAAACATACTGATATCTTGGAAGGGCACCCAAGAAGCTGTAATAAGTACTTTATATGTAAATAAGCAGATGACTTTTAGAAAGAGAGAAAAATAGATTTTCAGTCTATTTTGATGAGGAAAATTTTAGGATCAGCTTTTGAAAGATTCTTCGAGTACCCAGTGAACATATTTTGATAGCATACAGCTCTCAGGGGTAAACAACTCTAATTGCAAACTGAACATAGTTGATTTTAGACAATCAGAAAAGGTTCAGGACTGAGCACAGCTAGTTATTGCAACGAAATGCTGAGAACTGGTGATAGTACACTATTTTTCCATTGCATGACATAAGGAGCTACTACCAGAAAAGCCATGGAAATCAAGAAAAAAAAAATAGATACAGTCTGTGTAATAAATAGAGATTGTCTCAGTTTGGGTAAGACTGTACAGTTTGTGTTAAACACTAAACACTAGGTCAGACTAATCGAAAAAAGTGATTTCTTCTGCCTGTGAACACTGTAATTGAAGATTAACTCTCAGATAGTTTAAATTTCCTCTGACACATGGCTGAGCAAAGAGCAGAAAAGTGCCTTCACCTGTAGAACAAGACTGTTAGATTCATGAGCAAGGCACTCTCTCTTTTACTGTTCCAAAGATTCATATGTGACCAAATTTTGATGACACTGTTGTTTATTTTTCATTAATAGTAGGCAAAGTCTTAATTTATTTCCATTCTCTTACCCACTAATCATCACACAGTCAAAGAAAAATTTTTCTCATTGAAAATCTATGAACGTTACAATTTAGTTGAGCTTCAAAGTGATCTGGGAAATGGAGAAAAGAGTGTTAACTCTGAAAAACAGAATTCAAGGTTTCCGCAGCCAATTGCTGACCATTTTCAACATCGTTTATAGCAGTTATCCTAAAGTGCTCACTAAAACATCTCAGAAAACAGAACTGATTTTTACAGAATCGGCAAATAAAGAATGACTTGGGAAAAAAACATACCTTAATATCTACCTCTTCCAGAGGTTGCACTGAGTCTTGTCTTTGCCTTTTTTTCCACAAAATATGACAAGACTAGGCTGGAGAAGAAGGAATTTTGCAACTCCAGGTGTTAAGATCAAATAAATAATCACTTGTGGAGATGGTCTTTGGCTGGATCACTAGATCTGAACCCGTCTGCCTTTTTTGAAGTTCACATGGAGAGGTAGATGTAAGCTTTGTGGTTGGTGCTACTTCTTTTTTTTTTTTTAAATGGATATGGTGTATGTTATGTTTTTCTAACGTGGAGAAGGAAAAGATATCTTTAGGTTTATTACTTTCTCTTTTAATTCAGTGAATGTTGAGACTACAGCTGGATGAAAGCATTCCTATGCTAATAGCTACATTTGTTGCACTTTTATGCATTTAGCAATGGTAAATAATCGCCCCAAGACAACATTTGTTCTCATTTGTCTAGTTTCATTTATGTTAATGTATACACTGAAGTTTTGATAATCACTTACCTACTTTAAAATTTCTGTGTGTTATACTATTGTTTTTTGTTGCCAAATTATATATCTAGCTAAGAAGCTTTAACTTCTGGATCAGCAGCAAGACCAAAAACAGTCTCAGAAGAAAGTTGTCTGAATAACTCTTCCTCTGCTCTGACTGTGCTGGGTCTGTCACTGTGCTATATTCCAGCATGGAATATATTCAGTCTGTTGTATCACATTTCTTGTAGCTACTGTTACATACTGTCAGATCTAGGTTTCATGCTAGCACTTTTCCAAGTTTTTTATGCATGTATTAATTTGCTACTTCTTTCAGTTATAGTTATTGGCACTTTACAGGACTATTCTTTCATACACACACTTGCTTTCATTTGCATACATGAATGGGGCTAAACTAAGTGTCTCAGGGACTGGTCAGATGTAGTAGGAGGAGTTTTCTTCCCTACTTGCTGCTCTGCCAATGTGTCTTAACTCCAGGAAAGTAGTGTGGGAGTGGATACTTTTCTCACCCTGCTGTTTCTTTTGTTTTCTGAGGAGACTCCCAAACTGTATCAGCTCCTTGTGCCTTTGATCATGTGCCCAGCCTTTAGGACTGGCGTTTGTATTCAGGTTACCTAACAGCCTTTACAAAACATCTTTTCTTTTGTGATATTCCGGATGTGTGGTAGGATGGGACAATGACAATTTACACCTAGTTTTACCAGTGCAGTTGTAAAAATGGTCTCTTTCTTTGCAACTAAATTGCAATAAAATTACAGTCTTCAAATTCTTCCATCTTGTTGGCCAATGTGGCAAGTGTAGCCTTCATCCAAGAAAAACACTATGAAATTATATCCTTGATAAATGCTTCAGCATAGTCAGAGTGACTAATCTTCATTTTAACTTAGCCTTATGCCAGTGCAGCTTCATTACTGATTAGATAATCGTGAATGTGAAGTGAGACTTACTTACATTTAGAGAGAACTGAACACCTCTCAATGCCTCTTGTGTATTTTCCATACAGTTGAAGTTCTGACAAGTGGACTGTTAGTGTAGTTGTCATTGTACCCAGGGAAACAGTGTGGTTCACAGGAATTTCAGATGGCTGAGGGTCCTGTGGTTGTTTGGTTTCCTGCCTTCCCCCTCCTTGCTTTAATCGTCTGAAACATATTGACCACAATTTTACTTGTACGTAAATCAAGAATCTAGAAAAACATGAAGATGCCACTTCTCTCTGAAAAGTAACCTTTCCATGAATTATTCAATGTAAGCTTTTATTTTGGGATGTTTAATTTTTACTTTATTCTCACTTCAAATTTAGGAAGTGTTAATAACACCTTAAAAATAGTTTCCTATACTTTCCCCCAGTTTCTTTAACTCTGTTTTTGTCTCCTCTCAAACATTCTCACTTCTTTTCACCCTTTGACTGGTCTTATTTTTAAAACTGATAACATCTCAATTCTTTCTCTTACTGAATTTTTCTGTGCTGTCTGTCTCTGAATCAGTACCAAATTGCGTTCTTCTTCTGGGTATGTGTAGGGAAGGCTGGTTATTGCTGCTGCTGCCAGACTTTATACAGCATTTTCTACACTTACAGCTAAAAAGTCATATGGACTTAAACTTAATTGATTTTGCACTATCCTATTTATAATTATTAATGTGTAGCAGATGGGTAAATTCTCCACCTGTTCTTACTGCTGTATCCAGTTGTTCCAGTGATAATTATAATTTATCAACATGGGAATAAGTCACAGACAAACTCAAAAGTGTAAAACCGATTTTGGACCGAATTGAGGAAAGAATAAAGCAAAACAAAGATGCCCTGAAGTTCCACATTGGTGCCTTTTCCACTTGCAGTATCTCATCATACGCTTCATGATATTGAAATCTATTCCCTGTGGTTTCTACTGTGACAGTAGGCAGATGAGCTAAGCCAGCATTGCTGAGAGCTGTCTGAGCAAAGTCAGTACTTCTTCCTTATATTTCACAGTTCTGTATCATTGTGTCTTCTTGCAGCTCAGCAGAAGTGATGACGTGATACCCGGTCCTTCTCCATATCCCAGCTCCATCTATTTCCTCCTCCTACATTTCACCCCAATATTGAGATTTTCTATGATATTGGCAGTCTCGAAGAAGTGGCTCTGGAGTGAATTTCCCTTTGTATTATCCAAATGTGTGGGTATTATGTGTGGAAATAAAACTTTTATGAGCCTGCCTAGGCGCTGGGAAAGTGCCCATTCTCCTGTCTGTTACCCTTTGTCTCCAACTCAGAACAAAGTTCTGTGTCTTTTCTTATTTGGTACTAATAGCAGTATCTCACCATTGCTGGATTAAATAAATTCTCCTGGAAATTCAGGGCAGAAGGACTAAGTATCTGAAGCCTTGTACATTGCTCCTGATGCATGAAGATCGTAGGCTTGGATGTCTGAAGCCTCAGTTTATTTTTTAGCAGGAACTGCAGTTGCTGTTATGCATAAAATGCATCTAAGATGTATTTTCCATAATTCTAGGCTGTTTTCCTGAACTGAGGTTATACATAACCTTTAAAGGCATTGTGTGATAAATAATGGTCACTTTAGTATAGGCTTGAAGGATATAGGTATAGAAGTTCTTTGCATTAATGAATTATAGATAGCAACCTTGTGTGAGTTGGAAGGGCACTTAACACTAATTTTTATGTTTATACTTGACAATTACAGATTTATTTATCCTGATTTTGTTGTTTATAGTTGTGCAGTGTGGTTGTGTTAATTTTATAGTGTTTTTCCTTGTGTTATTTTTGTTCCTTTTCCAAGATAACTGATCCACTGGAATTGTGGGGATGGGGAAATTCTTCTTCCTTATGTACAATGTAATGAAAATCTATTTTAATCTTGTGCAACTAGTGATTTTAATTGATTCATGAAAGTATGCGTCAGGTAAACTTTAGTGTTATTTTACTCCATTTTTGTGTGTTTCTCTAAGGTCAGGTTCTAAAGTCTTTTCATTGTATTTATTCTTTCATAGTAGAAAATAATTTGCCTTATTTTCCTTGAGGCAGAGCATTGCAGGAGAAGCTCCCTATCTGACATAGTAAGCCCTGGTTAAAAAGAGCTATGTATTATAGCAACTGTCCAAAACTCAGGCATTGTCTGACTCACAGTGAGCCTCCCTTCACTGTGAGCACATTTATGAATTTCTCATGAAGCTGTCAGTGGCATTTAAATAACTAATGCCACCTGGGATTGATTTTTGGGCTTGACAGAAAAAGATGCATAGATTCAGATTGGCAAATGATGTTTATGTATACATGTGCATAAAGGAAGAGGACGATGTTCTTCCTAAAATATTCTTAATTTGTGTACATTTATAAAGACTCAAAAACCACGTGGAAAGAACATCAGTGTGCTTAGCATTCTGTTGCATACAGACTACAGTGTGCAATGTTTTGATTATAAAATGGGAAGACACTTGAGGCCAAATGGGCAGTAGTATACAAATCTTCCTTAAGTAAAATTATAAAATCCTATTGTTAGCCTATTTTGATGACAGGGCAAAAAGTTGTTTTGAACTTCAGTGTGTGTATATGACTATCTGTGTGTTTCTGAGAAGCTATCATCTTTGGTCAGATCCAGCAGAGCAGCCTCAGTTCCCAGCGAAAGCAGTGTAGTTTGAAGCATCTCTCAGTCTCATTCTAAACAGCCTGAGGGCAGAGCCTGTTAGTGCTTCTGGCCCTTCAATATGCCGAGAACCTCCTTCATTTTGTTTAATGTCTTAACAGTTCTTGGATGCAACTAGAGTTTGAGAAACCTACTGATCCCCTAGAGACACTCATCAGCTGCGATAGGAGTGATATGCAGATAATCATGCAATATACAACTGGAACGAAAAAATAATTTGTGCTTTTCCTCTGTCTGTCCTCTTGCCATGTTTTTCACTATGCATGTACATGTTTCTCCCAACTAATTCCCTTTCACTGCCACAATACTGCACAACCAGAATGAGCAAGAGTACAAAGTAAAGCGGAAACAGAAATCTTTGGAGGGCTGATGGGAATTAGTAGTAACTTCCAGCAAGTCTGAAGCAGCTCCCGGCTCCTAAAGCAGTACAGATGCGTTGCACCTTGGTGGTTTTAGGGCTGGAGGAACCAGGTTTACATCTCAAGCCTTCCATAGCAGCAGAGAAATCTTTCATCAGCTTCAGCCAAAAGGATGCTTCTACAAATGACAGTCTGCTCATCTTGTTACTAGTTATTTTTTCATATGTCTGTCTTTTACTGTAATTGAAATGAAATTGGGATATTGAAAGCTCAGGACTGTTTTAATCGGTGGGAGACAACTGAAGAGTTGACCATTAATTCAAAATTATGTTTGTTTGCCTGGGTTGTGTTGGTTTCTGGAGATTGGAGGGTGGGTTTTAGTAGAATTTCCCTCAACTCTCATGCGCTGCTTGTTAAGATTTGTTCTTTCGCCTTTTTCACTCATGGCAATTTTTAGTTGTTAAGCACAGCGTGAGGGGTGCAGGCCTCTGCTTGTAGTGATTGAATAAAGGTGTGAGACTTGTAATAATCTTCGCTGCTTTGGCAAGGTTTTTCTGCCTTGAATCACCAAGAGTGAACTTGCAAGTCTGTAGTTTTGTGCTCGATCTGTCCTTCCACATGGGGTCTTCCTCCTACCAAGTGCTAAGAGTATTCAGCTTTCACTGGAAGAAGAATGGGGGCCCTTAACAGACATTTTTCAGCATTATACTAGTTCATATAGATCAGTTAGTTGAATAAACACAATAAATGTCAAGAACAGAGTTGGAAACAATCAGTTTGACATAATCTGTGTGTGTGAAAGTGGCTGGTTTGGGGTCCATGTTCTGAGTTTTATAAATGTCCTTTGCCTCAGCTGCAGCTTGCTCTTGCTGAAGTATCTTTCCTAGTTCTCTACTTTGTTTGTGCACCTGGTGATGGATCTCTTACTCGGTTTATTCCAGTTCAAGGGCTTTTCATGTATTGTTCTTTTATATTTCATTTTCTTTGATTTCATTCAGGGTAGCCTTTTTCTGGTTGTGGTTTTGGTCTAATGCACGTGTTCTTAGGACAGAAAAACCTCCTGTTCTAAACTGTGATAAATTTTGAAAGTGCAGACTAGGAAGCCCTAGATAAATATTATTAATGAAAAAGGTATTACTTTTTATTTCTTAAAATTTACTTATTTATAATGTTAACTTGTTTTACTGATAAGCATTGTGAGTTCCATTTAGTTACCTCAGCCGAATGTCCCTGGTGTGCGAGAATGTCACACGGGCTGGCAGATCGGGCATGTGCTCTCTGGAACAGCAGCTGGAGACCAGGGAGGATATTGTAGAGCATCTCGAAAACCTCCACAGAGATATCTGTACTGAAACAAGTGAATGAACCACTTGATTTTGGCTGATCTGTAAGATCTCTAGGTGTCCTGTATTAGTGTTTTCTTTTTCATTGTTTTCCTCCAATTCTTGCTATAATTTTTTAATAGTCTTTTCTGGTTCTTTATTTTGGTGCAAGTTGAAAATGTTGGTATTATTATGTCTGAAGAGCACCGGAAGTAATCTGGTTAGCTGTGTCCTCAACTGGTATCTCAGTTAACTACCTTGAAGGTCTTTTCTGTGATGTATGCATATTAAGCATGTTTTATTTCCTGGCTGTGTTGGTCAGCACGGTGGTGTTGGCTGGCTTCTTGGAAAGCTGCTGGTTGAGGAGAGCAGCTCCACGGTGAATCAGGCACCCCAGGCCTTTGGTCTCTTTAGCTCTCTCAGTGTGCAATCAAGTCTTCCCTGATAGACCAGGAGCGTAAAAGAGACTGAGGTGCCCAGAGATGGGAGAGTGCCAATGTAAATGATCACAAACAGAAGCAATGAAGTGGGAGGGAGCCTGGAATAAGAAGCAGCAGAAAGGAAGAAGGTGATGTGAGTTCTGTGTGTACAGCAGGGATTAAAAAAATCCCAACAAAGTGTAAATTAGAGTGCATAGCATTTTTATTTTTCCCTCCAGAATAAGCTGCAGGCAGCAGATTTTTGCTTCTCTGAGAAAGGGAGGCCAGAGGAAGACAAGGAGGGAAGAGCGAGAGCAGACCCGTGCTGCATCCCCAGTGAGCTGCCCCCACTGTTGGGGCAGCAGGAGGGAGGAGGAGGAGGAGGAGAGGAGCACCAGCACCAGTAGTCGTGACTTTCCCAGGTTGTGGCACAAACCCTGCAGGCAGGAGGACCACAGCCATTTTGCTGCTCCTGGCAGCCTGTTGCCAAGGGCAACTGTTTATTTTGCCTGTGGAGCCAGGTCTGACTGTTTCGTTGATCATTTTATATCAGTTGCGAATGCAGCGTTGCTTAGCTCCTTTTTAAGCAATCCCAGCCCGTTCAAAGGCTGGATGTGTAGGAGTTTTTACAACCACTGAAACATTTTTTTTTTTTTTAATCACCTGTTTCTGGACTATTTTTGGGTGCTAGTTCCCTGTGTTTGAACCCAGAGAGCTGAGGGGAGTTTATAGGTGATGGGCTTCCTTGGGTTTAATATGATAAACTGTATTATTTTCAGCTTTATAGTAGCTTCGTTATCGACCTTTCGGTTTTGCTCATTTTAGCTACACACTAGTGGTGAGGGATCAATCATTCAGATATCCTTATTAATTTTGAGGTTTATTTCCTGGATGTTTTTAAATTAATTTGGAACCTGATAATGGTTATTTATTTTATTCTACGCCACCTTCAGGGATATTCTGGAACAGATGTAGAAATCTGGTTTGGTTATCTTCACTTGCACCTTGCAAGCACTGTCCTTTCTCTTTTGACTAGTTTTGATATTTGGGGTTACAATTTTTGGTGATGCAGTTTTCTTTGACATAAAGAGAACAGATGTGTACTTGCATGTACTCTGAACCTTGTTTTACTTTACATTCTCCATTCATTTTACCTTAAGTCCTTCTGCAATGCCTTGCAGCCTTTCCTAGATATGATTAGAAGGGAAATAAAGTGGTGTTTGATTGTGGTATTTTGCAATCTGAAATCTCATTTGAATACGTACTTCATATTTGCAAATGTGAACTAAGCAGTATCAGTGAGCACAAAGTGTACAGTGTTATATTCCTTACAAGCTACTAGATGTTCCTTTTTTTTACAACTAGGTAATGAAATGGTGGATTACCAAAAAATAAAAAAATCTGAAAACATTCCTCAGTGGATTATAGTACTCTCCGGGAGTTAAATTTTGAGTTTATGTATTACTTAAGTGTAGCATTTATGACTTGGCATTTAATAACATGACATAGACATTTATAAACCCGGTGAGATATTAAGTGATCAACCATGGAGTGATTGATTATTGAGCAATATCATCTGCTATTGGCTGTAACAGCAGAGTACAGTGCTTCATACTGCATAGAGTTATTTTATTGGCAAGGAAATAGCCAAGGTGTCATGCTGCTGTATTTTGCTGTTCTTAATTTCTTTCAGTCCAAACTATACAAATGGAGCTAGAAGCTCTTCTGTTAAATAAATAAAAATAGATGTTACAGTTTTTCATTTGAAGCATTTATCAAGTAAATCATTCGTGGTGCTTGCATAATAGTTCAGGAAAGTGAGATGATCTACTCTAAGCTAGGGTTGTAGCTGGCAGACTGAAATTTTATATGCTTGGGAATACAACAATTCTCAAGGTACAGAAATAATGAATGACTTGAAACTCCAGTAACACGTTATGTTACAGTTTTATGAAAATGTTATTTTCTGTCCAAGCTATTTTATGCCATGACTTGTTCTTTTATCCATAAACATACTTTTGTCATTTTTCTTTATGCTTTATCTTTTTACACAGTTTGCTCTGAGAAATAAGATAAACATTTGACAGCATTTGTATTTGCTGAGATACTTAGTATAAGATCGCGATTAGGCAATAAGTATTCCTTCAAAGAGAAGTAAAACATCTCAAAACGTTAGAGCTGACATTTCTCCATAAACTTGTGGCAAATGAGATTGTGAATCTGTTAGATACTGTCATCTTTTGGTACTGTTCAGCAGATCCAGTGTAAGTCTAGTAATTTATCTAAAGAAATGTATGATATGGGTCACTGCAGTCCTATAGAGGGTAAGGGGAGCTGTGTCATATATTTTGTAGTTGTTGCAGAGTTGTTTGGGATGATGCAGTTGTGAGCAATTCCAGTGGTGTTGCTATTGGAATTAAAATAAGTTGTCATTTCCTACTACATATCTATACATTGTTGTACAAGTTAATGGCAAAAAATATACTGACTGTGTTTCTTTCTTAACTGAAATGACAGTAATGGTAATACAAGTTGAGTTGGGGAAAAAGTATGTGCTTTCTACTCAATTTTCAAACTCTGCCTGATAGGCTAATGGTGTAGTTTATAGGCTTCCCCAAAGTCATGCATTGCTTGTTGAATAAATTTCTGTTAGTAATTGAAAATTTGAAAAAAGAGAATGTTTTAAGCAGTTAGTTTTGTCATTCAAGAAAAAAAAAAGAAAACCTGTAGAGACAGATTTTATCAGCATGAACCTTTCTGTATGAATGTGGTGGATTGATGTTAGTACACTGATAGCTCAAGCCTCTAACCAGGAGACAGAGACCTTACTAGACACAGCGAGGTGCAGGGGGATACATCTTTCCTATAGATCACACAAACTTTGGCATAAATAAAGCATTCAAGAATACGCAGAACTGAAATCTGTGGTGTTTTAGCTGGCTAGCACTAGGCATCTTAGTGCTTTACTAATTCTCTCTTTGAACGTAAAATCAAAAAGGAAAGATGAAGAAATATGATGTCACTGGTTTTACTAGAAATCACTTGGGCAAGCGTGCAACAATTCATTAAAAGAGCTAGGGAGAGTAAGATCGCCTACTGTTTGGTCAGCTTTGTAAATTACCAAACATTTGGTAGAACGCTGTCCCACCACTCAAACATGCCTATGCATTTTGTTGAGCATCCATAGTTTTTTTGCTATTGCTTTTGATGAATGTCAAAAAAACCCCCAAAAAAACAAAACCCACAACCAAAAAAAAAAACCAAAAAAACCCCACCAAAACAAAGAACCCCACAAAAATAACCCAGGAGATTAAATGGAAGAGTAAGATAGAAATTGGGAATGGTGTTACAAATGTTTGTTTTCTGTAACACAATTTGGAAACAAAGCAAAACTGACTCTAGGTCTGGGTATTTCTGTAGGCACCTACCTAGTTCAATGAAGATAACAGTTTCAGTCCTGGAAACTACCTGTATGAATAATTTCCCTGGGTTTGGTAAGAGCTAACTTGATTGCAGAATGACTTCCTTGATTTCACTTGTTAATAGGTTGGGTTTAAGTAATCAAGTAGTTTGATAACTAAATCAACCTCGACTGAATGATAAAAAGAAACTTGAAATCACATCAGGCAAATAGCAAAAGCCAGATTGATATCATTAGCATAAAATTGTTATATATGGGCAAAATTCAATGACATGAACAGCTTGTTTAAAAGGACAAGGAGGTCTGGAAAGGGTAGTTGCAGTAGAGATAACAGCATGTTTTGCTTGTGTCAAGTAAAGAATTAGCTGAACTTCAGCATGACATCAAAAGCTGTTGGAGTTGCTGTTATGTAGTTTCTGGCTTTTTCTGTTTCCTTATGACTCCCAGCTCCAGGGATACTGGTTCTAGTTCTATAAAACTGAATGAGGTGTGCTGCTTGTTCTGTCTATGAGGACAGTAACTTTGCTGCGGCTGTGAGTTTGGCTCTTTAAGAATGAGTTTCTAGGAAAGGGAATATATCTAGACAAAACCAGATCGGTATCTTTTCCTGCTATTCAATATATGAAGTACTAATGAGGTTATTTAATTCTGTATCATACAATGAATACGATAACACTGAGAACAGATTAGGACCTTAATCTAGAGAAGATTCCTCAGCAAATTTAAAAAGGAAGATCAAATCAGTATCTTCATCACAATTATGTACGAACGCAGTTTAGGGAGAGTGTCACTCTACCCAGGAAGAATTACAGGAATACTTAACCAACCAGCAGAAGAACCACATTGCATGGCATCCAGTAGGTATCTTTAGACAGATTTCTGAAAGTATTAGTTAATTTTATTTTTAATAGACAGCAGGCATAGTTACTCATTTTGACCTCTGTAAATCAGAAGTGAATTTGTTTTAAAGGCAAGAAAAAAATTTTCTGAAATGGAAATATTTGTAGTTGAAATTGCTTTAGAAAGAAACACATATTAATCATAACAATATACAGGATAATGAATATAGACTAATGTTCTAATCTGGTAAAACCTATTTTTAGCTTTTATTTATTTAATACTAGTTTTTCTTCAGTGTATAGATGCTGAGTTGAGGAAGGCAAATCTTTTCCACTGGCAGCAGAGTTTTTATCACTTCAACCAATAATCTCTTTGTGTATAGAATATGACAAAATGTAGAAAAAAATGTTTGTCAAGTGAAATTACTTTTACTTGTAACAGAATGGGTATGAGTTAGTATTGATACATTATGTTAGTGGAAGTGTAATTCAATAGGTGTTTGTACTTACTGAGGAAGATAAGCAATAGGTATGTATATAAAAGCAGAGAAAAGAATAAGATGGAAAAAAGCTAGCTAAGAGAGTTTTGTGAATTAAGAATAAAATGAATTGCTAAATAATTTTAGTCAAAATGTAACTGTCCTGTTAAACAAGATAACAACTAGATTAGAGAAGTTTCATCTTTTGTCACCTAGTGTAACTTCAATACAAATCTGATATAAATGGCTGATAAGCACTTCTTTAGTAAAAATTAGAATGTTTAACCCCCCCCCTTTTAACAGCAAATAAACACAGAAGCGAGCATTCCATAATAAAGTAGTCTTCTTAAAGTTCGGGTATAATGCTAAAGTGTCAAATTGCTTAGTGGTGTAGAATGATCTCAGGTTTTACCATAATCCAGTTATGCAAAAGATTATTGTAAAGAATGCCCAGTGATTGTTATGGGCATTAAAGCACTGAGAGTGCTTTAATGAAGACTTAATCCATGTATCAAGATGAGTACTCCTCCCATCAAAAGTGTTATATCAACAATTTATGCCAGGTCTTCTGTCTTGCTTCAAAGTTTGTCCATGGTGGCTTTAGATTCTCTGAATAGTCTGACCTGTTCTTCGGGGAGGAACTTTTGTAAGCAGCATTGTGGTGAAAATGCTAATAAATACTGCAGTTGTTTTGTTTTCTCCTCAATTAAATGCTTTTTCCATTACAAACCATTCTTTTTTCTTATGTTTCAATAGCTAGTTTTCACAAGATGGACTTGTCTTAAAAATAATTTCAATGCAAGTATAACCTGTGTATTCCTAACCTATATTCATCCTGGCTACTGAAACATTGATATACTGATTGGAGTTACTCATATAAAGGGAAAAAGAAGTGACTATTTCATGTCACTTGGGAATTTGGGACATGAAAATCTCTTGAGTAAGTTAAATTCTCCACTCTCACCCAGAGAGTGTTGACATTTTTGGAAGACAATTAACACAGTAAGTTCAGTGTGACTTTGGATGTTCTGTTTTTTAATTCCCCATAACATTTATAATAGCATGTTGTAGCCTTTATAGTAGCACACATATACACATAAAATCATAACACAGACTGTGAGTTTGAAGGTTTTGTTAGTACATTGTTGAAAAAAAAGTTTTTTTGGTTGTCAGTATGGTTGATAAAATATCTACTGGATTGGTAGGTAGTTACATAAAGAGCGGTAAAATCTCTTAGGGTGAATGTAACAGTATATGTAATGTGACATGCAGAAGAAGAAGCTGTATTTTAACAAAAAATGATGCTTCGGAGTTCAGTTTAAAGGATTTTTTTTTTCTTGATTTATATTTATTGTAAGTGAAAGATTATCTCAAGCAGTCACTTTCTTTTGATGAATGAGAAGAGGCATTGGATAAAACAAAGCTTTTGATTTAGTGATACTTTTGGCTTTCAAAACTCGGAATTAATTTTTAGGGTACCTTGTTATTTGAAAAACATTCTTATTTCAAAGGAGGATGTTTAGGACTTAATCCCATTCCAGACGAAGGCATAACATAGAGACCAACACCGTACCATAGTATCACACTTGTCACTGTTAATGGATAGCTACACTCTGCTCTGCTACCCTTTCAGTAAGTCCGTGCTTGAGTTTAGCTGTTGTACAATCATGACAAGATTCTGCCACCTCCTGACCCTGTATGTAGCCAGTTGTGCCTATGGAATAGAAACCTGATGTCCTAGCAAATTGGCATGGTAACATTTTTCAGTCACCTCATGGTAGCTGAAATTAATTGCAGGATAGCATCGAAGACTTAATATATTACACAAATTAGTATTTTATATGTATGGTTTTTTCATTATTACTTCGTGATGATGTCCTACTATGTAGAAATAAAAGAACTGTCATTCCTGAAACTGGCGTCCAGTGGACAGCTAATGATTGTTTCCCTCCTACCTCAATAGTATCTACCAACCTCCTAGATAGGAAATTTATTTCATTTCATGGGCTGTGTATCTGTTGGGAGTTCTTGCTCTCTTGCTTCCCAGGAGCTCCCCTGTTGTAGTGATAGTTTGCATTTTATGTTCTTGAAGAACTAGTTTATAACTGCAAATGCAGTCTGGATACTTCATGAAATCAGCTATCAGTTTTGTCACGGATTCTGTGATGAGTTGAATTGTTGCTATTTTCATGTAGGTGTTTTACCAACTCAAATCAGTAACAGGGAGTTACTCATCCTAATTGTAACCTTTGACTTCTGGTCCATAATCAGAATAGAGCTTGAAACGGCAAAACCTGCATGTTGATTGGAAAAGTGAAGTGAGAAAAGCAGATAACTCCAGGGTGTACCAACTCATTCTGAGGTTTTATGTTAACTTGCACAAGTTGTAGCTCTTTTCCGTTACCTATGGATGCACTGAAGATGAAACCCATTTAGAGTTGCTTACGCGTAATTACACCCACTTAGAAATCACTTCTGCTTTTGCATTTGCACCGCAGTTCCAACCCATTACTGAATGTGCTTAATAATAATTTACCAAGCGTTACAGCAAACAAAGAACTCCTGCTGAAGGAGAACAAATAGCTGAGTTAGAAAACGAACTGGCTGTTTTCTTAAACAATCAAACAAAAAGACCACAACCTAATTGACAGAGCCGAGTTTGGATTCTAGCTAAATGACGATCAGCACAAGTGTCTTGCCAAATGAAGAGATAATTTGGGAAAATGTGTGCTTCAGCGTTTGGTCCCTTACAGTAGGCTGTTTATTTTATTTCTGTTGCCTAAAGGCACAGAGTAAGGAAACCTAAAACTGCTGGGAAATCATCACGTTTTTTTGATTGGGTGTTTTTTTCAGTCCTCCCTGGTATAGTGATCATGCTGGCTTCCCCTTTACAACATATGGTCAGGTTTGGAGAACACCAAAGAGTCTGGCTTACGCTTTTCTCCATCTTGAGGGATTTAAAATCCTCTCTCTCCAGAGACTATGTGACCAATCAGATAATTCTGGAGTTCAACAGTTGCTGAGTTTTCAGGAATATGAATTTGGATTTGGGCACTGTAATTTGGGATAGATAGGATTTAAGCACTTAGGTGGACTTCTATATCTAGCTCAGGTGCCTAGCAAAGATACAGTGTGACTGGCTTACTAGTTTTGTGATTTGAAAATGAGTATTTCTTCCAAGAATATTGCTGCAGGTTTAACAGAACAAGTGGAAACTATTAGTTCTTTGAATCCCCTAATTATCTGTTGTCAGTGTTGAATTAATTTAAAATATATTCTTTACATTATTGTTGTGAGTATTATATAGGTTAGGATGCGTGTGATAGTATAATGTGGACAACAACTGATATTAAGGATGAACAGGTTATTATATGTCAGATATGTATTATCTGTGTTGTTACATGTGTTTATACTTGCAAGTTACAAGTACTTCCCCTATGTCACTGGTATTATTCTGACATTACAGTCAACATGAGAGGACAAAGAAGGGTTGTTACACCGCTTACTATATTACACCTTGCCACAGCAGCATTTAAGGAAAAGAAACACTCTCCATAGGTTGGAGGTGTGGTCTTGGGCAGGTCATTTAAGACTTAAATATGAATTTGGCATTTATAGTAGGACTAGGAGACAAGCCCATGCACCCTTTCTCAATTGAGCGTCTTGTACGCAAGTGGAGCCATGTTGTGAATGGACTCCTTGACTCCCCTACAATGGACAAACCTATACAGTCACTCAACTTTGTGGTTAGAGAATTTCTGTAAGTGTGAGTTTGAATTTGCTTGTGCAGAGAACAGAACTGAATATGGGTGACCCATATCAAGTGTACAAGTGTTTTAACCAGCAAGTTATTACATAAAATAATTATTTTTTTCCTTTTGTGGTCTTATGTAAGAAAGCCCAAGATGCCCCTGCAGTTTGCATTGAGTTTTCCAAGTGCTCTGAAAGGCATACTGGCTCAGGCCTGTCCTGGGTTTAGATAGAGGTTTGACTACTTTCTGGTTCCTTACTTGACTTAAATATAAATTAGCTGTGCAGATTCATAAGCTGGTAGTATTATAAACAAGACTCTTGGTGCCTGAGTATTACTGCCTAAAATGGGGGATTATGGCACATCCTTCAAGAGTAGTGTTTGGAACATATGTTATAGACTTTGACTTATTTAGATAGTTTGATAAAAAGTCACTGCTAGGAGTTTCTAAGCTGAATGTGTAAGTTTATATAACTGTGATATGATAGCTGTGCAGCTAAGTTTTACGGTTATTTTGCTTTTGGGAAATAAGCTGGGGCATGAGAGATTTAAAATTAGGGTACAAGCTACTATGTAAGCATCTGTATGTAGAAAAACTGTCTTAAGGTGAATTAGTGCTTTTGATCTACTTCTTGGTAGTAGTTAAATTTAATCTATATTTAATTGATGATTTTAGATAAATAATATCAGAACTATAGCAGTTTCCTTTCATCAATGTGAATGTCTTGGCTTGTCAGTTGGTATCACTCTGCAATTTTCTTGGAGCTGAACCTGTTACATCAAGTGAGGATCTCTTTTTCCCTTGGTGTTTAACACCTGTGATCATCCAAGATGAAGGTACCCTACTGTGTCCTCATTCCTTTTCTGCCTGTGCCCAAAATGCCTGTGCAGTTAGGAAAGCATTGTAGTGAGGTTCTCTTCTTGTCTGAGGAAAAACCATGAAGCCAAAGAAGTTAAATGCAATGTCTTAGTACTCCTACTGTGTGTGCATGTGTGTATATGCATATATACACACATATGTACATACACATGCATGCAATGTATACATTACATGTAATCTATACATTACATAAGACTCAGTAATGTATGCATAGTATGTATACATTCATAGTGTATTTCTTGTACTAGTGAAAAAGAAGTAAAGAATAAATAAATATACAGTCTGCATGGAGACAGCAAACTGTTTACCAGAATATACTGTTATCTATCTCTTTGGGAGACTGAAGGAAAAGAAAAGCTCAGATGTTAAATCAGAGAAGACAGCAGAATCAGCAACATTCTTAATAAAACTAGTAGGAAGTAATCCTGAAAACAGCTGCTTTATACTTAATTTTCAGAAATAGAGATTAAGAGTAGAAAGAAAATGTAAAAATCTAGAAAATTGATTGGTTTTAAATTAATGTTGAACATTCTTTTGAAACCAGTGTGGCTACTTTTTAAAGTACATTTATCTAACTTCCTGGAAAAGTTATATATATGTATAAAAATTCTCATTTCACTGTACTTCAGTGAAAGAAAGTGACCACCATATAAAAATCAGCTTATTAGTCTGATGGAACTTTTTTTTTTTAAATTCTTTGAATTGAGGAAAAAACATAGATAAAGCTGTGTGTCTCTATTCAATTATATAATATATATTTAGGTCTATATGTGAAAGAGGGAGGATATAGATATAGCCACTAATTTTAGATATTAATTTACTTTCTTTCCAGTTATTTTTGCAATAGAAGTGTGAACATAAGAACTTGCAAATGGTATTAAAACAAACTGAATATTTGCACTATTGAATTGTCTCAATCTTAAAAGGAGGTGTTCTGGTGAAAGACGCAAGCACATGATACACACTATTTAGTATACATAAAATACACTATTTAGAAAACCAGCATTTGTAACTAAGAGTTTTAATGTGGGGGTTTTTTGTGGCAAAAATGATTGCTTACATATTGCTTTGTAGAAATAGCAAAAAAAAAAAATCAGTATTTTTAAAAGTAATAAGGATAATATGTGTTCTGTTACGTCAAATATGTCTGCTTGGTTTTATTATTAGGACTGATTGTATTTTAACAGTCTCAACGGTGAACTACAGGAGAAGGTAAATATCAAGATAAGTAACATTCACAAATGATTGTAAATTGAAAGCTTTTCCCACACCACAGAGGTCAGAGAAATGTTCAAACCAATTAAACATATGTAGGTATATGCAGCATCCATATGTGTGCATGTGCAAAAAAGGTACATATGTGTTTGTGTGTACTCTATATGGGTATGTTTGGCAAAATACTTCAGAAAAAAAAATAATCAAATGAGTTATCCCCTATGAGGACAAATGCACACACACAGAGATACAAAATACGGTTTTGCATGCTCCCATGTAGTCTGCGGGATTTTTTTTTTTTCCTCATGGTTTTATTTGAGTCCTGACCTTGTTCAACATTGTTACGGCAGTAGGAAACAATACTGGCTTTCCTCTGACAAGCTACTTAGTGCAGCAGTAAATCAGTCAAAAAAGAAAGAGTTTGGAAAGCACCCAGCATATAGAAGGTCAGACAGTATAACAGGCATTTATGTTTTAGTATTATTTCTGTCAACAGCAGGTTAGTATACCGGAAATGTCTTCTCCTTATCTATGTCTCAGAATCATCAAAGTAATCTGTTTCCTATCCAGTGGAGTTCCAAAGGAAAGCATCTCATAGCCCTTTTGAATGCCTGTGCTGTGCTTGGATGAGCAGAGACAGCTGGAAGTAATTAGAATAGACTGACATGTGAAATCACGTGGGAAGGGATTAATCTCACTAAAGAAGAGGAATCAATGCTCTGTTCTGTAGGGGAAGAGGAGTTCAAGTACAAGAGTGAGCAGATTTTCAAAGGGGCACATGGGAATTGAGCTGCGTGATTGCACTGATGCCATTTAATATTGTAAATCACATTCTAGCCTCAGTAGATTGTATTTAAAAACAGGCTGATAATCACAGATGATAGTTTCGTAAGAGCATAGGAACTGCCAGGCAGGAATGAAGCAGTTGCTCCTTTATCCTAGTCCTCCCTCATAGCTCTCCTAAAACACACAGTGATACCAGACGAGAAATAGAACATTAATACGTACATAACTGTAAATGTTACATTTATAATGTGAAAACAGTGACATTTCCTGGACATGCAAAGTTTGATCATTTCATTTTACATGTGCACATTATTAGGGATAAGTCGGTTGGAAATCTTTCGCTCTTGAAAGGGAAAGAGCTTTTGTTTTAATGTAAGCAATATCCTTTAAAAAACCCAAACTTGTACTATATCTTCATTTTCTCTCCAACTGAATAGATGTATTTTATGTTTTGCATTTTGCATTTGCATTGTGTTAAGCCTCTCTATGTATTTTCAGTACTAGTATGACACGTATAACACACAGGTCTGCTGAAGCACCTTGCCCAGTATGTTATTTCTCCTCTTAATCTTAGTATCAATGTGATATTGTAACTGTCAGTAGTTTATTGGTGCAACAGCAAATTACTAGTCTAAGAATTTACTGTTTTACAGTCATACAAACCTGCATCATTTGGGAACTAGATAGAGCTTTTCTTCTACTATCACAAACTAAGTGATTTTTTTTTTTTAAAAATCCTGAAAAACTAGGTGAGACAACTTAAGTAATTATTGGATTGTGAGAATATTCACACATGCTTTAATAATCGCCCTAGAGAATTCTGTATTTTTGTATTGATTTGGGCCTTCATAATCTGTGGATTGGATTCAGAGACTTTCCAGTTTGTTACCCATCTGAGGTGAATTTTTCTTGTTTTTAAATTAGGTAACTGTTCTGGCAGTGATGCCTTCATAGGAGATGGGCAATGTTGTTGATGTCCTAAAGTATCGTGCTTATCTGCCATCTAGAACTGTTGATGAGTTGCCTTTTGAATGTCATTTCTCTGCATGACATTCTGGCAGTCACTTCCACCTGCAGGTGTCCTTCCTTTTGGTTGTTCAGCTCAAGCAAAACCGGTGTTTAAAATTGCGTACAATGGTTATTCTGGAAAGAAACAGACCCTTTCTTGTTTCGTAACAGCAGTGAGAAAATGCCATCCAATGTAGCAGCTGTGAATAACAGGTTAATAAAGGATGTTGTAAACTAGATAAATAATGTTATAGACAAGGATGTTCGCTGCTCTAGCCACAGGTTCCTTGCATTAAACTTTGATCTGATTCTGCTACCTGTACTGTCCTATTAGAACTAAAATATGTGCATTTCAGACCAGAGAAGGAACGGATATGTGTCCCTTATTTAGCTTCATGCCTACTCAAAGAACTGTACATGGTCATTTCTCCAGGTGGTAGAATTACTCCTTAAATTTGTAAGTTATTGTTATGAAGCTTGACAATTTATTAAACAGGCCAGAATTAAATATTGTAAATTAAATTGTAAAAGCCTGCAACATAAGCCTGTCAATCGTATAAGGTGTTGAAGAACGTTTACCCTTGGGGACAGCAGCCATTCAGTAACTAGCTTCATACCGCATGAAATTCTGGTCTCTCTTACTGTCTGAAGCTCAGGTTAATCTCTTCTGCCTCTAGCCATGAAAAAGTTAAGCATCTTGCCTAAATTATTCATTAGGACTCTCTGTGTATTTAATGGAGAGATGTCGTTTTTGCAGGAAGTCAGTCCATCTGCTTAGAATATCAGTATTTGTCCATTGGAGGTGAATTTCCCTGTTGACTACAGCAATAACCATGATAACTGACGTGTTTTTAAGCAAGAAGTGCTCGTATGTTTAGAGACAGAAAGGTATCCTGTGCTTAGAACAGCTGTTCCAGCCAAGAATGCAGCCAAAAACAGAGCAGAGCCTTTTGACGAGTATTTTGAGCCCATTGCCTTTTAGTCACCGAAAGATCCTCTAGTAAAAAATAAATAAACAGGAATTAAAAATTAAATAGTAACAGAAAAAAACTGTCCAAATGGTAAAGCTTGTTGTACTTTAAGTAGTTGCCTGTTTCTTGATGAGAATAGAGACTTTTTCTGTCATCCATTATGAACGGGATGACAGAAGCTCTCTGGCAGAATACTGCCCAGTCTTCGCTGAGACAAACTAAAAGACCGTAAGAGTCTGCTAGCAATCAGCTGGAAAGGTGCAACAGCACCCTCTTCATTGCTCTTGAGAGTCTCTTATTCCACCAACAGGGCACCAGGTGACCTTGCTAGAAATCCCATTCACATGGTATTAGACTTTATTCTAACTTTTGAGAGTAATTTTAAACAAGTATTTTAAATATCTAATTTTATATATGCATATATGCACCCTTGTATATGCATATATACACACATATTTATAATGGGGGGAAAAGTTAATTAAACTAACCTACAGAAAATGATTGAGTTTTGGAGAACAATTTTCATGTTTCCAGAGAGATTCTTCATTTTTAAGCTAGGAAATTTGTTTTCTACCCATCTATTGTATGCGTACTTATGTGTGTGTGGGTGTACACATTCTGTGTAGTAGTTTACATAGCTCTCCAGGCGCTAATAATTAATTCCCCGAAGAACTGGGTAAGGCAATGTCGGGCTGGTTTGTTTATTGTTTCAGGGTAGGCCATAATCATCTGTTCTACATGAAGTATTTTTAGGTTTCAGCCTGCATACAGGGGGATTATACAAACATAGGGGTGATGGTATTGAGTCAGACCAAGGTACATGGAGCAAAGAGTTCTGTCTCCATCAGTGACAGATGCCAGAGGAAGGGCAAGAACAGGGGAAGTGTATTTTAGATTTTCCCCGGATACTCTCCTAGTATGCACTTCTGTAGGCAGAGGTCCTTTCTTCATATGTACTTAGGCTCTGCCAGCCTCACTTTTGTCCAGTTTAAAGTTCTCTTTCTCAGACTCCCTTGAGGTTTTTCTGGCCTTTGCCTGTGTACCTGTTTTCTGCTGGTGTTGCCAGTCTTCATGGTGTGTTTCTTCTCTTTATCTATTCTGTTGATTTTTACCATGTGGCTTCCTTTGTTTTGTATTTGTTTTCAGTCCCTTCAGGTAAAGCTTTCATTTTCTATAGTCAGAGCTTTTTTCTGATGATTTCTTACCATTTGAAGGAGAACTATTAGCCAGAAATTACTGTTTTGAAATGCTTTTTTTCCTCTAGAACTGGTCTTGTCAGTAGGATTTTTGTCTATTTTTTAAATAAATAAGTAAATAAAAAGGTGCATTGAAAGAATATTACAAGCTGCAAAGTCAAGCGCTTAAAAATTGGATACACAAGACTTTAGGTGACAAGTGTGACCTTCATTTGCGCCTTCCTTCCTAAGTATAAGGTGGTTTTAATTACATAATGACTTTCAGGTTTATTTTTTCCCCCACAGGACTAGGTATAATATTTCTTTTTCATTTAGAATATTTGACCCGGTTCATTATTTACTGTATATTGCAAAAATCAGCGAGTGAATACAAAGTTACTAATTTTTTCTTGCAGTATGACATAAAGATTAAACCAAAACCAGTGGCTAGGTTAATCAGAGAAACATCAGACATGATTGTATTTAGTATATGATAGCACTTTAGAGCTCCCAAAGTGATAAAGGGATGTAAAGTCGCATTTGTGTCACAGTCCTACAGCTTTAGACTCTGTCCTTCAGCAGCCTTCCATGGTCTATGAACTGAGATTCCTGAACAGCTGCTAAGATAGGTCCGAAATGTTTTATGTGGGAAAACAAATTGGTGTAAGACAGTTGATCTCTTATGCTGTGCTGTAATTAACTGTGGCTATACCTGTGTTGTGCAGCTGAGGCCATCCATGGAGGAGCTTCTGTCCTTGCCATTAAAACTCTTTTACCCTCTAAAATGCAGCGGTTAAATTTGCAGTGCATACGGAGAGCAATTCCTCGCTTTGCCTGGGAATGGTTTGAGAGTGGCCCAGCTCAAACCCACTCCAGAAACTTTTTAAGAAGTTTCACAGGGTGGATGAGTGCAGTCCAAGGACTGTGCCCCGGATCAGGTTTAATTTAGGCATGTATCACCATCCGTGGCTGTATCTGTGAAGTCTCTTTATATACCCGTTCTGAGGTGGCTTTGCATTGGTTACAAGCAAGCAACCTGATAGGGGTGACCTGTAATCATTACACTGCAGCCTATGAGGGGAAGGCACCTCCCATTTCTGGGATGCATATTCAGTGCAAGGATTACACTGCAGGTATGTTTCTTATAAATATTTCATGGTGAAGTGTGACCTTTATTTGCTTGCCAGGCATCTCATGGCTCTAATACAATAACCTGTGACAGATTGTTTGAACTGAAGAGCCCTGGAGCCCTGCTGTAGGTGAAAAGTGGATGCTCCTTACTTACAGTGAAGCATGTCAAACAAGGGAACAAAGAGAGATCTTTTTAAAAAAATAGCAAAGCCAAACAAACAAACAAACAAAACCAGCCTATGAATAACAATAAGCAGCAAATAAGGGAAATACAAAGTTGGCAACCTGTTTTTTTCAGAAACATATCTCCATGGACTGTTCAGAGGATAAGGAATTGGTTGGATGGTCGCATCCAGAGGGTAGTGGTCAATGGCTCAATGTCCAGATGGAGATCAGTGACAAGTGGTGGCCCTCAGGGGTCCGTATTGAGACCAGTACTGTTCAATATCTTCATCAAGGACATACACAGTGGGATGGAGTGCACCCTCAGCAAGTTTGCAGGTGACACCAAGCTGAGTGGTGTAGTTGACACACTTGAGGGATGGGGATGCCATCCAGAGGGACCTGGACAAGTTCGAGAAATGAGCCCCTGTGAACCTCATGAGGTTCAAGAAGGCCAAGTGCAGGGTCCTGCACCTGGGTTGGGGCAATCCCCGGGGTCAATACAGGCTAGGGGATGAAGGGATTGAGAGCAGCCCTGCCAAGAAGGACTTGGGGGTACTGGCGGGAGAAGAGCTGGACATGTGCTGGCAATGTGCGCTTGCAGCCCAGAAAGCCAACCGTGTGCTGGGCCGCATCACAAGAAGCATGACCAGAAGGTTGAGGGAGATGATTCTGTCCCTCTACTCCACTCTGGCGAGACCCCACCTGGAGTACTGCATCCAGCTCTGGAGCCCTCAGCACAGGAAAGACATGGACCTTTTGGAGCGGTTCCAGAAGAGGGCCACAAAAACAATCAGAGGGATGGAACACCCCTCCTATAAGGACAGGCTGAGAGACTTGTGATTGTTCAGCCTAGAGCAGAGAAGGCTCCCGGGAGACCTTATTGCTGCCTTTCAGTGCTTAAAGGGGCCTTATAAGAAACATGGGGACAGACTTTTTAGCAGTGCCTGTTGCAACAGGACTAGAGGTAGTGATTTTTAAACTAAAAGGCGATATATTCAGACTAGATATAAGGAAAATATTTTTCACAATGAGGGTGGTGAAACACTGGCACAGGTTGCCCTGAGAGGTGGTAGATGCCCCATCCCTGGAAACATTCAAGGTCAGATTGCATGGAGCTCTGAACAGCCTGATCTAGTTGCTTATTGCAGGAGGGGGTTGGACAAGATGACCTTTAAAGATCTTCTCCCACTCAAACTGGTCTATGATTCTGTGAAAAGGTACCTGCTTTTAGTGTTTCTGAATTCATGCACATAATTAACAAGTTGAGTCCACCACCTTCCGATCTGTGCTACCCATGCTACATTTGCTGTCTTTGGCTATATCACATTCGCTGATGCTTTCTCTTTGCTTTCTCAAAGGTGTAAACCAGCTGCCTGCTTTCTGCCAAATAGTAAATACTCGATACTGACTCAGCTTCTCTGGTTTATCAGAAGAATATCTTCAGTCTATGTCTCTGCCCACTAACTATGCAGTTGTATGCAAGAAGCATTGTGGGGAGCTCACAGAGAAAATCTGTACAGGTCACCTCACAAATGAACACTTCCTATTTTGTCAGATGTAATGCTATAATTAGCTTCTTCTAGACTTTGTGTTCTTTGCACTCTCTGGTTATTTTCCTTAACAATTACTCAGTGTTGTGAAAGCTTTAAAAGCAATGTACATGGAGCTGACTAAAAAGGAATTAGAACAGGGCAAGATGCATGTGTTTCTGAGTAAAAGGATGAAGCCACTTGAATGTAATTTTATTAATGGTAAGGCAAAGCCTCTGTTGCCTAACTGAATGCAAGAAGAAATGGAATTCGTAGCAGTTAAAGAGATTAAATGCTTTGGTTAACTACCCAGAATGAGTTACAGAATACAGGTATGAGCTGGTAGTTAGATGGGGTGACAAGGTGTCATTTCTGTCAAGAAGATCTAATGAAGAACATAATGGGTGTTGTACAGGGATGGGGCTAATGAGAAGGAGGCATAGCACTCCAGATGTTGGACAGGACTACAGAGGGGAGGTGGTGGTGTTCTCGTTGGAAGAGAGGGATATGACCTGAGTATTTGATTTAATTTGAGCTCTGCCCATTAAGAGGAATTGGAGGCTCCTAGTTGTCTCATTACAACTTCTGACACTGAAGTTCTGGCACAGATTATGGGTTTTGCTGTAAATTATGCCTGGTAACTGTGCTCCAGAGGGGCATAACATTATAATATGTTGCGTTTTGGCTTCCATGTCAGTACATTTTGAAGCATGTCAGCACGCTGCCTATTTTTGACTTGACAGTAGGAGCATAGAGATTCTCAATGTTGTCTTAATTCACTGGAGCACATTTCCAGAGGATGACCCCACCTAGTACAGCCAGTTTCTCTGCATCTGTTATGGTTTCTGTTTGGCACGTAGATCCCAGGAATCACTTCTGAAAAGTTTAGTATTAAACTTTGAAGTAGCTTTGCCAGAGTCTATGAAAAATTAGTTAATCTGTATAGAAGGAAAAACGTCTGGATTGTGCTGTCCTGTGACACAGCAAAGAGACCTTATACAGCATGGCAAAATGTGGCTTTGGTCAAGATACAACATTTAGTATGTCAGACTGAGAATCTGTGGATGGACACAGCTCTCAAGACTATCAAGCAGATTGCCATGCCTTGTGTGTGGAGGGCTGCATACCTCACCTCTCTTCATAGTGCCATAGGGTAATACAGGTAGGAAGGCAACTTTGCCCAAACATTTAGAAGATAGTCTCCCAATATCATTCACTTACAGTCAGATAAAGGAGTTAAACTGAAATTTTGATCTGACTCAATGCTTTTCTCATATGTAGACATAGAGGTAGTTGGTCCTAGATATTGCTAGGTACCTGTTAAAAAGGTACCAGAGATTTACTATTTACCAATCACTTGCCAGTGATTACTGCATGACAACCTAAACCACTGAAATTTCCCTCTGTATTGTAGGAGCAGTATATGTCCTAGTCACTAGACCACAAAGGACGTAGGTATAGGAACATACACAAATGGATACCAGCTGTGCTGTCTCATGCCCTGAGCTGTCCAGAGATAAGACATCTCCAGATTTGAAGCCAAGTATTCAATCTTAAGTGCTGCTCCATGCTTTAGGAAGTTTGACCTATTTCCCTGCTGGGACATACTGTGATAATGACATGGCTCTCTAGCATCTGAACTAAAGCTATCTCATGCTCATAGCACAGGCAGTGCAAGCATAAATCTGTTAGCCCCTTGTCATGGTATCTAAAATCCTGCTACATTTATTTAGACCAAATATATATTACTCTTGTTTTGCTGCTGCTTCTGGCAAAGCAGTCCTGCTTCCCTGAAGCCTAGAATTAGGTATTTGACTGTAGGATTTCAGGAAAACCTAGCTTGATCTGGTGCCTTCTTTAAGCAGCTTTATCTTTTCATCTGGGCTGTTGTGAATCTTACTCTGAAGTTCCTGGCATTTGCATGTAGTCCTGTGCAGCAGCAGCCTTGAGTCTGCACCATGAAACTCCATTTTTAAAAAGAGTCTGTCAACAATTAACACTTCTTTTTTCTTACTATCTTCCATTCAGTAAATAGATAACTTCGGTTTTGAGCACTGCTATCACTTTTCCTCTGGTGATAAATGCTGCTGTCACTTGTGCTGTAGCTGAATAATGATTTCTTTCGAAGTGTAATTAAAGCACTGCCTTCTTCATAATCATCATTTTTTTTATATGATAAACTTGATTCAATGAATAGCTGTCTGACCCACACAGCAGTACTGAAGACTTGTTTTTATGACTTTTTGTCAGCAGAGGCAGAAACAATACGTCTTATAAAGTGCTGTATTCATTTTAATGTGAATGCAGCAGGTTGGAAGGCACCTCAGGAGGTTACAGTGTGCAACCTCCTGCTCAGAGCAGGGTCAGCTCTGAAGTCAGACCAGGTTATTCAGGACTTTATCCAGGCTTGTCTGGAAAACCTCCAGGGCCTGCACAACCTCTGCACAACATCTGTCTGCAGCTGATTGCATCTTAAAAAGAGACATTCCAGAGATTGAAAAGGGAATGAAAATACATTAAAAAAAAGAGATACTTGGTGAAGCAGATGTTGTAAATCAGATGTCGTTTTACACATTTCTTTATGACCACTTAAGTTCTTAACTACTTCAGTGTTTACTTCTTCTCATCCAGTGTTTCGAGTACACTAATTGGCATAGCTTAAGTTCTAAGGAGATGTTAGGAAGCATATAAGGTAAAACTGCATTGGGTTAAATTAATTGCCTGTTTCCTGGCCTTGAGAAGCTGCAAGTCAGTGAACAAAGTTCTATTGCCTGCTTGTCTGATGAGAGGGCAAAGTGGCGAAGTGGAGCGTAACTACCTGCTGATGTTATTTTTTGCAGTTCCATTAGACTTGGGCTCATCTCAGCTTTTCTCTTCCACCAGTCTTTATCAATGCATTCTTATATAACCTCAGTCTGCTCCAGTATCATCCAGAGAAAATGTGAAAATTGACACTTCTCTTATTCAGAATAAAGACTGAGAGATGCTTGGAAGTCATACCAATAAGCCATATACACCCTTCAGATGAGCACTTTCCTCTTGAGCTGTGCTATTATCCGTGCTTCGGTTCCACGGTCTGGCTCTGAGTTCTGGGGAAGTGTTAATGAGCTGGAGTCGTAGGAGAGCAATTGTCTGCTCTTCATTGGAAAGGAAATGCAGTCTTTGATCATAATTGCAAATATAAATTGCCCATCCTAAAAGCTAAAAAGTCAGAAAGCTTGGTTTAATTTCTTTTGGAGAAACAGAGATGCTTCTTTGAGACGTGATCAAGGACAAAAATCTCTGCAGTTTATTTACTTATCTTAGTATAAAAGACTACATTACTATGCACGAATTAAAAAGCAAGGTCATAATAAAAATGATGCTCAACTAACTCCATAAAACTTGGTAGCTAAGAGATGCTCTCTATATAATTTGTTTCTCTCTCTTTTTTTTTTTTATTTTTTATTTAAATGAAAGGTAACTTCAGGATCATGCTTTTATAATTTCTTCCCTATATAATCCAAAGAAAAAATGTCCATCTTTTGCAGGGGCTAGTCTGGCAAAACAGTGATTTGACAGTATAGTGCTTGCTTGTTGGAGTAATTAATGCATTCTGTCATTAAACAGCTTTTTGTGATGGCATTAGCTTTTTGTGCAAACATCTTTGATGTTTCTGGTATAGCCATACTTTCTGGGGTATATTGAAGGGGAAAATTTTATATCTTTCAAGTCAGATGTGCTTCTTGGTCTTGTAATTCCTTTTTGCAATTTACCAGATGGCATCAGATTTAAACTCGTGTTGAGACTTTATACTATGCCAAAGCATCTGAGGATCGATTAAACCCTTTGACTATTCAGTTCAAACTGTGACAGAGGATTTATTTAAAGATTTTTGTTTAAAACATTGCCAACAACCTGTTAAAAATGTCCGGAGAGGTATGACTGCACTGGGAGGACATGACAATAATTGGAAGTTTCTCTTTTGCAGTATTTGTATGCATTCAAACATATGAAACACGGTCCTCATTTTATTTATGCAGATGGAAATTTTTAATTTTGCAGATGAAAATGCTAGCTATCACCTGGGAATTTAGTACCATTGTTTTTCATAGCAGAAATACAGAAAGTAAAATTAAATTCTGTAGCAGGGGCCTTACAGATGTGATGAGTTTAAATAAGTGATTGGCCATAGTGGCTGGTCAGTCTCTGGGTAGGCAGTTCCATTTTTTCCTATGGCTGTCAGTGATGAGAGGGAAGCAGAGTCTGCCTCCTTGTCTCAGTGTGGTATCAGTCTTAGTAATGCTGTGGTCACAATATTTAGGAGATGAATAATCATGCTTGTCTATGTGAAATTTAAGTGCATGTCTAGGAAACCAGATAGTAGAGAATAAAGTGACTTTTTTCAGAGGGGGGAAAGCAAATGGGTAGAACCAGGAAAGAGCTAAAGTCTAAGGCTGAAGCATCTTTCCTATGAGGAGAGGCTGAGAGAGCTTGGTTTTGCTTAGTCTGGAGAAGAGAAGGCTCAGAGGGACCTTATCAGTGTGTATAAATACCTGATGGGAGGCTGTACAGAAGATGGAGCCAGGATCTTCTGGGTGGTGCTTACTGACAAGACGAGAGGCAGTGGGCACAAATTAAAACACTCGCAATTCCATCTGACTGTAAGAAAAAGTGCTTTTTTTTCTTTTCTTTTTTTTTTTTTTTTCTCCTTCTAACTGTGAGTGCAGGCAAACACTGGCACAGTTTGCCTAGAGAGATTGTGGAGTTTCCCTCCTTGGAGATACTCAAAACCCAACTGGACACAGTCCAGGGCAACCTGCTATAGCTGAGCCTGCTTGAGCAGGGGGGTTGGACTAGATGCTCAAGAGGTCCCTCTCAACCTAAACTTCTGTGATGCTACTGCTTAGATTTAACCTTCTTTGAAAGTAGACCGATACTTTAAAAAAGCAGCTCCTGTACATGCTTTTGTACATAACACTTTTATTACCTTTTGTAACTCTAGTCACAAAAGCAGAATAAGGTATTATTCGAGCTTTGTGTAGACAGCTTTTTTTCTAAATTGCACCTGACTCTTCAAAATGCTTTACTGAAATGGAATTAAAAATGAGAATTTACATTTTGCAGAATGAAAATTTATCTTTATTTTATTGAAGATTAAGCAGTTCAAAAGGAGCAAGTACAAATGGCAAATTATAGTACTCTAGGTTGTAAGAGTTTTTGATTTGTGAGGGGAGAGTATGTAAGGGTAGATATAGTTAAAAGACCAGAATAAATATTTGCTTTAATTACTTATTTGCCCATGTTCTGAAGAAGTAAATGCTTCCCTATGCCATGTCTTCAGCTTAAGGTTAGTTTTTTATCATGCAAATGTCAGTAATATCACAGGCAAGAGCCTTTAGCTAAGACTCCATTTTAGCACAGTCAGTGCTGAGCATACAAATAAGGTAGAGAAAATACCCTTTGCACTGACTTAAGTATCAACGACATTGTGTTCTGCTTATGAACATGAGTCACCAAATGTACACTTGCATGTAATTTAATGCCACAACAGACCATATAAAAATGGAATTCAGGTTTAGTTTTTCCTCTAAATGTGACCCATGATACGTCGCTCGATGTAATATTGCTGCTGCTGGATAAGAGGGAAGTTAGGTGACAGGAAAAATAAAAATGCTGAAATAAATAGTCCTTTTTTCACAGTTCAGAGAAGTTGCCAGTTGGTTCCCCCAAGATTTGAGCTTATGTCCATGCACAAATGACTTGTGTATGGTGTGAAGAATGAGTTGCTAAAGTTTTCACACGCTACAAAACATTGCAACAGAGAAGCTAAAGGAGAAAAATAGTTGAAGGATATGAGACTGCTGAGTGAATGGGAGGTAAAATCACAGATAAAATTCATTTTTTATGAATTAAATAACCTCAGTCAACTAATTACCTGTGTGCGTATGGTTGTGTATTTCCTCACAAACCCCCACCAAATGGTAAGCTTTTAATTAGATTTTGTCATCACAGAAAAATATCTTGGAGTTGTCACAAGAGGGTCTTTGAAAAAGTAAACTCTGTGTTCAGGAGTCAAAAGATTAAATAGAATTTCCTAGGAGGCGAGTGAAGAACAAACCAAAAATGCATTATGCTTCTCTTTAATTTCATATTATACCCATATCTTGAATTCTTCTGGAATTATTCCCAAGCTCAAAAAAAGGTTATTCTAGGACCTGTAAGGAAATGGCGAAGGGTGACCTGGCGACTCAAAAGTACAGGAACACTTCTGTGCAAGAAAAGATAAAATCCGCTAGGATGTTTCATCTGGAAAAGAGACTGTTCATAACTGTTATGATGGTTATGTAAAATCACAAATGATGTGAGAACACAACTAAGCAATGATTTTACTCAGAACCCAGGTATTGGGGAACAACAAAGTAAAGCATTAGGCAAGAAGTGTGAAATTGAGGGTTGTTTGTTTTTTCATTGCTTGTTTTACATTTGGTAATGAAACTGTGTAACTCCTTCACTGAAAATTCTGTATAAATAAGTTCTAAAAGAAACAATTAGACAAATTTGTGGTAAAAAATCCATGAAAGGCAAATACGTATACATACAGATACACTCTTTCGGGCTTAGGCAGCCTCTTCAGGATTCTGAAAATAGCATAGTTTTCTCAGGGAAACATCTTTCTATGTTTATTAGATTTTTCTTTGAAAGTCTACCAGTGCACACAGTCAGTGAAAAGATGTAGGGGCACCATAATTTCTGCAGTTATTGCTGTATTTTTGGGTTTTTTTTGGGAAAAGAGAGATTAGGTTAATATCTACTGAGAAATGCATTGACCGCCAGAGTGTTTACTAGTCTAATTGTGCTGGAATCTGGAATCTGTGTGTGAGGTTTTGTGTATAGTTTTCATATGGGGACAACTTTCTAAATGGGCCCCTTTTAGCCTCTGCTGACTCTGTTAACTAGGGGCTTAGTTCAGTTGCCTAAACACACATGCCCAGTCCCTTGGATATGCATTAGGGTGCTCAGCTGTTTACATGAGGCCAGCGTATGTCACAAGATATATAAGAAATTCAACAACTTCTTGAGCAGCAGTAGTACCATGGTGTGTCTCAAATGGCACTAGATGCCTGTAGTTAAGTAACTGCATAGAGTCCTTGTTTTCATCTGGAAGAGGTGGGATCTTTAAATATGTACCAAAATTTAGGAGCCTTAATATCAAAATTATTCTCATTTTTAAAAATCAGATTTACAGGGCTACAACTTGGAGAGCTGTGCTTTGTTTTATCAGGGTTGTATCCAAGGAGGGTAAGTGGTCTTCATTCTTACCACGGCTGATAGGAATGCATCTTTACTGAGATTTCCACTGCTGGAGGTTCCTCTTTTCCCATTAGCTTCAGTGTTTCTGTCTATTTTAAGGGTATCTTCATAAATGAAGAAAAAGTTATAGTTGGAAATCCATCTCTGGGAAAAAATACAGAGCATAGTTTATTAAAAATCTTAAATTTTAAGTCATTTTGTTGTGACATTATATTCTCTTGTCTGTTCTTTTTATTCCTTGTTATATCTCGTGTCTTGGACAGTCCCTGTTCTGAGTAAGTCTTAGTATATGTATTTGTTTTTAAAGAGCGTCTAGCACAGTGAGACCGCAGTCCTTATGGATGCCATGGCTGAAAAAATAAGTGATCCTTAAAATGGAAATGATTTGGCCCCCACAAAATGGTAGATTGCAAATTCTTTACTTATGGATGGTCCCATTGAAATAAATGGTATTACTCACCAGTGTAAACTCAGCAGTTGTAAATACAGAGTTCTGCCTTGCCCAGAGTGAAACAAACCTGCATGTAATTTCCTGTGAGGACATTTGCTCTTACAGAAGCTTTGGATGTAAAAGTTCTGAGTTTGGAGGTGCTTATAACAACAGCCATTTTGGAAAGGAAACAGTTTCACAACCGTGTAGATTCTCTTTCTGTTTAAGAAACTAAAAAATTTCTGCATTATTTTATATATTAAGCAGTTGAATATTTCTTTGACCGTTAAATCTTTATTATGGCAATTTGATACCAGTCTTTCAAACAGCTAGAGTTATATTAGCATTGCTTTCTGGAAAGTTGGTTCTCTTGCACCTTGTTCACATATACTCTAGAAATGAAAAATATAGAAATGAAAAATGTGAAATGCTATAGCCTGTTCACTTGCTCTCTGTTTAATCAGTTACACCTGTATGATGTGAATGCAAAGTAGAAGCTGAATCCTGCCAAACCAGTGTATTTTCTCAAATGTGCTTCTATTTTTTACTTGGCATAAAGCAGTGAAGAGACTGGTCTCCTATTAAATTTTGCTCACTGCTTTTATGTTTCCTAGCATCTTTTACTTATGAATTCTTGTGTCTGCATGCTGAAAACACTGGTTCCTCCCCAGAATTTCTCATTTTATAGTGCATATGTGGGGCTTTCATTTAGCTTTCATCATTCAGAAGCTTTCAGAATACTTACCTAACTGAAGTTTGTAATATATATGATTATAGATATTTGCAAGAGAAGAGATTTAAGGTAGCATTATTTTTAAGGTTGTAATTAATGGGCTAATCTCTCATCCCTGTATCAAGAAAGAGGATTTGCTACAAAAGAATCTGTAAGTCCTGAATACGTTGTAATCCACTGAGCAACCCAAGTGTCTGGACCAATGATACCGACAGGCTCTTACAATTGCTATGAGTGATCTACAGTATGTGGCAATTGAAGTGGGGTTTTTTGTTTGGTTGGGTTTTGTTTATTTATTTATTTATTTATTTAAGAATTTTAAGAAATCTTTTTGTATTACAAAGTAGATCAGGGGCTCTGTAACTGTTATACAACTAACCTTATATAAGGAGCCAGTCGGTCTCGCAATCCACAGACCACCATAGAACTTTCTGAAATACAGAAGGAACAAAATTGACTCTCTAGGAGATTTGCATGCTGTGCATATCTATAAACAAAAAAGTAAAAGCTGTTTCTTAAATTTTTTCTGTGTATTTCAGTATGTGGATCTGTGTTAATGTGTTGTAAAAACACATGATGGCTCAGCTATTTCTGGGCTTACGTGTCAAAATGTGCATCAAAAATGTCTGGTTCAAAAATACACATCCTAGCTTAGACTTTACTGACTTTTTTAATAAGATGGTTGTCTTCTTCAGCTGTATGGATCCAGAAATATGTGTGTTAGGCCTGTCATAATGAAAACTTACCATTTGAAATCATAGGATAATTTGGGTTGAAAGGAACCTCAGAGTTTCAGCTAGTCCAACCTCTTGCTTGAAGCAGGGTCAGCTGTGAAATCAGACCAGGCTGCTCAAGGCTTTATCCAATTGGTCTGGAAAACATCCAAGCATGCACAACCTCTCTGGGCAATCCGTGCCGCTCCCTGGCAGCCTTGGTGAAAAAGTTTCTCCTTTGTCCAGTCTGAACCTTTCCTCTTTTAACTTACGCACATTGCCCCTCACTTTCTCACCAGGCACTACTGTGAGGAGCCTGGCACCATCTTCCCACTGATCCCCTCATAGATATTGGGGGATTGCTGTTAGGTTCCCCAGAAGCCGTCTCTTCTCTAGGCTGAACGAGCCCTGTCATAGAATCACAGAATGGTTTAGATTGGGAGGCACCTTAAACATCATCTAGTTCCAACCCCCTTGCCATGGGCAAGGACACCTCCTACTAGACCAGATTGCTCCCTCAACTTCTTCTCATATGGCAGGTACTTCAGACCTGTCTAACTTGGTGACCCTCCATTAAAAACTCTTCCATCTCTCAAGGTCTTCCTCTGGGGTGGGGCAGTCAGGGGAGACAATACAAGCTGGATGCAATATAAGTGGTGTTGTTGAAAGAACTTCTATGTGTGTCTCTCATGACACAATCTTCCACGTGCAAATTCCATCATAAAATTTAGGCTTACATTTTTATTTGGAAAACAAAGAATATTCATAATTTAATTCAATTTGTGTAAGTTATGGTGTATAAAATAAAGTATTGGGTGACATTCACATTGCCAGATGTAGGAGTATTCATTGTATGTGTCTCCATCTCAGCTGGTTTCCTAGAATTCCCTTTACAGTCAGTGAAAAAAAAAAAACAAAACAAAAACAAATAAGAACTTCTAGTGTTTTGCCTCAGCCTGGACTAAACATCTGACATATGAAAGACTAAATTTAGCCTTTAAAGTACTTGTTTTTACCACTGACTACAATGGAGCTGAGGAGCACTTGCGAGTGCTGGGGACTACCTTGTAGAGTCTAAGCTTAGGTAGCCACAGTCTTTACCTTTGGCCAGCACTGATTTGCTTGTAGACCCACTGAAAGGAAGGCAGAAGAAGATTCTAATCTAAACTATATCTTAATGAATGCATAGATGATGAACCTCATGTGATTGCATGAATAGAAAAGAGTAGGGATCTTCATTCAGAGTGAAAAAAGAAAGGCTGTTAGTGACAGAGGTACAAGGGAATACAGGTTGGGCTTCCTATGAATACTCTGTAAACTTCAGTACAAATTTGCAAAATTATTAATAAAATATTCTAACCAAAGCACAAATCCCTAGCCTTTTAAAACCCACTGGTATTAATTATGGAAGATGTATTTATGTGTTGGAATATTTTGAAGGTGAGTTAAATATTTTTATGAAGTTTCACTTAGAAATTTCACTATTTTTGCCTGTTCATTTAGATAGAAGTGCTGTCAACTCTAGCTTATTAATTTTTTATATTACTGTTTTGAAAATATTTCCACAATAGCTGTTGCATAGTCTTTCTGTAGTCTTTACCTGGGTTTTTGGGGTTTTTGTTTCTTTCTTTGTTTGTTTGTTTTGCCCCAAGCTTCCCTCATAATATTTTTTAACAAAAATAGCAAGTCCTCTGTTCAGAGGTCCTCCAAAAGATTCTCTTTAGAACTAATAATAGCTTTCTTTAAAAGCTACTAGCTTCTACTTCCCCAAAGTAGTTTTTTACTAAAAGATAATAGTCTAAGCAAAATGTTAAACTTCCTTTTACTGCATAACAGTAATTTGATGTGACATTTCTGTATTGTATTATTATCAAGCTCTGCAAGCTTATTAAATCATGTTCCAAGTGATCAATGGATTTATCCTTTGCAAACTAAAGTGCTTATCATTCATGGCATTCCTCCTTTGTTCTGGTGGAATGGAGACAGTTCTAATGCATCTTGTCAGGTCCTCATTTTCTTTATTTCTTGGAACATGATCTTTACTTTTGCATAAGAAATTGGATAAGTGAGCATTAAGTAATAGCCAAATACATTTTTTTTTCCCTCAGAAATAAAGATAACCACATCTTTTCTTTTTTTTTTTTTTTTGAGGCAGAGCACAGTCAACCACAACCATCCCAATTTTTCAGAGTTCCTTCAAGATGATTCCTTCATTTTACAAATTATGTAAAACTGACTTCTCAGTGGGAGTCCAAAATAACAGAATGGAATTAATCATGTGGGATGGAGAAAATAATCAGATGTTGGACTTGGTCCACCCTGTAAATGGTTGAAACCAACTGTATTTCTATGTCAATTGTTAACACTTACAAGCTTAAAGACATTGCTGCTGTACTCTGTTTGCTCAAAAATCACTTTCAAATTTACTCATGGGCAGGAATTCAGAAGAGATGACCATAAGAAGAGGCAAAATTTTGATTCCTAACTGGGATCCATGTATATCCTTATCCTTTTGGCTTTACAGAGTAACTTCAGAAAGTATTTGATGTAATAGTTGGCCCCAAACAAGCAATCTAACACTCAGGTATTAATTTATGGCAGTTGACATGTTATATATGTTATATATTATATATTATTATATATTATAGAAATGTTACTCCCCAGTTTCTTAAAAACTAACCAAAAAACTGCACTTTCTTTTGTTCATAATTCAGCAGCGCACGATTTCCCTAACAGTAAGGAGATGTGAGAATGTTGTAGAAAAAGAGAAAGATACATCCTGCTGTGAAAGGCAAATAAAACATTATCATGAAAAATATATAAAATCCTAGACAGGAGAGCTGTGTCTTAATTATGGAATAAAGTATCTAATCTCAAAAAAGAATGGGTATAGAAGGATATATAGTAGGGAGCGTATAAGTAGGTGACATACCTTCAGAATCATGAGTTTGTATTACTTTGTAGTCATATGGTTTCAAAGTTTGGTTTTGTTATATGTCACAGTGAAGATAAAATCTTTTCTAGTGTTGGCATAAAACACATATATTGGAGTTTCTGTTTTTCACTTGAAATGATCAGGTATCCTTTAGATCTGAGAGCTCACTATATAAAAGGTGAAGCGGAGAAAAAGCTCACAGTTACATTTAAAATAGCTCATAATACTACAAGTTGCTACAAAACTCATTTATAAAAGAAATACTTTTTTAATATATTATCCTTCCTGCATTCCTTCCTTTGTTCCTCCCTCTCAAGATTTGTTCTCCTGTCATTAGTGCTGAGATATTTAACCTAAAGTTCACTTTTTCTGGATTTTATAAGGCTGGTAGAAAGAACTTATGCCTTAAAAATAGTAATTCCCTCCTGTATACGATTTTACTAGTGATATCTCTGTGTTCGCTGTGTTATCATGCTTTGGAGTTCTTATTTCAAAAGAAATAATAGTATTTCAAAAAGTAATAATAACATAGTAATGCAAAATTTGACCCATTTGTAATTTGGAATTTCCCTTTTTTGTTTTGTTTGCATGGCATATTGACTTAGATAAATAATTTTGTACTTCTTTCCTATAAATTAAATTCATTTTCTTTTTGTCATCTAATTATCATGATTTTTCTTAATATCTTTCGGAATTATATGCTGCTGTCAAGCAAAGCAGTTAGACCCATATTTTAGTTGTCAGAGGACAGGAAACCTAAAATACTGGATACTGTAATGCTGTGTGAAAGTCATGAGGCAGGGAGGTAATCATTCCCAAAATGTGTTGCTTAGACACCAACAGTACTTTATCTTGTGAGAGAAAAAAACCCTGGTGGTGAGGTTAAATATCAGGAAGAGAATCTATGGATTCAGTGTAGGTGAAGGTGAAATCAGAGATTTTCAAAGGAGACTGTAACTGGCAAATAACCCATATGAACTGTCTTTGTGTACAAAACAGATGTATAACTTGGCCAAAATGCTAAGAAAATTGATAGAGACATTTATAATTACTTTTTTTTTTAGGATAAAAATAGTCAGCAATGCTGAAACGGGCTAGCATTTTGTTTTGTCATTGTCATAGTTACTGTCTTTCATAAATGTATGTCTGTTTTTCAAATGGGATAAAATTCTGGGTGAGCTCAGCTGTGTAGTGACTGCGTCTGCAAGAGACCCCGTACGTTCCCTTTGCAGTCTGGGGAGAGCTGCTCAGTGCACTCAGTATGGAGTTTAACGTGCAATCTCTTCCTCAAGTAGACACCTATACTTGGTGAGATGGATAGTGCTCTAAATTTTATTGACTGTATTGACTGGGGGCTTAGTTCAGTTGCCTGAACAGTGACATCTAGTACTAGTTGAGATGCCTGTGGGCATTTTGCCTAGCCTCTAGGCTGATCCAGAGGCTTGCAGATTGTATCATCTGCCACCATGCAGATGTCTCAGGGCATATCTGATGGTACTGGTTTAACAGTGGTGGTCCTCTGCTGACATCTGTTTTAGGCCATTAAAGAGAGATCTAGGTCTCCGTTCACTATAGTAGAAATCTAAATAGCTGACTGAGGAATAGACGCCTGCTTTGTATCCATCTGCAGTTAGATGAGATAAAGGCAGTTTCTGTAATTCTTTGCATGTATCAAGCTGGTTTGTTCAGTGACGAAGCAATATAAACACAAAATAGTCTCTTTGCTTATTTCAGCTAGCTGAAGTCTAGCAAAGAAAGAAACAAAATCTAGCCCGCTGGAGATAAAATATATTTTATGTGAACTTGAATAAAACTAGTAACACCTGAACTATTAGGATACATACTTTTTGTTTATAAATGTGGATGCAGTTAGCATTGCTTTGAAATTTAAGTACTGCATGATGTAGAAATTACCATCCACATTACAGTAGAGGTGCACAGTGTCAGTCATACATCAGCTTTTCATCGTTTGGGGTTTGTGTGTGGAATGCCGGAGGCAAGAAGTACTTCCTACATTGATTACCAAGCCAGATTTGCAATATCCAGTGTTTGAGAAGAGGTGGTAACTGAACAGGTGGAACTACAGAAGAGACTTCTGTGCCGCTGGTGACTTGGAGAACCACATCAGTGGTGGACAGATTGCAGATCCTGGAGTTCCGTTACGGTCCATCATCCTGGCCCTACCACATAGAGTGCCTCTGAGGATTAGAGGGGGATTTCTTTAATAGAAATGTGACACTTTTAGTTCACATGCATAATAAACAGAGTTTGGCATCCACAGAATAGTATTTCTGCTTTAGTGATAATCTTAGTATTATGAATTCAGTATTCTGTTATTAATTCTGTGTTATTTTGTTCTTGATATGTTTGGTTAATTCCTTTTTATAAATGGAAGTCTTGGACAGACATAAGAAATTTATTTATATTTATATGCAATATGTTGTCAGATTGAAATTAGCTTTTTTTTCCTTTTTTTAGCTCGTTCTGTTTTAAAAGAAATTAGAAAATCAGAATTAGGCTAACCATTCTACAGATTTCAAGATGTGGTGATAGAGCTTAATAAATCCTAGTCAGAGTACAAACAAAGTAACATGTTTTATAAGGAACACATATCTTTTCTAACCTGCAAAATACTTGATAACTTTCCAGTTAATGTCTAATAAAAGCTCTCAGCGGTTCTAAAAGACAGAAATATTTCAGCTATTTAAATCTCACATTTAATTCTCAGTTTTATTTAGATATTTTACTGAAATATTAAATCAGTAAACACTTTTTCTTTCTGGGAGAGACAACTTAGAGGTAAAGGCCAGGAGATCTCAAGATGACTTAAAGTTCCCATGCTTAAATCATTCTGAGTAGTAAGGAATTGACTGAAGTGTTTATTATGAAGTATTTTTTCAGCAAAGTGGAAGTTAATAATCTAATGTTTAGAGGTTGAAGCTAATTTCAGATGTATTTGCCATTGTGGTAGATGCAGTATAGATAACCCATATGAAGTAAATTGTTTTTAAAAACGTGTACATATATGTATGTGAGAAATTACATCGGTTGCTTATTTCTTCTTCTACGTATGAAATCATTAGCATGTTATTTTCTTTTAGTGACAGCCAATGTCTAAGCTTATTAGTAATTTCCTACATCTTGTGATGCTATTACTCAAGTATGCTTCCAAATTTGGATGAAGATATAATTTTGGAAAGCATAACAAGGTACTCCATGGACATGTAAATGTGTAAGTCTAATCACATAGCACAGAATTTCAGAGCTTCCAGTTCAGAATTTATAATAAATATGAGACAGAAGTAGTCCTAACTATTAACAAGACCTTGTTATTATGCTTTTGAAGATGCTTAGTACCAAGGGGAGGGTCAATTTTAGGCATGAGAAAAGTAGACGGTGGCTTAGAGTTTAAGAAGATGTTGGCCTTAGGCAAGAGAGAAGATTTCTACTCTGAAAGAAGTGTCTGAAGTGCTGTGTCTGGCTCAGAGGCAGCCACAGCATTTCACTTCCAAATCCGTTTAGTTGCTGTGGGCAGTGGGAGTGAGCAAGCCCCTTGGCTCGATCATAGGTAGCAGGGCCTTGCTGCCTGGGCGTCCAGCCCTGGTTTGCCCCCACTGTTCAGCAGAGGGACCCATAAACAAAAGTGAAGAGTGAGGTGTGTTCGGCCTGGAGAGCTTGCTTAGTCTCAGCACCCAAAAACATATTGGAGAAGATGATATGCAGGGAAACAGCTCTGCTATGACCATGCACTGGAGTGTTACCCTTGTTCCTGGGGTCTGAGGTAGCTGTAAGTATAGTATATCCATGTGAGAAGTCGACTAGAAGTGTTCTGGAGTATAAATAGCCATACTGTATATATAAAATTCTAAGATGTGGAGTATTGGATGAATTCTTTCAATAGTGATCAAAAGTTATTTATTTCTTGGGGGAAGGATGAGGACCCAGTTACACTTTTATAACGCCAGTGAAGGAGAGACAAATAGAATGCAAATTTGTCTTTGCAATGCAACAAAAGAAAAAAAACCCAAAAATTAAATATATGACAATTTTGAAATAGCATAGGTTTCCATGTTTAATCTTTCACTGTCCAAAGCCAAGGTAACTTCCAAATTTTTCTTGAGTATTCTTAATTATCCATTTAAATGTAGAGCTTTTTACTGTTGAACTTTATGAATATAAATGAACAGGAACAAGAAATGTTGGCTGCAGGTTCCAGCTCCTGTGGGTGTATTTCAGGAGGGTGTCAGAACTCATTTCCCCACCCTTGTCCTGAAGCCACAGTTTTAGACAGCAAAAAAACCCTTGATGGGATATCTTACTGGGTCATTACAAGGAATATTACAGAAATTTGACGAGTAAGGTCTTCATTCAGGTTTTGAAGACGTTCAACAGTTCATTCAGGGATTCAGAATCTGCTCACAAGTCAGTGTCAGTCTCTGTTGCTTATTTGTGATTCACAAACATCTGAGACCATGTATGCAAGATACGGTCTCCAGATTTTGAATATTTTATTCAAACACCATAGTGATTTAAATAATAAACCACTCTACAGCAATCATGACATCCTGAAATAACAATTTGTGCTAAATTAAGCAGAGAAAAGTGGCAACAGCTGACAAATGTCTCATTTAGGAAGACTGGAGTTTTGTTGATCTTTCAGTGCTGATTTTCAGTTTGTTAGCCTTTCTTCAAAATGCAGTTAATATTTTTAAGATATGAGTGTGGTCAATTATATGTCTTCCTGTCATGTTTAGTGGAAACATGTCTATGGGACATTTTTCTGGTAATAACAAGCTAGCTAGCTAGCTAGTTAATTGTTCTAAGAACACTTTAATTTGATGAGATCCTTGTGTATCTATTACAATAATAACATTTACCTGAGCTCTTCTGCAGTTCCTAATGTTAAAATAACAAGGCACTCCGGAGCAAACTCATTTTATAAATTCCGTCTAGTTTTCAAAAAATGAACAAAATCCTAAACTGGTGATTTAGATTACAAATAGTTGTTTTTCTGTTCTGCCTATAAGTTCTGTTTCCCCAAGCCTGTATTATTTTAAAGGTAACACAACTGATTTTTGTGAAATCAGTGAACCATTTCAACATTATTTTTCTTTTAATAGAACCATTTTTTGTGAGACTAAATAGTAATTGTAGATTATCTCGAGAGAGATATATGTTCCTACACTTACAGAATTAGGATAAAATGAAAATTAGAGAATTTTGTGCATCAAAATGCTGCACAAATTGCTGTCTTTAAAAAGAATGCAGATGACAAAGGAATAGCACCCTAAGAATTTTGTGGTTAATTCTGTATCCAACAGCAATTGTATTTGCATTACCTAGTACTTACCACGTTGTGGAGAGGTCTTTGTAAGACATTTGTAACCTAGAAGGTTTCATTCTTATCTACTTTCCATAAAGACAGAAATCTGGTAATGCGTTATCAAAATCGTATGTTATAAAAGAGATTGCTTCTACACTCTCTTTCATCGGTGATCTCAATAGGAGAAAAGAAAGAATATTGCATTAGATAAATTTTCAAATGTAAAGATTTAAGTCAGAGAGGATTGTTACAGAGATACAGAACTAACCTCCAAGACAGTATAGATGATCAAGTTCCTCTAGCAATTTTTTTTGTCAAGCTCAGAATGCCAAGTAGGGAAATAAATTCTAAGTACAGCTGTAATTAAAACTGTCTGCCCACTTTTCTGCCACATCTGCCTAGTTGAAGGAAGAAAGGAAGATCTGGAAGAGCTTTGTGTTTTTATTTCAAAGATACGTGATCTGTTTCCTTGACATAGGCAAAGCTTCCCTGCTGGACTCCCTGCTGTCTTCTTCAAATTTCTGCGGTTTACAAATCATGATGGGGAGCAACATAGCATAAATGGATCTTTTATCCAGAACTGGTATACATGTCAGGAGGCAACTACACTTAATAAATTGAGGTTATCTTTTAAGTAGAAAAGGGAGGAGAAAAGGGAAGGGAAGAAAGTCAGAATGTTTGCTGCTGTAGCTCTGAAAAGCTGAATTTTCCATTGATAGTGAAAGGCCAAAGGCATTGGACTGAGTTGACAGTGCAGGGTGTCAGGACATGTGTGGGTTTGTCTTAGCATGGTTTCATATTGCTTTAACGATAGCCAAGTGGCCAAGTGACTATTGCCTCACCTTTGTGTGAGCAGAAGCTCTGTGAACACTATGAATGGTAAAGGTCTGTCAAACCTGCGGCAGCACTGCCTTGCAAGTAATAGCCCTTGATGTCAACTATGGCTGGAGGAGGCAACGTTCAGGCTTCAGGAAGAAACCAGTGAGAAGGAGGCAGAGTGTGATAAGAAAATATATAAATATAATTCCAAGTATACCACAGGACAGAAAAGGAAGAAACTCCCACAACTGTGAACATCATACTCCCAGCAAGGATCTCAGGTTGCTCACAACCTGTTGTAGTTCCCTCTCTTTCTATTTAAGGAAGACTGTAACTGTCAACCCTAGGAACAAGACGAATATTGGATGAGCAAGCACATTAAATGAAATTAATAGATTCTAGAAGTTTTTGGCATAACTATTATTAATGGGTTTTGTTGCATTAATTAGATAATTTGTACTATGTGACTGTTCAAACATTAATTCAACTAAGAGTAAATTCTTATCTCTTTATATATAGTGCCTTCCCTTTTGTCCATAACAAGATATTGAATATAATGCTATGTTCCATTTTTATGACTTTCAGCAAAGGGCAGGGGACAATAATGTGGTAAACAGTCATAGAGAAATCATCTGGTAGAAGCCAAATAAGTCACAAAGAAAGGCAATCTGAAATGCCTAAAGAAATCAAAGGATTTCCTCCTCTTGTATGGCTGTGGCTGGTACATTCTGCTGGATTTGGGAGATAGTAGGCTCAGGAGGGTCTAGAATCAGGTTTCTAATCCTTTGGTAAGTGGTTTAATCCCCTTGATGTGCAAAATACCACTATGTCTACCACCGCTTCCTCCTCTGGGAGGTAAATGGTTATCCACCTAATCACCGTGATGCTCAGGGTCGAACAGAAGCATCTGCTGCCCAACGACAAGCTCTTCTGAACATTTCACATGACAGAAGATAACCACAAAGGGAACTTTCAGGCAACCAGTTAAAATATCAAGAAAGTCTAAGCATTGACAGAGATGTACAAGGTCGGAAACACTAGGTGAGATGTGGGTTGAATTGCTTTCCACCGTGTTCTGTCACTGCCTTTTTTGTGGGATAGCTTGTCCACAGTTAGTACTGCGGGCTAGGAATTGTGCTGTGGAAGCCAGTGAAACCAGTCCATCGCATTGTGATCATGTAGCTATTGGTCCTCCTATTCACATACCTCTCCGGAATAAAGAAAAGCTGTGATTGCTAGATCACTATGAGAAGTTTGTTGATGCACATCAGAAGGAATACCTAAAATCTTAAAACTGTAATGATGTTAAAGACAAGAAAATGTTCTTGTTGGTATTGTTGCAAGATCTACAATGGAAACAAAAATGCTTTTAAAAGGAAGCAATAAATATTCAGTGTCAATGAGATATGGGAAGATACTCAACATGGGTCTTATAGGAGTTGTGAAATGCTTACAAAATCCCCATGACAATATTAGAATAACACTAGCACTCTAACAGTAAAATCAGAGCAGCTTAAGTTAAGTGCCTTGGCTAAATGAAATCTTTTAAGACAGAAAAGACCTCTGTTTAAGCAGGACTCTGAATGAAAATACATTTTCTAGTTGCCACAAGCCTATGACTAAGCTGGTTTACCAGACCAGATTGTCACCTTGAAAACTGAGGCAAGCAATGTAATCCTGTAGTGTCATCGAGCATCAGTGGCCGCTTCAGGGCATGACTATAGCACAGTAAGGGGCAATTCATTGAAACCCATGAATGAGCAACTATCACAAGGTGCAGCGGTATACAAGAGTCTTACATCAAATCTTAAAATAGTATGGTGAAATACCTGACTGATCCTAGTTCTAGGCATAATTCATGTGATGCTCACTCAGATACCAGTTTGAAGGTTGCTTCATAAGGAATCAGTTAGCGTTTCTTTGTTTTCATGACATAAATACGACCTTAACCCCAAACCCTTCATCTTCAACTAGATCAGTCTGTTCAGAGCTCCATGCAACCTGACCTTGAATGTTTCCAGGGATGGGGCATCTCCCACCTCTTGGGGCAACCTGTGCCAGTGTTTCACCACCCTCATTGTAAAAAATGTCTTCCTTATATGTAGTCTGAATATATCGTCTTTTAGTTTAAAATCATTACCTCTTGTCCTATTGCAACAGGCCCTACTAAAAAGTCTGTCCCCACGTTTCTTATAAGCCCCCTTTAAGTATTGAAAGGCTGCAGTAAGGTGTCCCCAGAGCCTTCTCTTCTCCAGGCTGAACAACCCCAACTCTCTCTGCCTGTCCTCATAGGAGGAGTGTTCCATCCCTCTGATCATTTTTGTGGCCCTCCTCTGCACCCACTCCAACAGGTCCATGTCTTTCCTGTGCTGAGGACTCCAGAGCTGAACTCATGTATTGGGTTTGCATGGCAAGGTTTTGGTAGTGGGGAGGGCTGGAGGGGTGGCTTCTGTGAGAAACTGCTAGAAGCTTCCCCTATGTCTGATAGAGCCAATGCCAGCTGGCTCCAAGATGGACTCACCGCTGGCCAAGGCCAAGCCAATCAGTGATGGTGGTAGCACCTCTGGGATAACATATTTAAGAAGGGGGAAAAATACCTGTGTGGCAGCAGCTAGAAGAGAGGAGTGAGAATATGTGTGAGCAACAACTCTGCAGACACCAAGGTCAGTGAAGAAGCAGGGCAAGGAGGTGCTTCAGGCACCGGAGTGGAGATTCCCCTGCAGCCTGTGGTAAAGACCGTGGTGAGGCAGTTTGTCCCCCTGCAGCCCATGAAGGTTAATGGTGGAGCAGATACCCACCTGCAGCCCATGGAGGACCCCATGCCGGAGCAGGTGGATGCTTGAAGGAAGCTGTGTCCCCATGGGAAGCCCGCACTAGAGCAGCCTCCTAGCAGGACCTGTGGGCCCATGAAAAAAGGAGCCCACACTGGAGCAGGTTTGCTGTCAGGACTTGTGACCCTGTGGGGGATCCACGCTGGAGCAGCCTGTTCCTGAAGGACTGCACACTGTGAAAAGAACCCACACTGGAGTAGTTCGTGAAGAACTGCAGCCCATGGGAAGGACTCATGTTGGAGAAGTTAATGGAGAACTGTGTTCCATGGGAGGAACCCCGCACTGGAGCAGGGGAAGAGTGTGAAGAGTCCTCCCCCTGAGGAGGAAGGAGTGACAGAAACAACATGTGATGAACTGGCCACAATCCCCATTCCCTGTCCCCCTGCACTGCTGGGGCAGCAGAGGTAGAGAAATTGGGAGTGAAGTTGAGCCCAGGAAGAAGGGAGGGGTGGGGGGAAGGTGTTTTAAGATTTATTTTTTATTTCTTATTATCCTCCTGTGATTTGATTGGCAATAAATTAAATTGATTTTCCCCAAGTTTTGCCCATGTTGGTAATTACTGAGTGATCTCCCTGTTCTTATCTCAACCCACGAGCCTTTCATTATATTTTCTCACCCCTGTCCAGTTGAGGAGGGGTAGTAATAGAGCAGCTTTGGTGGGCACCTGGCATCCAGCCAGGGTCAACCCACCACAATACTCCAGTTGGAGTTTCACCAGAGTGGAGTAGAGGGGCAGAATCATCTCCCTCAATCGGCTGGCCACGCTTTTGATGCAGCCCAGGATACAGTTGGCTTTCTGGGCTGTGAGTGCACATTGCTGGCTCATGTCCAGCTTTTCATCCACCAGTACTCCCAAGTCCTTCTTGGCAGGGCTGCTCTCAATTCCTTCATCCCCTAGCCTGTATTGACCCCGGGGAATGCCCCAACCCAGGTGCAGGACCCTGCACTTGGCCTTCTTGAACCTCATGAGGTTCACAGGGGCTCACTTCTCGAGCTTGTCCAGGTCCCTCTGGATGGCATCCCCATCCCTCAGGTGTGTCCACCACACCACTCAGCTTGGTGTCATCTGCAAACTTGCTGAGGGTGCACTCCATCCCACTGTGTATGTCCTTGATGAAGATATTGAACAGTACTGGTCTCAATACGGACCCCTGAGGGCCACCACTTGTCACTGATCTCCATCTGGACATTGAGCCATTGACCACTACCCTCTGGATGCGACCATCCTACCAATTCCTCATCCACCCAACAGTCCACCCATCAAATACATATCCCTCCAATTTAGAGAGAAGGATGTTGTGGAGGACGGTGTCAAAGGCCTTACAGAAGTCCAGATAATACAAGAACTGTTCTGTTGCTTCATAGATGTTGTTGCTCGGCATTAAATACTCTGCTGGCAGCAGAACTGCTACCAGATAGAGTCTGTATGAAGAGCAGAAGTATTGATTCAGAATGGTCTTTCAAGCTTAAATTAGCAAACTATGAAATGAGTTCTCATTCACTGAGAAAAATGAAGCCACAGAGATATAGAAAGATGCTGGCATTGCTGATGAAAACAGTTACTTTTAGGTGTAATTGTTCAGCTTCAGATGTCTTCCTCCCCCCCACCCCCTTCCCTTACTGAAAGGGAAACCCTTAAGTAAACTGTAACAAGATTTCTTAGACTGATTAGATTTCTCTAACATTTCTCAATTCTTTCTGAACCATCGGAACTTTAAAGATATTGCATTGATTTGTGCATGCAGCCAAACTTTCATTGAGAGGAAACATTAGATGGCCACAGTGTTTACATGAGCTGTCAGTTGTGTATTACAAAATTTTATGATGTGGTGTTTACACACTCAGATTCTATCGGCATAGATAAATTTACATGCCACTGCTCTTTTCCTTCCCTTTTTAAAGCTTACCAAAGGTAGTAACAGGCAGGTTTCAAGGACTACTATCAGAGACACTCAACAGTGCTTTGTTCTCTTACTATTGCTATATGTCTTGTGTGTGTATGTGTGTATGTCTTTATCTTAAACTTAGTAATAACTAAAAAAAAAAAATCTTGCTGAAACTGAAATTTTGTCCAAGTTTTCTTGTTGAGCCTCATCCAAGATAAATATGAGGAAAACTGTGAGGAAAAAATGATATTTTTTTTCCAAATTTATTTATCTCCAAGGTGAGGAGTATATTCAGTACTTGTTTCCTAGGGTGACAGTGCAGAGCGTTGACAGGTTCTGTGACCAAAGTGACATGCCCCATTTGGACTGCATCCTGGGCATCACAAGGATTAAGGGTGGTGTATTTCAGGTGCATGCTCTCTCACATAACCCTGCAACATCACATTAAATTAGAGCTGTCAAGTATTTGAAGCACCGATCTACAGGATATTAAGACTATTTGACTCAAGGCATTTAACACAGGAAGATTCAGAGTATGAAAAGTAAGCTCCTCCTCTTTGTCACCCTGTAGAGTCACTAATGTCTTTCCTTTTACTTCACAAGAAGGTGGGAAGACTAACTTCCTAGCTGTCAAAATGAGGCTAATAGTATGTATCACCTCTGGAAAAAAATGGTGATTTGGGGAAAGGTGGATAGTCCTTCAGTTTAAGATGAAGAATAAGGAAAGCAAGAAGGTAAATTGCTTTATGCAAATGTAGGACTGCCTCTCAGCCCTCCCCTGAGGCATTTTTCAAACTCCTTTCCCTACCAGACAACATCACTAAGTAACAGAGTAGCTCAGACCTGTGGGTAAGGTGGATGCCATGGTAACGGCATCAGGTGAGTAAGAGCTTCTGTGGTTTTTAATGAACATTTTACTTGAATCTAGATCACTGACTTTCTCTGAGAGGAGTTTAGCTCAGGATTTTCACCTGGGTCCTTCAGAGTTGTAGGTTATATGTACACCAATACACAATTTCACCAATAATGGCAAGAGTGGTGTAAATCAGTAGTGTTCGACATGCTATCTCTGTCTCTATTGGTGTTTTTATTTTAGGTTTACACCTGTGGTTTAGCCTGGTCAGGAAGCAAGTTTGGTTAGATGATATGAATGACACTGTATCCTGTCCTGGGAGATGCTTTATAACCCTCCTGCAGACCTTAGTACAGGAGACAAGCACAGTGTAGCATTAACTTTTCTTTTAATGCATGGACAAATGAGGTTAGTGTTCTGGCAGACACTAGAGCCTTTCGAGACGGAGCTCCGGGAAGATTTGAGGGCATTGTTCACTGGAGGCAAAAGGTTCTGTGATATTCAGCAGGTTTTTGTTTGGCTCAGGGTGCTGCCTGAGCAGCACGATAAAGTCCTGTGGTACAGAGGATGCACATTTTTGCATGCACATGACCTGCTTTCCTTTGATTTGTCTTGCTCTCCCTCCTGTTTGATTCTGCAAGCGTGAGGAAATTTTTTAGCAAGATGCACAAACATCTGTTTAGCTGTGCAGCTTTTTTCCTCTTAGTTAGCATCTCTGAGATTCTGTAATTACACTTCTGGGTAAAATATGCTGTCATGATAACTTATGCCTGGAATGCACTATTTAAAGTGATGGGCCCTATTCTGCTTGGATTTACACACAGAGTAGAGGTAGTGCCTGATGGAAGATAGTAAATTAGAGCAAATTTGATCTTCCTCTGAGAGAAACGGTGAAAGTTCATCAGCTGAGCATAAAACTGACCAACTTTGGGGAACAATGTAAAAGGAAGGTTCCTGCGTGTGTTCTATTAGCAATAGGGAGGAATACAGGATTGGCAGATGCTGCAGTGCTGCTATGAATTACTCAGCTATAGCAGCTGAAGAGTGAGATTGATGATCCTGTGAGCACTTTAAAGAGCATAACCCAGAAGATTAATAGTGAAATATATTCCAGAGAAGCACAATTGCTGAGAGACAAAGTTAATCTAGTAAAGAATGCCTTGTAGTATCTTTATAGCTTTCTTTGTGAAGTTGTCTGGAAAAGCTTGTTTGCTATAATTTGTCTCCTAAGAAAAGGATATCTTTACTTTTTTTTTTTTTTAAATTTTGGAAAATTCTGCAACTTTGCTTCAGACATCTCATGCAGGATGTGTTCCGTCCAGCTCTAATATGAAACACTCAAGCATCCTATTCCCCGACAAGCAGGCTGTGTCCAGAATCGTGTTGATTTCACTGAGACCTCAGCAAACAGAGATCTCATAGGATGAGCCTTTGCCTCATCAGTATGAGGTTCACTAAATAAACTCCAAACTCCATCTGAAACCAGAACCCAAACCTCTCAGCTTTACACGAGTTCACAATGGACTTTGCAGTATGGTAACGTTTTGACTTGAAACAGGATGGTGACCTAGATTACTAGAGTTAGTCTTTAGTTAAGGAATTTTCATGTCTCCCTTTTAAAAATTTAGCTGCACTCGGGTTTTGCTGTTAAATCCTCTACAGAAGGTAGTTTCTTAGTGCTTTGTGTTTCATAAGAACAGCTGAATGTTTTTAAATGTTTTTATATTAGGTGGAACAAAGGAACAAAGTCTAGAAGTGCTAGAAATTAAAGAAGACCTTCCCCCTGTCCCCAAATCTGCTTTTTCCCCTTAGTTTTATGCTACAGATATCTCAATATTGGTCTGTTTGAAGGAAAGAAGAGCTTTTCCCCTTGGGACAGACCTGAATATCTGGTTTGCCGAATATTTATCAGGCTGATTAAAGGGTGAATAAGTTGATCTCCACTGGACTGAAATGCTCTTGAGTAGAGCACTTGATGTAACCCATAAAGTAGCTAATGTGAAAAACATCCACAAGAGTAGAAAGATGCTCCATCTTTAACAGATAAGACTTAAAATTTATGGTATTTTCACACAGAGACGTAAATGAGAGTGGCCGTGGAAGCAGCTTCTTTGTTGGTGAAGGTCCAGTACAGGAGGAAACTGGGAAGAATTACACGCCTGTGCTGCTTTGAATCATGTATGTTGTTCAGTTGTACTTGACTGAACAGAAGTTTTGTTTATTTCCTTGTGACTCTCATGACAACAGTATGCAGAGAGTGGATTTACTCTACTATATACTCTTACAGGGATAGTTAGCAAGTAATTAAGAGCTTACTTAATATGTTCCTTCCCTATTTTGCAGGGTTAGCATTTTGAGAATACACTTTCACAGATTGCTTTTTTTTGTAGATTGGAGTAATTTGTCTGTGGAGGCATCACCGTGTTGTAAGAGTGATCTGATGTGCTTGATGCCTTCCCTACCTCCTTTAATTACGGCGTTTTGGATGTGAGAAATAGGCAATGGAAAGGTGAAGCGTGAAAATTAAAATCTGATACAGTGTGATTAGTGTGCCTTTCAGCAAATGCTTTTAAAATTAAAAGTTTGAAACCATTTCTTTAATTTTGGTATCTCTTCTTTTATGGGTTGCATGCACAGCCATCTTACTGTGAGTGTATTCATATGCTACTCACTGATATCCGGAGTTGGACATGATTGCAGGTTTTAATATAAATTTTCCTTAATGAGTGCCACTGGCAGATGCTTGTAAAAATAAAATTGGGAAGGAAAAGGAGTTAGTCTAAGTTGTATCATCCTGAGTATTATTTCTGTTGGTAAATAAGGTTTTCAAATACTCATTCATGACTTTCTATGAACCACCTCACCTGGATGTTCATACTTCTTTTCTTATGCAAGAAAAATTTGATACAACTGCACTTCCCCAGAATCTCGATAGTGTAGAAAGCAAATCTTGTTTCTAATTACCTTAGATATAAAATTAAGGGGCAATACAAAGAGTGTATAATTAATTTGTATCAGGATGCCAATCTAGATATTTACATATTCACATTACAAATCGAAGGCAAATGCAGCCTAATTGCTGTTGTGATTAGCTTGTCCCCCAAAATAATAAAAAATATTAGTACTGTTGTGTAGGGAAGAGATTAATTGCATATGGCTTTGTTTTGTTTTGTTATTCCCTGTGGAGGAATTTGCCTGGAAATACCACAATGGTAATATAGTCAGGATTTGTAAACTTTCGGTTGGCTAAACTGCAGGAAGGAGATTAATTTCATTAATATAATTGACAAATTTTCAGGCAGTGATTCCAGTGCAAAACCAGGATGAGAATCTGCTGGTGAAAAGTCTCAGTGGCTGTCCAGGAGGGATTGGTAGCTGCACACCACTAATTACAGAACTGTAGGTTTCATTGTGAAGGTTACAACTCCTTGACTGAGATTTAAAATTTGGCTTGTAGCTTTGATTCCAGTGTGCTGTTTCTCAATAAGTATGCTATAACCTGTACTTATCACTCAGACATTCTGATCAAGGAAAAGTTGTTGCCCGTCCTTGTCCCAAGATGAAAATATGTCGTGCCCCAAGCTATGGTGTAGTGGCATGTCATTTATGTGAAAACCACACAATGGCTTTTACATGCTTCCAGCAACAGTGAATCATTTCAGGTCTCGGCAACATGTGAGATAAAACTGTAATTCAGTTTCACCCACCACAGATTTTTTTCTTAATGCAACTTAAAAGATAGAGGATTTGGTTTTTAGTTTGCTGATTTTGAATGCACCGACACATTCACATTTTATATAATTTGCTAGGTGATAGTGTTGAGTTTGTATAAAATGTGGGATGGAATCAGTTACGCAAGTGATGTTTCTCCATATAAATTGTGTTGAAGATGATTTGCATTCAAAACGGAGTTTATCAATATTAAATTGTTAGATCATTTGTGACTAAATCAAATACATTTTTTTCTTATTTTCATCATGAATTCTGAGATTGTTCTTCTCAAACTATAAAATGTTATTTCCCAGATTTGAAATCTAGTGAGATACTGAAGTCCCTATCCAAAGGTATTTTGTTGTAGAGTCAACTATTCCTCCACCAGTGTATCAACACTAAAAATAAAATTAGGATTAAAGAAGATAACCTGCTAGGATTTTTTTCTATTTTAAAATGTTTGGTCTTCTAATTTATGCTTCTGTACATTATTGTCTAATAACTGCTTCTATATTTGGAGATGATAACTTCCTCAGTTTTCAAAACATATTTATAGAAGGGAACATGGAAGATATTTGTGAAATAGTCAATGATAGGTATAGGGTCAACTAGATTACAGGATTTACATGTTGATATCAATACTCATACACTGGTGTATAAACTTGTGTTATGGCATGCATTGGCACTTTTCAGACTTGAATTTCATGGTAGTGGTTTTGCTTCCCTCTTGATTGCTCTTTGCTCATGTCTGTGTCTGCGTGTACATATTCATTATCTCCGCAGCCAGAGGAAAAAAAGCTGTAGATGTCGTAATGAAGGGCTGAGTTAAAATTTTGGCCTAGTGTACAAATGTACCCTTGAGTTGCTAAGAAAAATGATAAAAGAAAATATAAGGTCTTGTAATGTTGAAATTTTATTATATAAATCATTTAAGTATTTTGGCCTGGAAATCTGTACTGCTTTCTGGTTACTGTGTCTCAAAAATATGAAATAACAGGAAATCTTTGGAGATTGTTAGGGGCTGCCAAATCTGGGAATCCAGTAGAAATGAGGCCGACACAGCACCCTGTCCCCAGGTCCAGCCAGCAGCGAGTCTCAGCATCTGTTCCTAATAGGTACATATGCAAACACATATATGCAATACACAGAAAACCAGAAACAGCTGGACACACAGATCACCACCAACAGAAAGCACAGTACTCACACAAACACAAACAGCACCAATGGCCTCATCCTGTTCCCCTCTCCAGCTGATCAGGATGAATGTCTGTTAGTGGGAAATATATATATATAGATATGCTATAGATCAATCCAGTCATTGAAGCCTCCATCAACAGAAAACAAACTGGAAAGAATGGCACTGTTTAACTAGGTGATAGACAAAACTTTCTACTTGTACTAGTCATGCAGTTCAAGACTGAGAAAAATTTGATAAAATGGTAAAGTGAAAATCTAAAATACATTAGAAGAAATATACCTTATATAAAAGATTCCTCCATGGAGCTTGTCTTCTGCAGATTCTGAGATTAGATTTGATATGTCAAAGAGGATACCATTAAAACAACTACAGTCTACTAAAATAAACAGTCAGGGTTATAAATTTACATTGTTTTCATTGTAGTGTTGGGAGAACATCCCTCTGTTCAGTATTTTCCTCTAGATGGCCTTTAGAACTGTTTTGGGGAAAAGGTCTGTTTTCCATAGGAAGAACCCAGTTCTGTCAAACTTAAAATGTCAGTTTGAGTGAAATTTCAGACAGGCAAGAAGGTCAAGAGAAATCGTTAGGTTTTTCTTACAGATAGTCTCTGGTGTGAGAAAGTGTGGTCAAGTAAGGTAAAGTTTCATTTGGAGTGTTAGCACTAAAAAGATGCGATGAAGATGGATAATAAAAAATATTTATATTTCACAACAAATTTAAAAGTCTTGTAATTTCCTTTCAAATTTGGTTGAAGACAAATTCCCTGGTTAGATTCTTTTTCTGGTGTTATTTTGATCAATTCTAATTCACTGCACACTGTGGAAGTGGTCACTGTTGCATGCTGAATAGCAAGATAGGATGAGCACACCTGCTTCAGTTGTAGAAAATTATGTACTCTTGATATCAAAATTAAAATCCAATTTCATTTTATGCCTGTGTACACATGAGAAAAGTCTTAGGAGTCATTTTAAAATTTAAGTTTATACCTTGCTCATCAATTGAGTGAACTAAATTTACTGAGGGATGAGGAAATATTAACAAGGTTCATAAAATAATGAGATATTTAGCATATATTAAACAAATTTTATTGCAGTCACGTTTGAATTCTTTTCTTTGATCATCAATTTTTAAAAATGAGATTGCTCAAAAGACATTTTGAATTGCTGCCACTTATAGATATGTCCTTTTCTGGAATTGCAGATTAATGTAGATAACCAGCATTTTTCTTGAGTAAAGGATGGTACATTTCTGTATTTGTTAAGCATAAATGTCCCAGTGATTAATTAAAAATCTTTGTTTTCTCACACTAGTTCCAATAATAATTATGATTCTTCTAGTCAGAGATAAGCGAACAATGGTTACTGCAGTGCTTCACCAGCAGGTGAAATATTTCTCAAGATACATCCAGCTCAAGTTAATTTATATTTTTGGCAGTTTAAAAAAAAAAAAAAATCCCAAACTTTATAATTCTTCAGTCTTGATAAGGGAAAATGACTTCTTGGCAGAAGGACTTATCTCATTGACTTCACTGTATTAAATATGTTGTTAGAGTAAAAAAGTCAAGAAATTGACCTTTTTTGCTCCCTACAGCTAGAGGGAAGTTCAAACTGACCTTTGCTTACTCTGTAAGTCTTATTTACTTGTGGCTTCCTCTGTTGGTTTCCAAAAAGACATTGTGGTACAAAAAGGTGTAGGGAATAATGCAGTGCACAAAATGAAATGATGCTCTTGTTTCTCTGCAAATTCTTTAGTTCGTTTGTAAAACACAAGCGTGAAAACTAATAAAAATCCTATAGGGACATGGTATAAAAATGGACAATATATTTTTACAGCTTCTTAATGAAGCATAACGTCTGTATTCCTGCAAGCTGTCCAGGACTTGGACTTTGTTTTTCTTATCTTTTTGTTATTGTTTTAGTTTATTTTATGTTTGCTCTATGTATATTACCCATCTGCATACATTTCCAGATAGAAAACTAGACAGAAATAGTTTAACTCAGAGAAGGTTTCTTGCAAATACATGGCAAACCAAATCCAAAAGGTTCAGAATGAAGACTAAAGATTGTAGCTGAAAAAAAAACCCAAACCCAACTTAAAAATAGAAGGTGCAAGTGCTTTGTTAAATTACATGTACAAACTGATAATGCTCTTGTTGGCTTGTACATTAACTATATCATTACAGTTGATATGTGAGAGCATCTCCGGTCCAGGATTTTATTAAAGAGATTTTGTGTGTTTATGTATATGAATAGTATATATTAGTCTGCATATACACATGCACACACATGCTGTTTGTGTTTGAATGTCTTAAAAGTCAATCCTTGTTTTGACTGGTAGTAAAAATACTAAATATGCTTATTTTACTATTGAATCTCCAACCAAGTCATATTAGTAACCTCAAATCTTGTGTTCAGCTAAGGAAGCAGGTGGGAAAACTTGTAAGCAGGCTCAGACCAAGACAGCCCCTCATGGATTCATTATTGCAGCCTAAGCCACCTAACAAAATCAAAATACACAGCTAAAAAATCAACATTTAAAAGTATGTGTTACTGCGTATCCTGATATTGCAGATCAGAACTGGAGTCCAGGGTACTGACTTGATCTTAACTCATAACCTCTGCCTGAAAATGCAGATAACATCGGTAATAATTATGTGTTCGTTCTTTTGTCCTGGAGATGGTTGTGGAGACATCACTAAACTATAGGAGTTTTTAGAGTAACAGCAGTAGAACAGATTTCAGTCCTTTCAGTTACCAAGAATGATTATCTGTGAATGTTTATGTAAAAGGTACATTTCCTAACCTACCCAATTTTACTCTCTTTGATAAAATTTCATTGTTCAGGACAGTATTAGCAATAATTTATTCAAGACTGTGCTAATACTTGTCCTTATCAAGTATAGAAATTGCTCTTCAATACATTAATTGTGGGGAAAAAAAAATCATATTGGTGTTTCTGTGACCTTCTAACAATTCTAAATTTGAATTTCCAGAATTGTAATTTAAGCACTTAAAAGCCACAGAGCTCAAAATTTCAGATTTCAGAGTATAATGAATATGCTTAGAATAAACATTCTCCGAAAAAATAAAAAAGAAGCAGAGTGCTAGTTCAGCTTTTTAAAACGTATATGGTTTGGCAGACACTGGCCTTTTATTTTTGTATATCACTAATTTTATTCAGTATCACCGTTCAAGGAGGTGGGGGAAATACACTTTGTGCTAGTAGTGTATAGCAGAATTACCATCTGGTTTATAGAACCAGTATGCACATTTGTCCAAATGCATTTTAAATAATTCAGTTAATGGATCAATTCCAGGTCTTAATATGATTTTTTTTCCCCTTAAATATATATAAAAAAAAAATACAGGAAGATATTTTAGATACACAAACTCAAGTTGTTTTCTTACAGTTTAAACAGGGATTTACTTGACATCTTTGTACTTCTGAAATTCACATGGAACATTATTCTGACAGAATTCTCAAAAGCATTCTTTTGTGATGTTACTCCAAACACAGATGCAGATGGGATAGTTTTTTCAGTAATTTTTATTCCTATTTATTTATGGAAAGCTATGAGCTAAATATTATACCATTCTGGGTTTTTTTTAAAGAATATTGTCAACTGATGCTTTACTTAGTTTATAGTTTTAGTGAGCGACTATAATCAAGTAAAAGAATCACGTACTATGTTGACCACAATGAACATTTACTGGTTTTCCCTTACCCCAGTGCTGTTGTTAAGCAAAACCAAAAAGAATCACTCCCCACCCCACCCCCCGCCCCACCCTTATTTTACTCTTTCATGGGAAAAAAAACAAAATAAAAATCATTCAATTGTGGAGGGACAAATGAATATCAAACTACTTCTCTGCAAACTGCCTCCTTGTAGAATTTCAGACAAATCCATCTCTACACTATCCATCTTTAGATAATCTCCAATAATTCTTTTTGACCTTCTTTAATTTACAAAATTCTTTTCTGAAAAGCAAAGGCTTTAGTCTAGATGTTGAACTTCCATGTGTTATTTGCGGACTACAATGTAAATATTTATGTAAAGGCTTTTACTAAATTTTGCTTGTGTTTAATTGACACTAAAGGTGTTGATAAAAAAGCCAATCTGTGATAAAAATAAGATATTAATATACACAACTTTGTTTTGTAATGAATGGTAAGGGTTGGCACCTCTTGAGTTCAGGCAGATGATCGTCTTGTTTTACTTTCCCAATAAAAGACCCTGCTAGTTGGTAGTAGCTGATCACTGCTTTAGTTAAGGTGACAAATGAAGAAGGAAAAAAAAAGGAAAAAAAAAGAAACTTATACTTTATTACTTTCTCATAGATTACATGTAGGCAGAGATTTTAAGGGGTTTGGCTTAGAGCAAAGCTGAAAAATAAATAAGAAAAAGAATATCTAAGCACCTGAGCTGGAACTACAGTAGTTTAGGCTCCAACTTGAACTAGCGTAGGCTTAGGAGGAGCTTTGCTTACTAAAGCAGTTTTCTTAAGTGAGAAATGTCTCAAGAAAATATTTCATACATGGACGAATACGTGAACCCCTTAAAAAAAGTGGTATTTATAACAGAAAATCTAAGTGACAGATGCAGTTATGCCAGCAGGAGTTACATTGTAGCAAGTACAATTAGTCACAAACAATGACATATAAAGGAAAAAGCAGAAGTACAAGTTATTTTCTTGTCCAAAATGATGTACTAGTTCTGTTGGTCCTCACTAAGTGTCTGTGATAGTTCGTCTTAGCCTCACATTACAAGAATTATGTAATTATATAGTTTTTCAGTAATATTTACATTAAGGCGTTTGAAGGAAGTCTGAATATTTATCATCACAATCAAAGTCTAATTGATGTATCTATGAAAACCTTGATTGTGTTTAGAGCATGAAACTAACTGCAGATACGTTCTCCACAGTTATTTTCCCTTACTAGACGTATCTGTATAAACTTTGCCATACATACAATAGTTTTTATTCTAGCACATAATGTATTTAAATATAACAAATATATACTTATTACTGGCTATATCTAGATAGCTAAGATGCTATCAATGTTTTCCTCACATGTTTACATGCAAGTCTTGTGGGTTCTCCATTCTGTTTGCATTCATCATTGTCTCCCGACTCCCGCCAAAGATCTCCATACACAGCATTGTATTTGTGGTTAGACACTATTAAGTTATTTCTGTTAATTGGTATCCTGTCAGCATGTAACTTGCTCAACTGCTTCTTTTTTTTTCTTTTTTTTCTTCATTCCTCTTGTCTAATCAGGGAGCTAAGGTAAATTGAGCCACCTGTTCTGCACCTAGCTGATTCTTCCCCTTAATCATCATGGCTGGTTTGAACAAACAAGCAGAACTAATCTTGCTTTACACAATGTATGTAACTATGTAAGTCTCCTTCACCTTATTAGAATGGGGTTTTTTGTTTGTTTGTTTGGGGTTTTTTTTGTGCTCAGAAAGGCACAAAGATGTATTACCAGAGCACGTGCTAGTTATGAACTCGGCCAGTGCCTTGGATTACAGCAAATCTGCCCAAGATCATGCAAAAGTTAATGAGAATTAAATCTGGCAGGAAGCAAAATGCATGGTATTGCCATTCTGCTTTGGGCACTTGGCCATTACGGAAATCTGGTTACAACAGGTACATACCCATCAAATATTTTTTCCTGTAAACAACATAAAAGAAATTTACGTTGGAGGCAAAAATGCCTAAAAGCAACTTATGAGGTTGGAAATCTTTAAAAGGAGCATGTGATATGAAACAGTCCATGGCAGGAGGAGCCTGGCTTTCAGATACCCACTCTACAGTCAGACTTGGGTATGTTCCACAAAGAACTCCGACTTTAATGAGAAAACATGTATGATAGACCTGTCTGTATATATAAGATACATTGTGTAGAGAGAAGGTGGTATTAGAATTGGCATCTGTACCCAACCAGACATAGATTTATGATGTGGCAGAAATAAAACAATGTTACAGCTACTTGATGAATTTCTGAGGCTGCTTGCATTTGTATTGATAACTGATTCAAAGGAACAAATACTCAATTTGGAAGTTCAAACTGAAACAAAGAAATTAGGGAAGAAAGAAATGTAAAAGAAGTTCAGATCTGGCAAAACAGAACTATAAACCTGAAAAATAAGCCATGAAGAAAATTGTATTAGAACTATGGCTATACCTATGAAAGTGGAGAAAATCATGACTGAGAACTTATGCAATCTTTCCTGAATAAGGTTCTGCACCTGAAGGTGGATATACTCCCTCCTTAGCTTTTTCTAGAGTCTAATCTGTGGTATTTATGATTAAAATTCTCAAGCATACAGTTGGTTGTTCAGGAGAGTTAAAATCTTGGCAAATTAGGTTCTTGGAACCTTTCTATTTGAATGTAATTATTCAAGGATCTCAAAAGCCCTACCGTTACAAATTAAACAGCACATTGTTCATAATTGCCTGGACAAAAGAATGTTAAATACATATGAAATACCCTGCAAATTTGCAGATGCTGCCTCATGGTCCAAGATACATATCAGATAGAAGCTTTCATCAGTGAAATTCAACCTTCGTGCAATACAATCAGAAGCGCATTTAATCTCAGCTTCAATATTTGTTTTGTTCTTGCTCCTTTAACGTTCTTTGTCTTTGATAGCTTTATAGATGGTTTTCTAACCACAGTGTGGTACGTCCTACTTTCAACAGTACATGCTATATATGAAATGTAACTTCTCGCCCTACCTAGTGACTTTGCAGTTTACCATACCCTTTTCCCATTGTCCTTAAATCCCCTTCTCTGAAGATGAAGTAGTATTAGGAATCAGTATTGTGTTGCACATGTTACTGCATGAACAGCTGATTGCACCAGAAGCACTCATCATCAGTATATATCCATCAGATCACTCAGAGAGGAAGGTCTGGCAAGTGTATGATGGGGTGGAACAAACTGTAATTAATATCTGCTGGTGACAAATTCATACTGTTCCCCTACAACTGTAAGCTTCCAAGGTCAAAGCTGAAACACGGCAATAAATGCTCATTAGTCAAGGACCATTATGCAAGATGCAAGTTTTCTGGCACCCCCTTCAAATCACAGAATCACAGGGGTTGGAAGGGACCTCTGGAGATCATCTAGTCCAACTCCCCTGCCAGAGCAGGGTCACCTAAAGCAGGTTGCACAGGATGGCGTCCAGGCGGGTTTTGAAGGTCTCCACAGTCGGAGACTCCACCACCTCTCTGGGCAGCCTGTGCCAGTGCTCTGCCATCCTCAAAGGAAAGAAGTTCCTCCTCATGTTTAGCTGGAACTTCCTACGGTCAAGTTTGTGCCCATTACCTCTTGTCCTATCCCTGGGCACCACTGCAGAAAGACTGGTCCCATCCTCCCGGCACCCTCCCTTTAAGTATTTATAGGCATTGATGAGATTCCCCCTCAGCCTTCTCTTCTCCAGACTGAAAAGACCCAAGTCCCTCAGCCTTTCCTCAGAAGAAAGATGTTCCAGCCCCCTAATCATCTTTGTAGCCCTCTGCTGTCCCCTCTCCAGCAGTTCCCTGTCCTTCTTGAACTGGGGAGCCCAGAACTGGACACAGGACTCCAGGTGCGGCCTCACCAGGGCAGAGTAGAGGGACAGGATAACCTCCCGCAACGTGCTTGCCACACACCTCTTGATGCACCCCAGGATGCCATTGGCCTTCTTGGCCACAAGGGCACATTGCTGGCTCATGGTCACCCTGTTGTCCCCCAGGACTCCCAGGTCCCTTTCCACCGAGCTGCTTTCCAGCAGGTCAGCCCCTAACCTGTACTGATGAATGGGGTTATTCCTCCCTGAGTGCAGTACCTTACACTTGCACTTGTTGAACTTCATGAGGTTTCTCTCTGCCCAATTCTCCAGCCTGTCCAGGTCATGCTGAATGGCAGCACAGCCTTCTGGGTGTGTCAGCCACCCTTCCCAGTTTTGTGTCATCAGCAAACTTGCTGATGGTACACTCTGTCCCTTCATCCAGGTCACTGATGACTATGTTGAACAGGACTGGACCCAGTACAGACCCCTAGGGAACACCACTTGTCACAGACCTCCAACTAGACTCTGTGCCACTAATCACAACCCTCTGAGCTCTATCTGCCAGCCAGTTTTCAATCCACCCCACCATCCATTCATCCAACCCACACTTCCTAAGCTTGCCTATGAGGATGTTGTGGGAGACGGTGTCAAAAGCCTTGATGAAGTCAAGGTAGACAACATCCACTGCCCTCCCCTCATCTATCTGTCCAGTCATGCCATCATAGAAGGCTATCAGATGAGTCAGACATGACTTCCCCTTGGTGAATCCATGTTGGCTACTTCTGATAACCTTCTTTTCCTCCAGATGCTTTGAGATGGCGCCCAGAACGAGCTGTTCCATCTTTTTTCCAAGGATGAAGATGAGGCTGACTGGCCTGTAGTTTCCTGGGTCTTCCTTCTTGCCCTTTTTGAAGACTGGAGTGACACTGGCTTCCTTCCAGTCTTCAGGCACCTCGCCTGTTCTCCAGGACCTTTCAAAGATGATGGAGAGCGGCCCAGCAATGACTTCTGCCAGCTCCCTCAGCACTCAGAGGTCCATCCCATCAGGTCTCTTTATGTCCATCTATCTCAGCTTTTCTCCCCCTTCTCCTGGATCTACTCTATTTCTTTCCTTCTCCTCCCATCTTTCATTCATGTTTCTTTCCCCTCCTGGGTTTCCTTGTATTCTTCCTTGCTCATTTTATATTTCAGGGTTGACAGGAACAGGGCCAAGTTACTCGTTCTTAGAGGAAAGCTGTAGTGCCCAATCTAACAAGTAAACTTAGTTTGATATGTAAAATTTAGTGAAGAAATTATACAGCCTGGCAGAGCAGAAAAAAAGCCTTCATAAAAAATGTAATTAAACAAATCATGGCATTGAGACCTTCACACTTCACCTCATTTTCCCTCTGATTTGATTATTATTCTGTGAGGATATTTTCTGCAGTATTACTCGCTGTTAAGTGTCCCATTTTAGAAATGTCAAAACACTAAGTGATTGCCTTAAGGAGAATATTCTTCTACTGTCTAAATTCCCATTTTATGACATAATGGAAGTAAATTATTGAATATACATGCAGTTCTCGGTTTTGTCATCTTGAATTTATGTGGTTTGCTGAAATTAAAACTTTAGCTTTTTGGGATAAAAATAACACATTAATACACTGCATGTAAACCTCTTTATAAAGTAAAATTAAAATTACTTTAAAATGAGAAATATTGAATCAGTTTTACAAGACTTCAGTGTTTGATTTCTGTGTACTTGTTGCAGTTCAAACTATTTCTTTTTTTATCCAATGCTAGTTGACATTAAATTAAAAGAAAAGAATGCTATTTCTAAACGGCGTAATTGGAGACTATTTTAGAAAATAGAAGTTTAGAGGTTAAGATGGACATTAGGAAAAATGGAGGTTTAGAGTGGATATTGGGAAAAATTGCTTATCAAACACTAGAACAGGCTTCCCAGGAAAGTGGTGGAATCGCCATCCCTAGAGGTATTTAGAAGACGGGTAGACGTGGTGCTGAGGGACGTGGTTTAGTGGTGGTTTTGGCAGTGTTGATGGACTCCCTGATCTTAAAGGTCTCTTCCAACCTACGTGATTGTATGATTCTAAAATCAACCAAATATACCAAATAATCATTTTGGCAAGCTATTCCGGATGTATTCTACTTTCAGAAAGTAGGATAATGATACATTACTAATTCATGTGTTTTACTACTGTCTTGACACTCTTTGGTGGAAGACTAATGAAACTCCTCAAAAAGTCTGGTTTTCTCTGCTGTGTTTTGCTGTACCCCTAAAGACTTTGGTTCAAGACATATCTATCCTTTTGCCTCGTGCAAAGTTTGGATTCAAACTAAGATCTCTCATCTTCCAGGAATTTATTTCAAAGTCCCTTACGTAGTGCGAGGACTGTGTTAATGTTTTTCTGGCAGAAAAGTTAAGGTATATGTTCTGTACCTTATGGTATGATGTAGCATGACAACACATAGAGGTGTTCAAGACCACAAAGCTTACTGGGAGAGTGTTGAAGGACGGTGTAGGTTGGTGATAGCCTGAGACACTGAAGCCTTAATCAGTTGCTTGTCCTCGGGAGCGGTACATGCTGTGGTCAGTCCCCTGACACCTCGCTGTTGCCAAAAATGCAGCAAGAGAATACGAATTATTAACCATTGTAGATGAGAGCTTGTGCTCGCTTCTTCTCCCCATATTATTTAACAGGTTAGACATATCCTCTGTCTCACCTTTTGGAAGTGTTCTGCTTGTATTATAAGTACTTGAATATTCACTGGAATGGCTAATTCCTGCCTTTCTAGGCTAGAGAGTCATTCTGTAGTCCCACAAATACATAAGTAGGACAGCTTCAAACAGGATGAATTAATAAGTCAGTGTTTCATCTGTTAGGGTTGTGATCTCAATAATGCCACTGCAAATGAAAATATTTCCATTGAATCTGTGAGATGTGAAAGTGGTAAAGGTACAAGAGGAGACCCAGGCTCCAGGATCATATGTTCAATCGAATTAGTTGAGCAGATGGTGTTTAGGGAGGCATAGAAAAAACAAAAGGCTCCAGGGAAATGAAATTAAAAACTCTTAAACCAGCACAAAAATATAAATAAATAAATAAAAAATTGTACAGTAATTTTGTTTTAAGTGAGGAGAAGGCATGGAGGCTAAAGGTTCAGAAGAAGGAAAAAAGAATGCAAGAAAGACTGAAAAAGAGCTAAGGGAAGTTTCATATATGAGCATGATCACAATAAATGAGAAAAATATAGTGGCTACGGAATGTAGAAACCATAAAGAAAGACCAGTGGAAGGGCCAATAGTGGGAAGACCAAAGACAAATAAAAAAAGAAAGAGAAAATATCTAGCCAAAGAGATTTTTTTTTTTTCCCTCTTTCTGTTCCATGTGCTGAGGCACTCTACATGTTAATCGTTTTAGGCATAGCAGATGTAGGTTCCTGGCACTGCACAGCATCAGGCTATGATCACTGGCTGTTTTTATTAGTAAGATATGCACATGTGTATTGACAAAGCAATTCCTTCAAGGCCTAAATTTTAATTGTTTGGATTTTTTTTTTTTTATTAAATCAACAAACTGTCACCAAACTTTTGTAGATACCGCATTCCCCCTAAGCTATCAAGGTGATGAACCATTCAGAATAATAGCGTGAGAGCCTGAATTGCCATTTTGTGAGTAAATTCTCATTATAGTTTTCAAGACATTTTAGATCAGCAAGTGCTGATCCCTTGGGGGAAGGAAAATATGGGCAAATGCATAAAATCCCAAGGTTGTCAAAGATAATTTGTTGTGTCTGTTGCTTCTCTTGTATCAGGTGTAGGGATTTATAGGCATTTTATTGCACATATAATGACAACTTCCAAAATAAATGTATTAAGTTCCTTCCTTTCCAAAGAAGAATCAAAGCAAGTCTCATTACCTCACTGGATCAGCACACTGCATTTTTTATTGACTGTCTAGTGAAGACAGTGAGAATATTTTTGTTAATTTAGAGACATTTTAAAGCCTACTGAAGTTAGTAGTTTATACTTTATATAGCAGTGTGTTTCTTTTAATATTGCAAATGAAGATGAGAAATTTGCATAAAACAGTTAAAAAAATGAGATGCAGTTTCATGAACAACTATATACTGTCTTCAGTCAAATAGATCTAGGCCACCAAAGCCAACAGGATTACCCACACAGCTAATATGTACATAGGTGTTCTTTCAGTGATGAAACACGACAGAGAAATATGTTTATTGTCTGTTGCTACATTAATATCTCAAACAGCATTCAGTTACTCCGGTGGTTCTCTTCTTCTTGGTAATTATCCTTACTCTCATGCTCTGTTCTACAGGTAGCTTGTGATGGACCTCTTTAAAGATATCTAGCAAGAGGTTACAAAAATACTAATGTTTTTCAGCTCATAGTAAATCACATATTTGCAGGTGGATGTTGCAATGATTACTTGTTCAAGCTTGATGAAGAGAGTTCAAAATAAACTTCATGACTTGAATGCTACTTTGAAATCACCTCTGTAGTTTTTCACAGTAGGTTGGAAAGATTTATTGTTTTGACTTGAAGGCTGAAAAAAATCCCAATCTATTCCCATTTGGATTGATGGAAATAAAACTAGAATTAAAATAAAATATAGTTCACATCTAACACCTAAGAATGTGTTGCTGTGTAAAGATTGTGAGCCCTACTGGTTTAATTAGCCAGTTTATATCAACAAATAATATCAACAGAGAATCTGTTACTTTTTATTGAGTAAGAGTTTTGTGATTCAGGAAGAGATAAGAAAATATAAACCGTTTCCTGAGCTTCAGTTCTCTGATTTATATCATTATTTTAGAAAAAAAATTGTAAGAAGAGAATCATAAAACCCATATGAAATTGTACGCCCGATCTTTCCAAAACAAAGATGCATTTTGTTTCATATTATTTTGATGCATATCTTTCAATGTCTCTTCACTCCTTTTTTGGGGTGGTTTGGGTTTTTTTTTTTTGTTGTTGTTGGGGGTTTTTTGGTTAATTTATACATATATATTAATCCTGGAACATTAATTTTATTCTTAGAATATCTTTCATTTCCTAGATCACCAAGTGGTCATCTTTTATTCTTTCCCAATGATTCAACCACTGTAACTTACCAGGTAGTGAGCACTTTCTACTCTACTGTTAGGAATATTGTACTTTTGAGCCCAAATTTTGTGAACTTAGGCACTTTTGCAAATTTTTGACAGCACTTTCTCTTTCCAAATAGTTGATTTTTCAGTGTCTTCTTCACACTTTGAACAGTTCTTTAATCCAGAAGCAAGAAATTAAAATAACAAAAACCTTTTACTGTAAATAAATGTAATGAAAATACAATTTCAGAGCTACAGAAAAATGTCAATGGCAGTAAGGGCAAGTGAAGAAACAGTAATATTAGTAAATCATCACTTGTAAAGAAGTAATATAAAAGATGCAAATGGAGCATGATTATTTTTTTTTTCAGCAGAAGCTATTGTGTGGTTTTTTGACAGCTGCATACCAGCACATTATTTTTGGTTGTCATTAAAGGAATCCAGCTTGTTCTGTCCAGGGTTGCCATATGGAAAAATTCTTCTCCAAAATCAGTGAGGTTGAATTTCACTGAGATGAAGACCATCCATTCTGTTAGTAGGAATTGGTGTAGGCCCCTGTTTTGCAGATGTACACATCTTTTAATTGTGTGCTTTAAAAATCTGATTGCTTTTAATGGTGCTAAGCAAGGTAAGTAAACCGGTGCAACGTTTGACTAAGCAGTCATTTTTCCAGCCAAAGTCAAAGGTTTACAAAACTGTATAAGCAAATAGAAAAACAGAAGGAACACAAGCCTTATTTTTTTAGTTTGCTTAATATTGTCAGAAACCTATGTATGGAGATGTCATTGACTGCACTAAGAGGAAGTCTATCCATCAAATAAAAATCATTATTCTAGATCCTCTGTGCCTTCTTCCAGAAGTAAAACTTTTCTTACTATTGAAAATTATTTCTATAGGAAGCTAAAGAATAGTTAATAATGATGAATAATAAAAAAGCCATCCTTTCATTTCTACTCGAAATACTCTTTGGAATGGCATGAGATTTAAATTTCACAATATGTTATTAAAGGTTGCTGTGGTCTGTGAAAATTTTGTGCAGACCGGACTGTTATGTCAAAGCTTGTTTCTGTGGTCTTACTAATATCAGCAAAGATACCAAGGTTAAACACTTCACCTTCAATAACACAGATTATCACTGTTCAGCTGTGCTTTTCCTTACTGTGAACTGTCTCATGTTAAATGCTACTGTTCTACAGATGAACTGTTGTAAAATCATTATCAGGCTTGATACATTTAATCTACTTTCACATGCCAACGTAAATCAGAACTTTTACTAATCTGGCAAATTATTTCATTAGGGAATTGTAAAGTAGTTACAGGATGTTTCTAATCTTTCTTTTCGTAATGTCAAGTCACCATTCCACAGCATGACGGCTCAGTACAGCAACGGAATTATGGACATTAAAAGGGAGCTCTGAAGGTCCTCTGCTCCAGCCCTCTACTCCACCCCACAATTAGATCAGGACTTTGTCCAGTGAAGTTTTTAACATTTCCAAGGATGGAGATTCCACAACTTTTACAGGCAACATCTTCCAAGAGGTGAAAAGGTTTTCCTTATATCAAAAGTCTGCATGTTCAGCTAGTGCCTGTTGTCTCTTGGAGCGCCCCAGGGAGGTGTGAAGGGCAGGTGATGGGTTCTGCTGCCAGTAAGCCCTCTGGCTTGCTCTCAAGTGGGAGAGCTGTCATTTCCTCTCATTTCCCAACTATTTTGCAAACAGCTAAAAATTCTCCAGTATCTTTATCAAGTCCTAGAAAATAATGGCTTTATGATTAAAATTTTTGGATCACAACATTTTAAAACTAAGATAATTATCCAAATATTTCATCATTTGTACTGCTGTAGTGAATATGGTGCCATTGCATTTTTACAATGTGGAACAGAGTCAGAAGAAACAGGCAGCTTCCCAGGGGTAAAAGGGTAGGAAGCAAAACCAAAAACTAAGTTTATGTAGTGCTTTGGTTTGATGGTGATCGTACTCTTTGTAATGGCTATTATTAAATGTCTTCTGTGACACTCTTTGTATCACCCCAGAAGCTGGGTATGAGCAAGAGGGACTCGTGTCACTTAATATTAGAAGTCTCCAATATCTGTATTGGAGTTAGTCACTTGAGGCTACCTACGTGCTCAGTGGAACAAAACAGGCCTCTTTAGAAAGGGTGCTATTTATCTCATCCTGAAGTAGACATCTAAAATCAGTCAAATTAATTGCGCCTCTCCAGTGACTATAAGGGGAATCAGAGGTAGCCAGCTCTGATGCTACACATTGGATTTCTTTTTAAAATTTGTTTTTAGTGGATAAGGTCAGTGCCAAACTGAAGTCTTATCTCCTGGAAGATTGAATTCTGGTCTTTGCTGCATCGCACTGAATTTGATGTCTGCATTTTCTACTCCCAGTGTATAACAGTGAATTTAAGACACTACAGTGGGATGAGATTTTGGGGATATAGGAAAGTTAATGAAGCCAGAATTTGCTCTATGCTGACATCAGCATATATAGAGCAACAGACAATTCATAACTCAAGTTCTCACATTATTAATAAGTAATTGAAAGTTATCTTAAATAAAAACTCGGTATCTATAAGCCAAAATGAAAAAGGTAACAGGGGTCAAAATGCATAATATGACTCAGTAGTTTGATATTATATTCTACAGTAATATTAGTATAAATCTCTCTTGTGAAAAAGGAAAACACTTTTTCTTGGAATTCACTTGCATACAAGTGGGATGTCATAGTGCTACTAAAAGCTGAATTTGGAAATGATTTCATCAGATCAGTGCTAGTAGAAGTCAGACAGTATTATATTGAAATTCTGCCGATATTTTTAAGAGGCAAAAATTTAGTGCCTTTGATGCTTTGTTCACAAACACTGCTATAATTATGCTTGAAGAAACAATAAAACCATGTAAGGTGAAATACTTGCAAGAGAAAATTCTTGCAGGGGCTATGCTGAAAGATACTTTGGTAATCAGTAAACAACAGAGATGATCAATAACAACTTTTTCTCATTTTTTTCCCCTATGAAATAATAGTTATTTCTATAATTACTTATATACTGCCTGAGCATGACCTGGCACTTTCTCAGAGGCATGAATGGAATACCGGAACGTATTGTCCACTGTAATTGAATTCTTGCCACTCATTGCACCACCTTGTCTAGCATAAATGTACAACCACACTTATTTATGATGTGTGAGCCACACAAGACTCCACTGGGCTCCAGGGCAGAAGATGAAGAAACAAATAGTCAGTGTCGTATTGTATAACATTACGAAAATCATTCAGATGCTATAAAAAAGAACTGAAATGAATCCTTTGCAGCCTGATTCAGAAATTACTTCCATCATTCTCAAATAGCTGCAAGATTTTACAATTACAGGCTGCTTTCTTGAGTAAATAAAGAAACTAAAGAATGAAAGACTCACATATACTGAAAAATCCCTGGTTCTACCTTTATTATAGTTTCCATTAACTGCAAATGAGTGAATTTTGGTTCAATAACTGCTATTCTTGTCTATCAGTAGGAACCATAACTGTTTATTGCAATGCTCATTGTTTCTAAAGACAGTCAAACCAGGAATATTCTGCCTGTTTGGAACTTTCTGGAATGTAGGTGTCTGGATTTCATGCATTGAAAATCTCTTCTGCTTATCTTTTACTAATGGCAGTTTGAAAAATGTGGTAGATGCTAAAATAGCTTCTGAGATACATTATAATACAGGGGTTATAATGAAATAAGCAGAAGCCATTATCAGAATGACTAGAGATTTGAATTTCTCAGGCCAGACATCCATTAGTCTATAGGACGTTGCTGCTACAAATTTAGCCTTAATTCCTGTCCCGAGAGAGGCTGTAACCAAGGAAGACCCTGTAGAAATACACACTTCTCATGAAACTCAAAACTTCTTTGTTCCACAAGGGATATTTACTTTATTGCTATCATTACTCTCTAATTGCTAAACTACTTTAAAGTGGCTGTAGAGTATTTGCAAGGCTTTTTGTTTTTTTTTTTTTTTTTGATAATTGCTCTCAATAAAGAGTGTTTCTTTAGAACATTCTTGCAGTCGTACTGAGTCTGTCACACTGCTAACGCAGGGAATCTCTTGGTATGTGGTTCTTGCCATTACTATTTCCCAGCTTCCAGGAAAGCCCCAAGCCCTGTGTAGTCAGTCTATGAACTACTGTGGCTTCTGAAGCTGCTTTTATCTGTGTGCTGTTCAGGCTTCCTTCTTTGCCTTTAAGAAAAACACCGTATTTGTTTCCTGCTTTGGTGGCTGCATATGCCAACAGGAGCCTCAAAATACCTCTTGCAGGTTCTGTCTGGTGAAGTCAATGTATAAAAGTACAAAACTAAATGAAGATCAAATGAATATAACACCCACGTTCAAGAATATACAAGTAGCTTCCTGACTTCAGCTCACAAATGTTGCCTGATTAATTTTTAAAGTGGTCTTGCTTGGGCCTGCTGGCTTTTCTAGAAAATTAAATATTAAGTGCTTGCGAATCCTCTTATCCTGGCACCTCTATTTTCTCATCTTGCTTTGGTTAGTGCCTTCTGAGATCTTCCAAATGAAAGCTGTAGGCTGAATAGGCCTTCATGCCATTTCATCTGGGATTATGAGGGGCTTGTTGCCATTTTGTCCAATTTTATAACCTTAAATGCCAGTGTCAACACCTTAGTTTGGTGCAGTTTCCCAGCATACATGCATACACTAGCAGGTATTTATGAAATAATGGCAGTTCACAAATGTCTGAGCTATCAGCTGAGATCATCTTGTTGTCTATTTTATCTTCTGTCTCCCTACTTCCTTCACACCACCATGTATTACTCTTACAAAAATGCTGACCAAAAAAGACTGTTTTTTTCTCATCTGTGCTATGTATCTGCTGGCTGCATTTGCAAAATTTTTGTTTCTCCTGGGCATTTTCTTGGCTTATTTTCATTTTGACAGTGTATGCAACTGTGTGTGTTGCTTTTGCTGTGCTACTGCTTTGAACTCTGTCTGCCTTATTGCCTCAGGTCCCTTTTTTACATTTTTTTTAGTATTTTGGATACCGTCTCATGCAAAAGTGTTGTCATTTGTGATAAGCCTCATTCTGTTAGATAATTTCTTTCGACTGGTAAATTTTACTTTGTTTTATCAAGGGTTGATTCTAATAATTGTAACTATTCTTTCTCTGTTTTGTATTCTTACTGATGCAAATTACAATCTTATTTTTATTAGGAATTTATATAGTGTCTGCAAATTGCAATACTGTCTTTTTTAGCTCAGGAGAGGTTGCATGTGTGGTATCATATGCCACATGATTTGCCAATTCTCCTTTGGCCTTCCATTTGTACCCTTTTTTTTCTTTTTCTCTCAGGTTTTATGTTACATCTATTAATTTCATAGTAATTCTTTTCTCCATTACTTGTCTGAAAACTCTTGAGCGCATCAGGTGCCTCAGAACCAGCAGTTACGGGACATCAGGCTCTCCTGATCACTTTCCGTTCTGTTGAGGATGACTGCTTACAATTAAAGACTCTAGTCTGGCCAAATTTGTGTTACTGTTGTCTTCCAAATTCCCCAGGTTTCAGTGCTGGTGGAACTTTCAACAGCAAAATCCTTCCAGTGCTCTTTGACATTTTCCTTGTGAATATGTCTGTTGTGGGGTAGAATCCAGTTACTTGCTGTTTCTGGTGTTTCCAAGAAATCTGCCTGATGCTGTGGCCTCCCTAGTTGTATCTCTACTGAAGCTTGTTTGCTGGCCTTCCATGGCATAGGCTGCATCCCTACAGCTAAACTTGCTCGTCCTCCTACAAGAGGGAGCCTTGTCTAGGGTCCATCTAGTGCTGTCCCCCAAACTGACCAGGTTTTGGCAGAGGTAATATCAAACCAGGATGCATGCTAACAGTAAAACAGGTTGGATAGTTATGGACCAGTGCTTGAGTCTGTTCCATCATCCTATTTGTTTTACTAGGCTAGAAGTAGTGTCAATAATGTGTTGAAACTATATATACAGGAAGTTCAACTGTTAAAATATTCAGTTCCTGGGGAGAAGTAGCTGATTTGCTCTCAGGAGCTGAAATAAGTGTTGCCTCAGTTTATAGTCCCAAATATCAAGCAGTTAGGCATTCCCCAGGACAGAGGGAATCCCACATTCAGCTCTCTTTTAAGCCTTACTTGGAGCAAAGGTTTGAGCTTTGATCTCGTATCTCTGAACCCTTAGGCTTGCCGAGTCAGTCTGTCTCTATCTGTAGGCCAATGAATATTTAATTATTGAAAAGTGGAATAGTGGTTACAGAACACATTACGGTGTATGGTTGCAGTCTTCCAGCTGAAACAGAATTATTTCAGTGGGTCTAATTTCAACACCTGAATTCTTTGCTAATTTATCTGAAACAATCTAATTCACTGAGTACTAATGGTGTATAGTAATTGAAAGAAGGGAAAGGGTTGTCAACACTGTGTGCTAGGGTAAACTGAAGGTATCTTGCCTTCCAATTTGGCTTGTTTATGAAGAATTCAAAAATAAATGCTTCTGACATGTTTCTCTTCTGCATTGCTCTGGAACATCATGTGCCTTTGGCAGTTTGCTGTTCTGGTCTAAGTATTTCCATTGCTTTTGCAGCTTTAATCCTTTAAGAAAATTTAATTTCAGCTGGCTTTTTAGATTGTTCAAGAAGACATCCTTTAATTAGTATGAGTGAACTGGACTTCCCTGTGCATTTGTGTGATTTATAATTAGCATTCTCGGTTTTTGTTGAGCTGCAATAGTACTCTACATTCTTTCTATTCAGTTTTGCTTGTGATAGTTTTTCCTTCTGTTCTTTCAAAGTTATTCTCATTTGTGTTCTTCTGGAAAAATACAGTAATTATACCCTTATGAATCACAACCTCTGCCCTGTTAATTACAATTAAGGGAATCCATACATTATTATATTTAGATTTCTATATAAATCAAGACAAGAAGAAACAATGTGGTTTTTAGAAGCTGACATTATTTCCTCATCTCCACATTCTTTATTATACTGCTTATGTCTGCAAAATTCAAGAATCAGATGGAAACTAGAAATATCCAATTCGTAACCTCCTATTCAACCTTCATGCTTTTAAATAGGAGAACCTTTTTAAAAAGAATGCACAGTTGTTTCTTTTTTTTCTACCATACTTTTAGTTTGTCCTCTATGAAGTATTCTGTGCAATAATAATAAGATGACCTGCTCTTCTGTGTTCCAGGAACTAGCTTGGAAGTTCACATAGTGAAAATTGTACCTTCAGCTATGTAGGGCTAGAAATAAATCTCTGTGCACATGTGAAAAACAAAACAAATCAAAAACCCACAAAAACTTTATATCCCTGTTGAACTAGAGGAGATGAACTGATGGAGCACTAGCTTGCCTATTTTTGTTTGCCTTTTTTTGCAGGATTGTTCTCTGGTTTACTTCTCTTTCTGTGTTAGGATTAAAGGAATTACAAGATAGTTCAGGAACGTACAGACCTTAAAATTTCTGTCCTTTACAGGAAGCAATCGTCCTTGGTGATCAGTTGCCTCCAGCAGTGAATCAGAGCTGCTTCAGGGGGTGAAGGAGTTAGTGTTGTTTCCCCTTCTAGCTGTGAGCCTGCACCTTTCTCAGAGCTAGGCCAGGGTGAGCAGATGGCCCCATAGCTCAGTGGCAGCTTTGCTCGCTTCTCCCTTCCCTTGAGTGTTTGAGAGAGTTTTCTTTCCCCTCTTTCATTCTCTCTTCTCCATCATGCACAGCAGGGGATGAGCCAAGGATGCAGGAACTGCCCTTCTCTGTTCAGCTGGAAAGCAGTGTTGCTGCTGGTGGTGTTACCCTGCTCACAAGCTACAGGAGGGACAAAGAACTGGCCAAACAAAGCAAATAAGAGGGCAAGGAAAAATAATGAAGCAGTCTGGAGGAGAGATTTGACAGGGAGATGAAGCACAGGAGTAGCTGCTGTGAAGGCAGTTTTCCTCACCTATAGAGATGGTCTTGCTGCTATCCTGCTAAATGCAATGAAGACTGTATTTAATGCTTGCTGCTCCGATGTGTGGCTTCAAAAGTCATATCCTACTTTACTGACTTTTCAACTGTGCCTTGCAGATTAGTGGAGGAGCACACTGCAGCGTCTTGGAGACCTTTATTCTTGTGTTTCAGGTATTGAGAGCCTAAAGAATTGACCAGTCCCCCTGGCTAGAATTGATTGACTGAGGGATGGACTGTAGTTTTCCAACAGCACTGACATCACTATTACTTAAGACAAACATAAAGAATACATTCTATTGAAAATATAAAAATAATAGGATAGGTTCTGTCTTTAGAGACAAATGCTCAAACATATGCAACTGCCCCACGACTGATAGCTACCTCTTAAGTGTAACTTCATGTAGTTCTTCCTTTGTTTCCTTCAGCTAAAAAGCTCTCAGGATATTTGCAGTGTCAGCTGGTACTCAGGAATCAACAGGTCTCATCCTGATGTTGCCTCCGCCCTGAAAAACAGCGCTCATTTCATAAAAAATATGTTTTGATTTGTCTATTTACTCCCTGGCAATCCAATCAGAGATCCACCCTTCCCATAAATGTGTCCTATAAATCACAAATGTGACATTTAGTCATATTGTGTGTTTTTAACTCACTACCAAGTAGGCTTGGTTTGTAATGAGGATTTAGCCAGATGTGGAGCAAGCTCTTTATGAAAGGCAAATTCAACACCTAACAGATTTTGGACTAAACTAATTACAGTTTGATATGGCCTGCTGTGAATGAAATTTTTTTCTGCAGTCTGATGGGGTGAGGTTTATATCCCAGTACCAAGCTCTTTAAACATACAGATTTGAATTTACTCTTGGTATTTAAAGTGTAAAGGCAAAAAAGAACTTCAATTTACTACTAGGTCTCAACAGAGAATCAGGGGTGACAGTCATTAAACAAGTGTGGGACAATAACATTTTTGGGGATGCTAAAGATACCTTGCAGGTTCTGAGGAGCATCAGGGAAATCTGGCTGCCAAGGTCAAGAGACTGAATGTGAACTTATTTATATGCTTCGTGCAGTTTCTAGTCCCAGTTTTGTGATCCAGAAGGTAAATAAGAGAAATATTAGTTTATTTTCATTTTCATTCTTGATAGTCATTAGTTTTAATTCAACTTCTGCATTTCTTCAGTGGTAATTGGACTTGGGGATGCTCATGAGGTAGCTTATTGATTCTGATTATCCAGTGGATTGGACAGCACAGGAGATACTCATATGACAAAAAACCCAGATATATTCTCATACTGCCAATTTCATAAATAGGGATGACCGACTGGAATGCCAGAGGAATTGGCTAACTGAACATGCTGGCCTGATCCAGGGCCTGGCTGCATTGCTTCCTTGTCAGCTGGGTTCCCCCCGTGCACTGTTGTACAGATCTGTTGCACAGTTCTGACTTCTGTGCCTGCTGTTGGGAGCCATATTGAGCATCACTGTGATCACTGTGCAACCAAACTAACTTTGGATATTTTTCCCCAGGGTTCCCTCCATTTTGCCCTAAAAGATAGCAAAGAAATTAAAATTCTCTTTCTTTTTTTTCTGTTTTCCTCATCCTTTTCCCCTGTGTTCTGAGCTTCTTCATGGCTGGGAAAATCAGAGATAAATTAATTATGTGTAAATATCGTGTCACAGTTATGTTCAGTAAAATAATGATAATCCACTTCATTAAGCAGTTCGCTTTATAATCTCCCAAAAAAAGAGAGAGGGGAAAGAAAAGAAATCCTTGTCTCTCTTTTACAGCCCTCAGTAAGGATTTAATAGCAGATGCTGTAGTGAGGTCTCAGAATACTAAGTATTAATTGCATTTATGAAATGTACTACAGCATATCTGCTAGATTATTGAGCTATAACTTGTCAAATAAATGCAGCACAATTTGTGATAGCCATGTTTTAATGGAGTTTATTCCTTTCTAATTTGCAAAATCTAGTCATTCATAAGACATTTCCTTGGCATTGATGTCAAGTAGCTTCATTCCACAGCATTGGATAAATTAATTTTATTTATGTAAAGACTTACATGCTGCTGGTGAACACAGCATCTGAATGTCTTGGAAACAGTTTGAGTTTGGTTTCAACAGCGCATTATCACGGTGGGGATGTGTGAGTGATTTGGTTTTACAGAACAGAAAGCTGGTGTACGTGGATCCTTTGAGAACTCCAGTGTCTGAATGTTACTTATCTGGCCACAGGACAGGGGTGAAAGCTAAGCCATATCTCTGTTATTGAGGCCAGATCACCAGCACACCTGAGGCTCAGTCCAGCAATGTGGGAGGATCCTTAATGTTAGGCTGCTGGTGGGGAACATGCATTTTTATGGGACCTTTCCCCTGCTGCAGTGGACCATCACTGCCAATTTCATGCTCTGGGTGCTGCAGGCTATGAGCCATCAGTTGATCCACAACCAGCTATAGCAGGTGTGTGGGGACACCAACTGGGATTAGAAGCAGCGGCACCAGCCTTTGGGCTCGGGGTGATGAGGTCTCAGCACGGCAGTGTTAGATGGGAGGCACATGCATATCCTCACTGTGTGAAACTCCTGGTCAAATGGAAGGTTTCCCTGCCCATGGCAGTGGGATTGGAACCAGATGATCTTTAAGGTCCCTTCCAACCCAAACCATTCTATGATTCTATGAAGTCTGTACCTAAAATCACAGCCCATTAGCTTCTGTGGCAAAAGTCCTCATTACTTCATCAAGGATAAGAATAGATTATGAGTCAGTTCTTCAGCTACATTTATACAGGTGATTTGAGTATGTCCAGAAGGTGCTGAGACCTGCTGGCAGGAAATGACACACTCCCCTAGAACTGAACTACTTCACCCAATAAAGTGAGGTGGTCACATCCATACTTGGCCCAGGCTAACTCCCACAACCTGCCCACTGGAGATTACTTGGGACGGTGTTATTTACATGGTCAGAAACTAAGGCTAGTGATCCGTCTAACATTTAAATGATGTCAAGTGTAGAATTGCAATGCTTGGAGGCACTGTTATAGCTCTAGTTAAATTGATATGGTCAAAGCCTCTGAAACCTTGGTAGAGTGTCTAACTTGTATGGAAAGTTCATGCAGGAGTGGAAGTTCACCCAGATATTCTTGTTCCAAGATCACTTCACCTCTGTGATAGAAACGACATTAGTCCTCCTTATTACTCACTTGATTGACTGTCACACCTAGAGGTGATCCCAGCCTCAGGGGAATATTACATTTTTGGGGGGTAAAACATAAAGATAGATTTGACAGTAAGAGTGTCTTTCAGTTTTGCACTGGTAAAAATAAAAGTAAAGGAAGAAGCAAGGATATATATAAATCTTGACTTTGGTGAATCTCATTTTGGTAGCATCCAAACTGTTCTGTTGCTGCTGGCTGAGTCACACAGTTAAACTAGCAGAGTTAGAGCTGCAAAATAGGCTGCTCAGTTGAATCAAACAAGAGCTTTATGCAGACGACTTGTGCTTCAGAATGAAGTCTGTAGAAAGCTTGTTGTGGAAATGTGATCTTGCAAATGCTTTTTACTGTCCCTTTTGATATTCTCAAGTACAGAAAATGTCAGCTTGAGAGAAGAAATGTGCTTGGCAGGGAGTGATGTTGGATATATGAAAAAAAATGGATTTGTATTATGGCACTGTATTCCCCTTGGAACATTAATACAAGGAAGTGCAAGCTATTTTATTAAATCATGGACTCTGGCATGGAATCTGTCAGTTCCCCCAAGATGTTATATTTTTCGCACTGCAAAGTTGCTTGTCACACTCACACATCTCACCTGCAAATAGTGTGCAAGAAACAATGAAAAGTAGTTTTCCAGTGACTAGCATGTATTAGGTGTAAACCTCAATCCCCTTGTATCAGCAAGACCCTTTAAGATTAAATTTTAGTTTACTCCAAACTGCTGTATTTTCTGCGGCTAGCTGATATAATGTGTGTTGGTTAATCCTATAATCTATAGAATACAACACATAATATTACAAGCTATTAATATGCAATATTATAATTATATAATAATTAATTATAATATATTATATGGAAAATTAATTTGCTGCATATTTGTGAGAAATGCTTCTTGAAAAGAATTGAAATTGGAAAAAAAACCCCAAATGCAAAAAAACAACAAATGATCTACCTGTTGGCACATGCATTTGTTCAGTCATGGATAACCAGGCTGATGTTTCCCTGTGAATGTTTCACAGTTGGAAGTTTTGATCTCTGTCAGGAGATGCACACACTCTGTACACTTCAGGTCACTTAGATTTCCTCAGGCAGAGAAAGAGTCCAGGTGTCTAAAAATCTCAAGAGATAACTCATAAAAAGTACTTGAGGGACATCAGGACCTGCTGGTTCGTGTTGCAGCCAACTTTTATGTAACATAGTCCCCAGGTTTTCAGTGACCCCTCAGCTGTTACTTAGGCCATCAGTTTTTTTAGGACTTCCACGTGCTAAATAACTGAGAGCTAAACTGAAATCTGCATAGAAACATGAAGCATATTTTGTAGACTACATAGCTGAGTTCTCTGCTTTTCTCTCAGTGCTTTATGATTTCTGGTTTTATTTTTTTAATCCTGACCAAATTACTGCCCTGGTGGACTGAGTCAGATGTTCAATATTATTATTATTATTATTATTCATGTCTCGAAGGCATAAGTCTTGCTTCCATTTCATATTGGTGAGATAAGCATTTGCAACAAATGCTCACATTGCCTAAAGAATGAGATAAATTGTTGAAGGGTACATGTAAGTACAAAATGAAATAAAATAGTTATTTGTGTAACAATGATTTTATAGTTTTTTCCATTCATTTTGTGATTTTAAGTAAGGTGAAAGGCTTTCCCACTCTTAAAAGCACAAGCAAGGGAAGGAGATCCTTATTTCTTTTGTTCTTTTCTACACAGAAAAAGTCTGATGCTTTTGTAACTGATGTCATTTTGGTTTTTGCTCTGATTTTTCTTAGCAGCATTTTCCCTGAGCGCTGATGTGACATAATTTACGTCGGTATTCATTTTTTGAGATCTTGCCTATCTGTTAAGACCATGTTTCCCCCCTCCTTTCCCACAGACTAATGATAAATGAACTAGATGCTGAAATCTTATTTATTTTGGCATACCCAATGGTGAGTTACACTTTTGAAACTGTGCAAATATAGGCTTAGTTTCTGCCCTAAAGACGATCCTTTTTGTTATAGTAAATACAAGAAAGAGTTGACAGAAAAAGCAGGGTAACCGTCCTTCCACAGTTTTTTTTTTTTGGGGGGACGGTCACTGTGATCAAACAGCACTCTGATCACTCAGAACTCTGGGGAAAATTTGGTGCAAGGCTGGTCTTGCTAGTGTCCTTCCACATGGCGTCAGCCACCTAACGTGGAATCTCCAGTCACTTCTCATTTCCCATCTAGCAAAAAGCCAGGCATCTCTGATCAGTGAACCACAACAGCAGAAAACCTTTGTCTTCCTTTCACTCAGGCAGCATCAATGGTCCTTCAGCCCTCTCTACAGAAAGATGCTGTAACACCTGCTCCTCTGGGAACATCCTGTCCCTAGAGGCATGCATTTATCCTTTTCCCTTTCATCTGGACTGCAAACCTATTTAAATCCACTAGTTGGGAAGGAAGCCCTGGAGCTGATCTCAATGCCTGGGTATCATTTTCTTAGACCAGTTGCTCTTCCAGGGCTTTGAAAGATCCACATGTTACATTGGGCACTGAATTGGGTGACAAGGAGAAGATTTCTGCACTGTGGAAAGATGCTTCACACTAACTCAGTTTCACAGTTGTGTATCTTTAACAGACTTGTATGAAGTTATTTCTGATTTACACTGTTACAAGGGAACAATTTCTTTTTGCAGAATGGTTATCTTATTAATTTGTTACACTTCTGGAATTGCAGGTTGTCCTGAGAGAAATTCTTTTATAAGTCAATATCACATTATTTCCAATATCCCTCTAGAAGTCCCAAACCTATCCTCATCCTGCGAAAAAATAACACCTGTAAGTAATTCGTTGTACGTGAGTGCTTTCCTTGAATTCCCCATGTTCACTTATGGTTAAAAAAAAAAACCCCAACATTGATTGCAGAAGAGATTGCTGGACCCAGTCTTTTATTCTGTATGTTAGATACCTTCTCACACAGAATCACAGAATTGCTGAGGCTGGAAGGCACCTCTGGAGGTCATCTTGTCCTGCCCCATGCTACAGCAAGTCGCTCAGGGCCATGCCCATTAGGGTTTTGAATATCTCCACAACCTCCTGGGCAATTTGTGCCAGTGTTCAACAATATGCACAGTAAAAAGATCTTTACTTATGATTAAATGGAATTTCCTGCGTTTAAATGTGTGCCCGTTGCTTCTCGTCCACTCTGCTCTTTGGAGTGACCCTGGTATAGTGACAGGCATCCGTTTCATTTGTAGCATTCTATGAATTCATAAATGCAGGATTACACAGGCAATAACTCAAACATTTTTGTGCTTTATGAGGTACTAGCCACTTTTTGGTTATGGAATATCTGCAGCTGAAGGCCATGGTGTTTATTGAGTTAGGACTGATTTTACTGACTTAACAGGAAGTGCCACTAAGGTGTGATTATTTATTTCCCAGCACTTCAATCTCTCTTTGCCTCTCTCTTAAATTCCCAGAATTACAGCACTTCAAAGCTTCCTCTTAGTATGACAACACATTTTTAATGTAGTTGTATTTAAACTGTGTGTGATTCAAGAATTGCATTGCAAAGTCAGAATGGGAAACAGAGATTGTGGTATTGAGAAGAGGTTCACTCCGACAGTTTAAACAGTGGGTTTTGGTTTTAATTTCTTAGGCAGTTTGTATTGTCTTTTAGCAGTAAATGCCAAGATGGTAAATTGCTACCTTTAAAAGTTTATCTTTAGATTTCGTGACTTTGTGGCAGAGATCTTCGTCTTCTGTGTTTGTCAGGTATAGTGTTGTCCAGAACTAGGGCTCTGTGCACAGCTGTACTGTGAAGAATTAACCAATGATGAAAAAGAAACACTTAGGGATTTAAACAGAAGGGACAAAAATCTTGAATAAATGGAGTAGGCCAAGAATTAGTATTTTTCTAGTAAGAAGCATATTAGAATAAAACAGTATAAATTTGGTTTTAGAATACTTCATTTATGAACTTTTCTTTTGGAATTCGGAGCTTTCCTTGGAAAATTATAAGAAAATATTTTGTTTTCTTGTTATGAGAAGATTCTATAAGGGAAGAAATCTCTTTAGTTGCACTGGCATTTGTACATGGTACAAGTCCACTTATGGTGATGATCTTACTCCGTGTGTAGATTGGTTAAAGAGGAACAGGTTTGATGTGTTTTTTCCTGTTTTACTAAAAATGATCCTGTTACATATTACTTTTCATGAGATTGCATCTTCTTATTCTCTACCCTTTATCTTTCCAAAGTAAGAACCGTGTTTACTTTTGAAGAAGTGTGGCTGATGCTTGCTGAGGATGACTATTAAAGAAGTACCTGGAGCACAGATATAGATTATAGGCAATAATGATTACAATTGTGCCAGTATAATTTTGGTACAATTGTTTCATTTTGACGGTGGTTATTCTAAAGGCTTCTTTTCTGAACGGCAAAATGGTAAATAGCAAGTGACAGTGAAGAAAGGAAAAAAAGTATTTCTAAATGACTATACCTTTATTACAAACATAACAACCATCTGGTTGAATGAGCAATACCCTCCCCAATGAATGTTTTTTGAAGTAAATAAATGCACCAAGTTAAATCAAGTTTATCTTGATTTATGTGAGTTTATAATTGTGAGAAATCTGATATATCAGAGATTTGTGAATGTTCTTCTAACCTGTGAAGCTTCTGAATTTGAGGATGAGTCCTTATTCCATTATTTGTGCCACAATTGGCTGTTTCTCCTATTTTCGAGAAGCGATCAATTTGTTAATAAGTAATGCTTGCTCAAAAAGAAGCTGGTGCTGACTGTACAGATACCCAGACAGGCTGGAGTCACACACTGAACTTTTTTGACCTTTTCCTTCATTTAATTGCAATGTAGAAACAAGTGAATGGGAATGTGATAGTGAGGGAGTATCATTCCTTTAATTGAAATACATATATGAATTTATACCTTGGGATGCACAAAAAAATTGTGGCAAAGTAACTCTTGGTGTTAGTCATTTTTAGTTCCAAATGTCCTTCAGTGTTGTAGTCTCCACTTCACTTACTAGCACTGAGATCAGTTTTAAAAAAACAATTAACAGCAATGGTAATTTTTATTGATAATACATATTAACTAATGTTTCTGTAGTACATTAAAATGTTAACCAAATTTGCATAAGTCAAGTAGAGATTTGGTTGCTGAAAGTTGTTTCCATTACCAGAAGGAACTGAGGATAAATCAGGTAGCACTGATGGAGTCTTCTTTCTTTACAGAAGTTGTACAATCCTTATTCCCTGGATGTGATAGAAATCAAGAAGCAGTCTTCTCTCATAGTTAATCATTCTCCTTTTTCCGTTTTCGTAATGTCCTGGTGCTTGTCTCAGTTGCATCTAGTCTCTCCTGCCACTGCATCCCTCAGCATTTTGGTCCCTCTGCTGACTCACCTCAAAACCTTCACAAAATTAAATGTAACAGAAATAACCTTTGATATTTGGTGTAGAAGGCTGTTTCAGCCTTCCAATTGGGCAGAGCAGTTAAAGACATATAAAGGACAGCAGTGTTGTGTCCCCCACATCCTCCCTGTATTTACTGAGCAACCCAGAGTAATTCCTAAACAGTGTTTGGGAGAACCATCAGTTCTGATTTTGTGAGGATGGTATTTCAATCTTTGTGAGATCAAGGTTCTCACACATGGCCCTGCAGCTGCGTGTGAGCATGCACCCCCTGAACTTGAATGTGGCAGCAACTTGGCCACTAATTCTGGTAGGAGCAGGATCAGTGAAGTGCTTTCAGTGTGACTGCTATAACCCCTCATTCAGATGCTGTTTAGACCCTGCATATTGCAAGGAAGTGTGTCATGGGAGTTCAGTAAAGGAAAGACCAATCTCTTCTATGCCTATGCAAAAATAATCAGTAATTCATCATCTCAGTGTGTTGTTTTCTTCTTCTGGCCCAAAAGTAATGTGCTGTGGGAAAATACTATAAATTCTGAAATCTTTGCTGTGCTGCATTGCCTCCAGAATGTTCTAGGTTGCAGTGAAATTATTTTTTTTCTTTCTAAAACTCATTGAAAAATCACATCAGTCTTTCTTTTAGTACCTAAGACTTTATTTTGCTTTCTGAAAAATACAGTAAGAGAGACGCTGCTAAAAGAGGTTCAGCGCAGGAAAAAGCATACTGTGATTAAGTAAAATGAAAAGCTGTATAAACAGAGAGAGGAGTGTCACTTTTAAGCACACTTTCTTGTATCCTTTCTTTGCATTTTCCTTCCAACCATTTTCAGGAGGCATATATTGTGTTAGGTGGTCATAAGAAGCTAATAGGTCAGCCAAGTGAGGCAGTGCCAAATTGCAATGTGTATTAGGCATAAAATCAAGAAACTCAAGTTTCATGTGCTTAAAATCGGCACCAAAATGGTTACTAAAAGTAGAATGGAGGTGAAATAATTTTAAGGGCAAATCAGGAAAATGGTCCATTTATTAATGACTAGGATGAGCATTTTCAATATAGTTTTGGCACAATAAATTCTGAGCCACAGTTCTGTATCCACAGTGTTCTAATCAGTTGCTAAAATGGGAAAACAATCAAATTACACTATGTCAGAAGACTGATAAGTAATTAGAATTTTCTTGAAGGGGAGCAGATGACGATACACAAAATTTCTCACTGATTATGTGAATGTAATATATATTATAATATATATTACAATCACAGAATCACAGGGGTTAGAAGGGACCTCTGGAGATCATCTAGTCCAACCCCCCTGCCAGAGCGGGGACACCTACAGCAGGTTGCACAGGACGGCGTCCAGGCGGGTTTTGAATGTCTTCAGAGTCACAGACTCCACCACCTCTCTGGGCAGCCTGTCCCAGTGCTCTGCCACCCTCAAAGCAAAGAAGTTCCTCCTCATGTTTAGCTGGAACTTCCTATGTGCAAGTTTGTGCCCGTTACCTGTTGTCCTATCACTAAGACTGTTCCCATTCTCCTGGCACCCTCCCTTTGAGTATTTGTAAGCATTGATGAGATTCCCCTCTCAGTCGTCTCCAGACTGAAAAGACCCAAGTCCCTCAGCCTTTCCTCATCAGAAAGATGTTCCAGCCCCCTAATCATCTTTGTAGCCCTCTGCTGTCCCCTCTCCAGCAGTTCCCTGTCCTTCTTGAACTGGGGAGCCCAGAATTGGACACAGTACTCCAGGTGCGGCCTCACCAGGGCAGAGTAGAGGGGGAGGATAGCCTCCCTCGTCCTGCTTGCCACACACCTCTTGATGCACCCCAGGATGCACCCTTCTTGGCCACTAGGCCACATTGCTGGCTCATGGTCATCCTCTGATCCACCAGGATTCCAGGTCCCTTTCCACCAAGCTGCTTTCCAGCAGGTCAGCCTTATATTATATTGGAGCACCAAGATCAAACCAGACATATCCAACATGTGAATCATTTATATGAAACTACTTTGAAATCCTTGTGTTGCATGATAGAAGCATGATGCTAGTAACAATTCCAGTCTGCAGTTGTAAGCTGTGTGAGTTTTGTTTCAAGTTTTAATTAGCAAAGAAATACATAATTGGGATCTTGAGGACACTTTAAGGCTCTATCAATAAAATAAATTAACCAGTCATTTTTTTACCACTGAGAAAAACAAATGACGAAAAGTTGTTTCTATAGCCTTTTAACTACAATATTTAATTTAAAAATCCTTTTCAGATATATTTTAGTATCTCTTTTGCTACAATGTATGATTTAAGGTTTGTATCTATGAAAATTTGCTTTGCTATATATAAAATATGTCTGTAAACCCCTGCTTTGTGGACATGTTCTGTCTTTGGGCTTTGTGAAAATACATTAAAATGTAAACCCGATTACATGATAAATGTGACTAATTGTTACTAAAGAAGTACAGAAAAAGCAATCAGAAATATCTTACGAAGGACATATAAACTGTATCTGAGAAGTCTGCTCTCTGTTTTTTCCCAGTAACTGCTATGATCCAGTAGAAAGCTGTTTGATCACTGATACTTGGTAACTTTTAATCATTAGGCATTCAGTGTAGTTAAAAATCACCACTATTTGTCAGATGCTATGACTGCAGAAAAAGGTATCAGGTTTTTTGTTTGTTTCATTTTCCTGCCATGATTGTTACTTAAAATGCTGTTCTTCATCTTTTACTAGTTCATATTTGCAAAGCAATTTGAAAACAAAAAGGACTGTTTAAGTGTGTTATTGTTAGGAAAGTATTGTGAAGAAAATTTTGTTAGGTTTTTGACTTCCGTTTCTGTCAGAAACATTTTCCTGCCAAAAATCAAAGTTGGTGTTCCACCTTCCCCTGACCTTCATGCATTTAGCATTAATGGTGAAAAAGAAGTGGTTTCTCCTTTGTTCGTTAATTTCTCACAACTGATGTCTTGTGACAGGATGGGTCAGTGTTGAGCTATATCAGAGGAGCCTGGATAGTAGGCTTGTTCATTGGACTGCTAACCCAAAAGTGGAATGTTTTTATTCCCACTTTTGCTGCTAATTTATGACATGTTCTTAGCCAGGTCAGTTTGCCCAGGTCAGTGCCCAACCGTTTTTAAATCTGAGAACTGGTCACTGATGCTGTTCTTCTGTTACGAAATGCTGATCTAAGAGACATGTTCTGTAAAACCTTGCAATTTATTGTTGTGTGCATGGATTTATGGTAACATACCATTTCCCCTTTTTATCCACCTTGTGACTAGTAATATTAATAAGGAAGAAAACAGCTGGGAGCATTTTTCCAGCTGGGTACCCTGGCAAATTTGCTTCAGAGAGCTTTTAATTTTGACAGCTTTTTTGCTTTTATTACTCAAATTTGCTGATTCTCATTAGACATTAAAATGCAGTGTTTTGTTTTGGTTTTTCTTGTTTTTAATACTTTCTGCCTCTCTATATACTGTGAAAACAGCAGGGAGCAAGCCAATTTCCGTAGAACCAACCAACCAGCTGGGTGCATCATTTCCCTCTTGTGATGTTACTTAACCACAGTGGTGCGTAGGATGAGATCTGGTTCAATGTCCAGATTCAGATGTGTAATGTTACAAGTTGGTTTAGAATGTTCATATAAAAATAGATCTCTGTTTCACGTATACTTAGAAAAGATCTCTAAGTTCTTGTTATAGTCAATACAGATCTAGTTAACCTGAGTGAGCAAACTTTGGAAAGCTCTTCAGCCCATTCTAGGGTAGATACCTGCCATCCCATCAACTAATATTCTCTAGACTCCGCTGGTGAGGAGCTTCCAACAAAGGCATCTTGTGCTATTTGCGGTTCTTTAGGGATCCAAATTATGTGCAAATAATTGGACTGGCAGATGTGACTCAGCATTGCAGAAGACCTTCAGCCGTCTGAGGCAGTTGTGGTAGGCCAGTTAGGTTATCCCACCGCAGAACCCCAGTGTCTTATTCCTTCTCTAACACTCCAGTTCTTTCATTTGTTAGACTGAGCCATATGAGGGATAAACTTTGGGTACATCATAGTCCTGTAGGCCTGAATGGGTTTGCCTGTCCTGCAAAACTTACTGCTGGGAGGTGTGACCTGTGAACACAATGGCACAAATCAGCCTCTTCAAAGATAAACATTATCTCAACCAAAAATGTGCAGCATAAGAAATGTGTATTAATGCAGAAGTCTGTACATATTGTCTAACCTAGAACTTTTGTTTGCTTAGTTAATCCAGAGCTCTTTGTTTCCCTTATCACCCACAGAGGTTACAAATTGGTGTCTCTCCTATCAGAGCTGGACAGACAACCGTTTGCGATTGGGGAGACTTCTGTGGAACTGACATTTACACAGTACTTCTTAGTATCAGCTGTCAGAGGGCTGTCAGAAATGTTTGTCATCTTTCTGTGGGGTATTAGTCTCATCACCTCTATGTGGCAAAGAACATAAAAGACAACAAGCAAAGTGGCAGCATATATTTTATCTATAAGATATCGTAGGTACCTTTCAAGTCTTTGAATGTGTTGGAAACTCCTGAGTTTTGTAGGTATGGGACACAATTCATTTCTCCTCTTCTGCATCTTAGAACACGTAGACATTTTCTAAACATAGTTGTAAATCTGCTAGACCAAAAAAAAGGTAACCATTAGCTATCTGTTCCCAATGTCTTGCTGTTTTATTGTTCCATATAGAATATTAAAAAAAGATGTAAAGCTGAGTGCTTTGATGAATAAATTGGCTGCTGCCCAAAAAGCTAGTGATGATGAGATTCTGTGTGTGTACACGCAGCATTTTTCCCTGGCGTGTCCTTTGGTCTATACATAAGCAGGATGCCTGCAAATTTCCTTATTCCACCTATTCATGAGACAAACCAGAAATAAGTAATGGGAAAATAAATGGTCATATGCTTATCAGTGATTCATAATATGGGGCAATATGATATTAGCGTCATCCTTAGAAAATGACAGTGAGCCAAATGATGAGCAAACAGATATAAACAAACCATATGGGCCAGATCCTGAATTCTCAGGCAGGCAGAAACAGCTGCGCCTTAGTACTTGCACTTTTGTGCAGAATCATATAATCATAGAATGGTTAGAGTTGGAAGGGACCTTAAAGATTATCTAGTTCCAACCCCTTTGCCATGGGCAGGGACACCTTCCACTAGACCAGGTTGCTCAAAGCCCCATCCAACCTGGCCTTGAACACCTCCAGAGGTGGAGCATCCACAACTTCTCTGGGCAGCCTGTTCCAGCATCTCACCACCTTGACAGTAAAGAATTTCTTCCTAATATCTAATGGGTATCTGAGACGGTAAATCTACCTTCTTTCATTTTAAAACTGTTACCCCTCGTCCTATTGCTACACTCCCTGAGAAGAATCCTTTCCCAACAGTTGCAGGCAATGACTCTCTCCACCTAACTGATCTGGCTCATAAAGGATTAAGCCAATGCTTCCAGTCTGAATCTAGAGACACCTGATAGAGAGTGGTTGGCTAGGAAATATCTTGTAATAGATGTTTGGACCCGTGTCTTTTTCCTTCTCTGCATTGTCTGTGCTGTGTTTAAATTTGACATGGACATGTAAGGTGATTGACAGAAAATGTTTAGAGGTGAAGGTGTTAGTGTAAAAAGTCTGAGAGCCATTGGTGTACACAGCACAGCATTGTGCATTCACACCACTGGCAAGGAATGGTTTCCCATTTAAAAAAAAAAAAAATGCTAAAATCTGTGTCAGCTTTTTCTATACATCAACCAAGATGATTTGCCAACTGCATATGAGGAGTAAACCCAGAATAAAATCAGAACATTGATGATTTCAGTTCAGCCACAATATAAAAGCTGTTAAGCAGACAGATAACTATTTTTTACTTTCTTACAGTCCTTTATTGTTATCCTTAAATACGTGATTCTGTTATTCACAGACTAGCACCTTTTATTTATACCATTTTAAGCTTGGATTCCAAAATGTGTTTAATATTTCATATCTTTTTAGTTATTTAAGGAATATGGTTTTGTTTCTCTGCAATAGCTTTTATGAATGTGTATGTGAAACTTTTCTAAAATCAGTATTAGAGTAATTATGTATTGTTTTCTCTTTAAGTGGACCCTGTTTATCTGTACTTACCCATGGTCTTATTCATAGCTGCTCTTACTTTTGCCCTCCCTCCCAGATGTTTGGGAGTGCTTGGAGTTAGCAACAAATCTTGTGTTTATTGCATTAGGAAGTACTTAAGCATATTTGACAAATCTATTCCATTTGTAAATGTTTGAAAAAACATGATCCAGATCAGGCTTTGCAAACGTTCAACTAGCTCCCTTACTGGAAAGGGACCCTTGATGTGGTAGTCTTAGTCCAAGCTCCGTCAACCAAGAGAAAAATATCCTAAATAAAAATATCGTGAGCCAGCTTTATACATTTTATTTATTCTGATTGCAATTTAACAAAACATCACGTTGCATTCCAATTAGTTGCTACTTGCCAATTCCTGCAGTTTTCATAAGCACACAAATACAAGATGTGAATGTGTCTTCTTGTTGCTGTTTGTTTTCCTTAATCCTTTTCCGGCGATAATGCGTTTACCATGTAACCCAAACCCTCCACTTTAATACATGTTGCTTTCATATATTTTTTCTACTACTTATCCCAAGGGGAAAAAACTATGTTCCAGCCTCTGTTTCTGAACGTACTTAAGGCAATGAATAAATGCATTTCAAGGAGATTAAGACAGATAAACTATCTTGATGATACCTAGGTAAATTACATGTCATTTTGCAAGGTTACCTAGAAACTTAGAGTCTAAAGTTCAGATTCATAAGTTTTTAAGTTGCTTCTGAAACACCTTTCCGAGTGCTTTTCCCCCTGCTTAGCAAAGACTGATTTATTTAGACTTCATAGTCTTCATACTTACTATTTTTAGCTGTGCAAGTCTTTCAGTTAATCTCTTCACTTTATTGTGTCATTTTGCAGTCAGGACAGACTTTGTATGATAATCACAGCGGAATTGCCAAATACTATCAATACTATCAACTGCCAAATACTATCAATACTATCTATTATCAAAGATACTGACATTCTCCAATTACAGTGAGTTTAGTTTGTTTTGTTTTTGACATAGCTTTCTGTACTTTTTCTCATTAATATGGTAGAAGTTGAACTACTTTGTTACCAGGACCAGGTCAAATGCTACAAAATGCAAAATGTTTACTTGGTAGGATGGTATAAGGTAGCTCATCGATCAGGCTGCTGAATCATACGTCCAACTCTGACTATCAGTTTCAGTTGCAATATTTTTTGTCCTATTTGCTGTATAATTCTGACTTGCTTAATATCCAGCTTAGAATCTGAATTCATGTTTCTTCTTGAATAGCTAGTTACCATAAAATTGATATTTTTGGCTTGACATTTGTAAGTACTGAATGTAACACTGTTCTCTTTTAATTTAATACTTCTCAGCATTTTTACTTCATTCTGTGACTGAATTTCACAGAATCACACAGAATCACAGAATGGCAGGGGTTGGAAGGGACCTCTGGAGATCTTCTAGTGCAACTGCCCTGCCAGAGCAGTTTCACCTAGAGCAGGTTGCACAGGATGGCATCCAGGCGGGTTTTTAATATCTCCAGAGAAAGAGACTCCACCACCTCTCTGGGCAGCCTCTTCCAGTGCCCAGTCACCCTCAAAGTAAGAAGTTTTTCCTCATGTTCAGACGGAATTTCCTGTGTCCAGTTTGTGCCTGTTGCCCCTTGTCCTGTCACTGGGCACCATGGAAAAGAACCTGACTCTGTCCTCTTGACACCCGCCCTTAGATATTTATAAGCATTGATAAGGTCCCCTCTTAGTCTTCTCTTCTCCAGGCTAAACAGACCCAGGTCTCTCAGCCTTTCCTCATAAGAGAGGTGCTCCATTCCCTTGATCATCTTTGTAGCCCTGCACTGGACTATGTCCAGTAGTTCCCTGTCTTTCCTGTTTTGATGTCACAGTTCTTTAGCTTCTTACCTGTGGTCTTTGCCGATTTAAAGTAATTTTACCAAATTGACATTAGACGTTAAAGTTCCATTTTAGAGTCTCTTCACCCTCATTTTTCTATGTTTGTTTAAGGAGAAAATTACATTTCCTACATTAAAATAAATCTTGAAAAACAGCAAACCTTCTCTTAAAAGCTTTTTGTTTTTACAGTGGCATAGACAGAACACCACTAAGCTCTCCAGAGAATGCTACGCTTATTCATGTTTACAATTTAATCTTTTTTTGGGAGCCTATTCGTTAAAACTAAAATTACTCAAAGTTGATTTAATTTTGTGTACATTAGAAATCCTAACATCCCTGTAGTTTTTGGTTTTCAGAAAAATAGGATTTACCCTAAAATAAGATGCCTTTTGGTTGCAGCAGAGAGTTCCCATTGATCAGCAGGTGAAAGAGGGAACTGAGTAATTATTATTTCAGCAGGATTCAATTTAACTTGCTGCTTCACAAATGATCATAAGTTGTTTTCATAAATTTATCAGAAATTAGGGGTCCAAGACTTACATTCATAGGAGGGGGATGTCAGACGCAAACTTTGCACTAAGGTGGACCCCAGCTCTGGTCTCTGTCATATCAAAACTGTTCTCCAATAAATTTCCACCCTTGCAAGTGGTTGTCTTGGAGTGGTGATGCTACAGCACTGATTAGTTAATACCCTGGTCTGCCTAACTACTGGCTGATCACATTGCAGGAACTCCCCCATCTTTGGGTTGGGTTGGGTTGGGTTGGGTTTGGTTTGGTTTGGTTTCCCACTACAAGTATGGGTAGTACTCAACAGCTCTGGCACTGTGCCATGGTGAAATGTGGCAGAGCGTGGCATTGGTAAAGGCATGGCATTAGTAATTAGGTATTTATCTCTTTGTTTTAAATTTGAGTGTGAATGTCTACTGCTTCACATGCAGAGAGAGATCTGTTTATGCCATAATGATGCTGTACAGAATTGTTTTAAATCCAGTTACAACTATTCAGCCTTTCCTTCCAGACAGACAAACATGACAAGTTAGTAAAAAAGTAGGGTTTTTTTCTATTTATTAGGTTCTGGAAAATTCCTTTTATTACATTAGATGCATTAAGAATAACAAAAATATGCTTGATTTTTATGGGAAGTGAGTGTTGTTTTGGACATGAAGCATATACAATTACAATAGGTAGTTGTAAAACAGAACATAAATCCAACCTGTATATCTATGTAACATTTAGTAAGCTCCTCTCTGCATTTCGCTGAAACCGACATGCTGGGCTATGTATCATATGTGACAAAAGGGTACATAAAGTACTAAACATAGAAAAGTATGTACATTACATGGAAAAGTAATTCAAGTATGTAATACAAGAATGGTACTGAAAACTGAATAATCAATTTTATGTGATTCAGTAGTTATTCTACTCTGTTGAAACTCTTGGAGCAAAGAGAAGATCTTAGACTTCTTGGTGCTTTTAATAATAAGATGTACTGGGATGGGGAAAGGAAATTGATATGGGTGCTATTTATATCAGAGAATAAATGTACTGTAAAACCTGGAACTCACACGATCGTTATTACGATCTAAGGAAACTAGAGGTGAAGATGACTGGGTCCCTGAATCCTGTCACATTTCAAATGTCTTTGACTTTGATATTCAGACTGTTAGTGTTTTCCTTTTACTCTCACCTTTTCATTCAGGTTTGTCAAAGATTGGGTTATAGTTTTCACAGAAGTTCCTAATAGTTTGCAAATTGCGTCTATATCGTAATCTCCCCTAGGAATGTATTTCCTATAAGGTACATACGATGGGACTTTCAAGAGAAGCTGTGGTGACCGCTGTCATTATGAAGGAAGTCCAGCCCATGAGACTAGCTGATAAAGAAGAGGAGGGAGGCATCTGAATTAATTAGAATTAATCCAAGAGATTGCGTTAGATCAAGTGTGACGATTCAGTGTCAAGCTGAATTAAAAATAAAGCTGTTGACATAACAGAATAAAAATAATAAAATTTTTATTTTATGTGAAGAATTAAAATTATATTATTTTCCACAATATGGTATGAAGAGAGGGAATGTCATTTCAAGCATCATGATACTGAAATCTCTACCCTCAACTCCTACCAAGTCAGACAGGCTCTGACTCACAAAGTAATATGGGGTAAAATACTTAATTTGAATGGACAGAACTAAATTAATTTAACTTGGAAAAAAAGATTTAATTTTTATTTTCATAATAAAGCAGTATAGTTTAAAATTCCCTTGCATAAAACTTTGATTTTTATGGGATGCAAATTACCTGATTTAAATTTTTTTACAAGCTCTGCTGGTTCACACATTTATATTTTCTAAGGCTTCTTAGGTACAGGATTTTCTTGTTGATAAAAACAAAAGGAATGTTGTATTAACAGAGAAAAAAAGAGCCATTTTATCTGTATTCTGTCTATGTTTTTGGGGTACAATCCTGAAAACTTAAAATTTGTTCTGTAGCTGGGAAAAAACTTAGGAGACAGATGCAGATTTGAAAATCACTTCTCTATTCTCTAACTAGATATGATTTTTTAAAAAAAAATTCATATGCACTGGAATCTATTAGTTGAATAGCTACTGAGGCCAGTGAACTGAACTGAACCACACTAAGACTTGGAATTTAATTATCTGAAATGCCTTATGTTTACACGCAGTAGTTTGGCACAAATTTGATTACATAAATAGCAAATTGTTCAGTTAAAGTACTGTTAACAACTGAATAATAGCATAAATCAGTGAGATTTTTGAAGTAATATAACCAGTGACTGAAGAAGCAAAGAAAGTTTTGGTGATACTCAACTTCAGACAGAAGGAAAAAAAGCATGGAGAAAAATGCGTAGACTTAGAAAGTTCTTGAACTATACGCGTATGATTATCATGTTAGTTTAAGGTTACCAGCAGAATCACAAAAAATCAATTTATTTTTCTTTTTTAGGGTATATTTTTATATCTTTCACATGGATGTTTTGAGTCAGAACTGCAATACAAGCTCTGGTACTCTCTTCTCAAACAAAGAAGACACTTTGCTAGTGGAGCCACTACATGCCTGCTGTAAAACCACTTTAGATCAGGTTAATCTTGATATCAACAGAAAGAAATAAGTACCGTTAGGATGCATTAGTTTGACCATCTCTGTATGCCTCTTTTCTAATGATACGAATTGTGACCTAGAAATGCCTTTTTTTCTCCACTGGCTATGAAGGAAACCTGACTGAATCAAGTGCAATTGTTGTAAATGTCCTGTTTCAAGTGCTGAACTGCTGAACAAGGGAAGGGGTTTATATTTGACGGCAATGTTGTTTACAGTGATTTAAGTGGCATTTGTTCACAGTTGCTTATTCCTGTCCTATATCCACCCTTTGAATTACACTAGCCCATGAGATGACCTAGAAAGTTTTCTCAATCCTACTCAAAATTAAGCCTGGGAAATACATGATTTTTGTCATAGTAGTTCCTCCGTCAAGTTCACATCTGTTTTCAGAAACTTTTGAGTAAATGGATGAGAAGGTAAAAGGCTTCTTGGGCAGGCGGTTTTGCCAGAGAAATGCAGGTGAAACCACAGCCCATTATCAAGAGGCTTATAATTGTGCAGTCTTGAGGTGAAGTGGGGAATAAGCAGCCGGCAGGCTTCATGGAAATCACAAAAATGGAGAGACGTGGAATTGCGGACCTTTGCAATTAAGTTATGTTAGGTTGTATTGTTTTTAAAAATCACTGAGAAATCCTTTAATTGTTGCCTGATGCTCCTTGAGCAATCTATGGTACATTGATTCTCATTGTCCCTTTTACGTGTATTGTAAACAGAGGCTTAATCATATTACTTTAAAAAATCCTCCAAAACCCCTTAGCTAATTTTCTGTGTGAATAAGGCTAGACTAGGCTGGAGACCATTAGGAAAAGATGAATATTTTCATTTAGTAGGTCATGATGAACCATTTGATGGGAGTACTTAGAGATCCATCCAAAATAGTCTTTGACCTGTACATGATTATTTTGAGATTCTATGGAGGACAGGAAAAGTCCCGCGGGACAGAAGAAGCAGCAGGATAATTTATAGCCTGGGATACTTTCAGTGAGTCAGTATTTTTATCACTGATGTTGATAGAGAGGGTACAGGTATGAAACTGAAGATGAAGTAAAGCTAAGAAGAATTGCAAATACTGTGAAGAGAGAGGTTAGAATTCCTAATACAGCTAAAACCAATGAGATAAATCCAGTGAAGACAAGAACAAAACTTTACTTTTAGTAGGAAGAAATATAACAAATACATGAAAATAAAAATCGCTGGGCATCAGTAAAGCAGAAAAATGTCAGGAGATTATGATGCATCATGAATTCCATACAAATTAACAGTGTGATATGGTTTCAAAGGAGACAAATCTAACTCTCTCCTAAATCAAGAGACACTTTATAAGGAGGCTGTTATTTCATCTGCATTCACTGCTATTAAGATCTCAGCCAGAATTTTGTGTCCCTCTTTTGAGTACATCTGCTTTAAGAAAGTTATAGTCCAATGAGAGATAGTGCAGTTGTGAATAATAAGAATGGCCTATGAAAAAACATTAAAATAATTAGGCTGGATTGCTCAAAAATAGAGAAGATTGTAGGGAGACATAAAAGCTGTCATCCAATATGTAGAAGACCATTCTGGAGAAATCCAATCTATTGGCATAGGAAAGGGTAATAAGGGACATTTTCTGATTTGAATATTATGAACATTTTTCATCTGGATACAAAGATATTCAAATGGTAGGAAAACAGAGTTTGGAAGGCTATCAAATTTCCTTACCTAAATATTTTAGCAATCTTTTTTAAGGATCTATATGTATTTAAAAGTGCATAAGGGGTTGGATTAGGCTCAGAGTTTTGCATCCTGCCTTATAGTGTAGTTTGGTAAGAGTATGCTGTTTCCGTGAAGCACGCTTTGAATTTAAAGATCTAGAGGAAGCTGTTGACAACAGTGGCCAGGGTATGAGTTTGAATTAGAGCTAGGATGCCGGTATCGTTCAGAATTATTAAAAAGGTGTTGACAGGGAGAGTTTGTGGCAGAGAGGGAAAATTAAATTATGGGTGTGATCAGCTGGAGGTAATGGCTGAATTTCCTCAACATTATAGAATCATAGAATCATAGAATGGTTTAGGTTGGAGGGAACCTTAAAGATCACCTAGTTCCAATGCCCTTGCCATGGGCAAGGACACCTCCTACTAGACCAGATTGCTCAAAGCCTCAGTGTTCAAGACCAGGTTGGATGAGGCCATCAAATCCAAGGCCAGATTGGATGAGGCCATCAAATCCATGTGTCGCCAATTTAGAGACCAGGATATCATGCGGGACAGTGTCAAATGCCTTGCACGAGTCCAGGTAGATGACATCTGTTGCTCTCCCCTTGTCCACCAAGGCTGTAACCTCGTCGTAGAAGGCCACCAAATTTGTCAGGCATGATTTGCCCTTAGTGAAGCCATGTTGGCTGCCACCAATCACCTCCTTATTTTCCACGTGCTTTAGCAGAGTTTCCAGGAGGATCTGTCCAGGGTCTTTAGAATCAAGAATGTAGGAATAGCACAATCGGTGCAAAATGTTAAATTCAGGAGTTTAAGAACTGTTGTAAATCACTTCACTGATAAAGGTTATGAGTGGATCCACTATAGTTTACACACTTCTCTGCAGATTTTGAGCCAAAGCATAAAGAGACACAAGAAACAAACAACACAGCATTCTAATGCATTTTAGCTGATAGTGCTATGAATACATCTGATAAATGCATGAAATCACATTTAACTTGAAACAATAAATTTGACAGCAAATTATTTGAAATAAAGGGGAAAACACAAATCATCACAGTTTCAGAATGCGAACAATTAGTTTGCAATATAATCGAGTATCTTGATTTAGACTGTAATAGAAACCCAACTCTTTTCTTTGTTCATAGCTCCCCTGTCATCATACACACTGTAGAATTAAAGAAAAAACTGGAACACGTTTATGCAGGTGTGGAAAATAGTGCAAGTGTCATTCCGGGCTTCATCACTTTCTTCTTTAAAATGGAATAAGAAAACCTCAAACCTCAGTAACTTCTGAATGTTGGGGCAATTTCAGATCTGACAAAGCCACGGAGGTCTCAAAAGCATTAAGAGAGGGCTTCGTATTATAGAAACCACTTGGGGAAATTCTTTGTAAAAGCTACAACGTCAAGAAAAGCTTCTCTGAGCTCACGTTTTCTTAGGTACAAAGGCAAATTGGCCTCATACCATTGTAATTCAAGAAATAGATACAGGAATCTTTAATATTATGCTTAATTTGTGTTTTCTGTTGTGGGTAAGAAAATAATAAAGCTGTATGTTGGTGTGTATATATATACACACATATAAGTATGTATATGTATGTATTTCCATGGCTATACATAGATGTATTGATGTGGTACACACAATATGTTTATTTTTTCCTTTTTATTGATAGAAGCTGGAAAAAACAGCAGATACTATGGCTTTCTCTTTCCCCCACTCTCTTTACTTGCAGTAACACATATATTTCTGTTCTGCCATAGTACTTCTAGGTAATGCTCACATATACGGAAAACATGAGGAGCAGTGCTGATTTCTAAGAATTTTGCCTTGTGTTCTGGGCACAAGAAAAGGGTCCGCTTGAGCAGGATACTCTTCTACTTTTTGTTGATCTGGAGTTAGGCAAAAGTAAAATTATTACACAGGCTCCAGAGGAGGTCACTAGGGAGTTTTCCTCTCTTCCATTTAGCTCTGACATATATATATTTATGTAACCCTTTCTTACTAGGTTTTAAAATGTTTACTTTGGAGTGTATGGTATTTGTATGCAGTTAAACTGAAGCAGTAGCTGTAGAAAAGAACATCTGGCCCTCTGCAGAAGCAGTATTTTTCTCAAAATTGTATGTAATAGCCAATAATGATTTCAGTCTAGTGAAAGACTAAGTGAGCACTGATTAGGAGCTGTGTATATTTTAGATTAATTATGTCTTGTGGGCAGTGTAGCATATGCTTCAGTATACAGAAGGCTAAATTTAAGGATACAGAAAATGCCTTTTAAGAGCGAATCAAAGTCACAGCAACAAAGCGATCTTAATCCCATCTGCTGTCAGGAAAGAGCCAAACATAAGCCAACCAAAGATGTAGAGTTCTCCATGATGACTTACCACCATAATTTCTTGCTTTACTATATTACAATTGCCAGCTGTAACCAAGTGGTTTGTAGGCAGTGTAACCATAGATACTACTGAGTTTCTTCAACCTTGGTTAGCTTTTCAAGTTAATAAGACTATCTGATAGTGAGTGTTGTTGTATTTAGTATTTCTTTTTTTTTTTTTTTTTTAATATGGAAAAGGATGTATAACAAGCTATTCCAGTCATCTGCAGTTTAATAGCAATTTTATTTAATTTATCCAATTTTCTCCTTCTGATTTTCCATCCCTGAAAAATTCCCACGGGAACATTGAACTTTGTGTCTACATCCATTTTTGGTAGAAGCATTACAGGCAAAGAATATTGAATAGCTAACCGGTAGCTTATAAATATATGAACAAATCAATAGAAAGTATCTTGTATCATTACAGGCAATGAAAGCTATTTCCTTATTCCTTCTGTTAAGCATTAGCATGTATTCAGATTTAATGGCAATCTTTATTTTAAAATAAAGTAAGGAGTTCGTATAAAAACAGTCCCCGTCGTTCCCTTCTCCCCAAGTTAGCCATGTTTACCTCCCTCCAAAACCTATGTTTACAACACGGTTGATTTCATCAGAAGTAATGCTTGTTGCATTCCTGAGACATCTAGTATGAAACTTTAAAGGTTCATGCATATGTTTATTATACTGCCTGCAAATGAATTAGAAAAGTGTGTGCTAATAGTGTGTTTATTTATAGCCTAGCTATGATTATTAAAGTATCTCAACCAGTTAGCCCCACCTTGACTGAGAGACAGCTGTGAAAGAATGGTTGAAGTCAGAGCTTGACACATGCACTCAGGTCCTAGAGCAAGTTCTGTGGCAGTGAAAGGGGATTGTGATGACCCTGGGAGGTTAGTTCCTCACAAGGGGGAAAGCAGGAGGAGAATGTGTGGTGAAGAGTGTTAGCAGCCCTGCTCTGTAGCTTGAAATGTGGAGCAAGTCACACAGCAGATTCATCTGTTGATCTTAAGGGCCAGTGCTAGCTATAGACCTCTGCTGGCATTTCAATATTGACTCTGATGTCATGCGAAGGGGTGATGTAGACATAAGTACACAGGAAACAGTAGGGCTCAACTTCAGTTGCATGAATAATCTACATTCAATACATAAGGATAGAAGCCTGAACCTGTAACATCTCTCTTGGCCCGAGAAATACCTTTATATGAGTCTAATCAATGACACGCTTAGGAAGAGGAGGAGACCGCAGTCCGGGTCAGCCTATCTTTTCTTCCAAGACTGAAAGTTCGTCAGCCCACGATTATTGCCCTTTGTGACAGTGTTGAACACCCATACTTGATCAGTCCAGAGCTTTCTGTCTACCTCCACCCTCATCTGTTATGGAGACCTGCTTCATCCTACGCATCCCTGGGAGATGACTCAGGTACTAAAAAAGGAGCAATGAGAGACCTTTTAAAAAGTCTTCTAGCTGGATAGAATAAATGTTACAACAAATTTTCCTCTGATGCCCGAAGGATTAAATCTATTTTCATTTCAGAACAGAAATAGAAGTCAAGAGAGCTATGCCTTGTAGCCCAGCAAATACTATTTTTGCCATAACCAGTAAAAGGCCATAGGGTTTGGGCTTACAGGACAGTGAAGGCCACCAGGACATTTGTTTTACCAATTGTCTAGTGGCCAGATGACTGTTGTCTCACTTTTGTGTGAGCTGAAGCTCTGTGAATACCATGAATGATAAAGGTCTGGCAAACTTTGGTTGGATGAGATGTTCTAGATGATCTTCCAGCCTGCATGATCCTGTGACTCTGCAACAATGTATTCCAAATCAACTAGTGATCAAAAGTGTCTGGAACATGTGAAGCAGAATTTTCAAGTTGTTTGCCACTGACAGTGTAACCTATGCCTGCCCTATTCCTCAGGGCTCTGAATGGATACTTCAAAATCAAATGGATTTGGTTTTGATGCATCAACCATGTCTGTGCCCCAGGATGCAGGGAATGCAAAAAAAAAACTTCATTAGGAGAGAGACTTGCTAATCATGCCCGATGTGACTAGTCCTCTCTCATACAGTGTGTGCTATGACAAATGATTACAGAACATAAAGGTGCTTGCTGGGCTGCTGGGCTGCTTGCCTTTGCACATCCCAGAATCTACCTGAACCTATATATAGAGATTAGACATTTTCTATGTCCTCAGGGCATCTTTCTGGATTCCCTCCAGGTCACAGGCACTAGCTTTCTGAAGCTGTCATCAGGTGAATGGAAGAAAGCATTTACTGAGCCATTATCAGATTAAACATCCAGGAAAGGTTCCCAGAGTTATGAAGGTGAAACAATGCCAACATTTGACAAGGTTTTTTGCTTGTTGGCATTAGGCCAATCTATTGTACTCAAAACAAATGTGCTTGGTTTTGAATTTGCTACTCCATGCTGTAATCACTAGAAAGAAAGGAATATTTCAAGACAGTGTTGATCTTATTAATGTCTTGCTTTATTTAAGTAACAAATACCTTTTCATAAACAATCCTGCCTTATAAGAATTCCCAAAGTCACTAGTTCTGCCTGTGTTTCACTGCACTAACAGCTTCTTCTGGACCCAGAGTCCTGCATGCCACACAGAAGCCTTGTTGCAGTCCTTCACTGCCAAATCACCCTTCGTACGTACCCTGACATGAAGACTCCTCCTGGATATCACAGCAGTATTTCAGCTAACAGATGGGCTTGTAATGCTTGCTGGGTGCTACTACCCTGCAGACACAGATCAAATACCCCAGCATCACAAACTGCTGTCCATGGCAGACATTCTTGGCTAATCTATACTCTCTAAAAGTTTCCATAGAGTGAAGGAACTTCTGTTAAATCAACCTGAATTTGCAGGCACCTTTTAGGCTCCAGGTAAAGCAGAGATATTCCTCATTTTCACATAGCTACTCCTTCTGGTCCCTCTCTCCCTCTTTTCCAGACTATAGTGAAACATGTAGCCTTTCTAGAAAGCTACAGGGCTTGATATCTGGTTTGTCACCTGGTGTCAAGTGTTATTGCTCCCTGTCTCTTTAATAATGTGTTCACTTATAATAATACTTCACAGGTAATGGTAGTGGTTCTTATGAGCTCTGCATTATAATGCTCTTAAGTAATATAACAGCATCTTATTGAATTTTGTTTAATGTATTGAGTAATTTTATATGTGAAGATACCATAGACTCATTTAGGTTGGGAAAGACCCTTAAGGTCATCAAGTCCAATCATTAACCTAACACATCCATCATCAGTACTACCTTCTCCTTCTTGAACTTAAGTCAGTCTAACCCTTGAACAGCGTCAAAAGCACGATCCTGATATTATTTTGAAAACAGCCTATTTCTGAGTCTAGGTAGTAAATAGCATGCATATATTCTATTTATTTTGTGTCTATATTAGCCCATGTTTTTTCCAATTTCGCAGCAGAGCAGTTTAAGACTTGACACTAAAACATGTTATTTGGTCTGTTTAATAAATGTCCTGTATGCTCTTTGAGGACACTATTTGGCACAAGAGCTTTAATAACTCTTTTGCTCTTCCTTCCTCTGTCCTATGCCTCTCCATTTTATGGTGGTGTTGAGTTCTGGTTTTGGTGTATTAGAAACTTAATTCCAGCTGCATTGTATGCCAAGGTACACACAAATTTAATTTCTGCAAGTCCCATTTCCAGGGCAGAGTTCATTCCCTGTGTTTTCATAGACTGCTGTCAGACAGATAACTATGGAAGGAGACCAGATTCCTGGTCTCCGTTGTATAATGGAACAAGGATTTGCCTTTGACAGGAAAAAACCAAGCACTTTGCCTGTGTGAGACAACCTCACAGCTACCAGCCCACTGAGCAGACATTGCTGAGGAGGTGTTTTCTTTTACTTGGGTTCTTTTTGGCTTAAGCAACTGATCTTTGTCTGGATACAGTTCTCTTCGATTTAAAGTTGAAAATTTGAAGTCAAGAGTCAGGAAAATTTTCTATAACAGTTTCCTGTGACCAGACTCTGAAAATTTGAGTAGAAAACCCTCTACCCTATTGACATTCCAGGCAGTTGTGGCTCACAAGGGCTATTAGAGGCTTCCTCCTGCTAGTCTGAAAAGCCTTCACATAATGGAGTGGAAAACCGCTTTGTGAAGGGACAAATGCCTCTTCACAGAATTCTGAAAATAGCAACCTGCCTTCCCCATCTGTAGCACAGTAGGGGCAAGCTCAGCAGTTACATTGGTGACTAAAGTGCTGATGAAACAGCGCTATTCACCCTAAGGAATCCTGTAAATAAAGATCTACAAGGCTGTCCCAATGTGGTATGGGGTAGCCATGGCAATAGTCCCAAATTTGCCAGCAGAATCGGGAGATGCTTGGTCAATGCCTATGCAGACTTGCACAAACACCTGCATGTCAGATAAGACTTAAAACACAAGGTCCCCTATATTTACTCTACAGCTTTTTTCCTACTGTTTTATCCCTAAGTTACAAATTGCAGAATGTGTGTACTTTGAAATGCTATCTGAGGCAAGAGCTGAATTACCATTGGCAAACCATCTTGGCCATAGGCTTTTATTTCAGTCACTTAAGTCATTCCTGGCTAGGTTTTCCAAGTCTCAGTAAATACACTGGATGCTAGTACATGCTCCTATTGCTGCCTACACTTTTATCCATCTGTTATCATGGCACAATTCCTACTTAGAAGTTGGTCGGACCATTACACTAGATTACAGGTGCCAAGTGAATGTGGGTTTAGGCAGTTACAAAAGCTCTTCTGCAGGCTATCTGTGCTCTAAGATGGAATTGCCACATTGATGACACATGCTTCCTTACCTCATGACATCTGTTGATGCTGAAATGCCAAAAAAATACCTGTGTACATATAAAATGGACCTTTCTGTTGCTTGTATATGTTGACAAATTGTATTGCCAGTGTTTAACAGAGACGCTTCGTGAGATGACATCCTTTTCCAAATACAGAATCCCCTTGCTGTTGTTTTCAAAGCAGTTTTATGACCTATAATGTCACCCAGTAACTCCATTGGTACAAAAAAGTTTGTATTGATTCTAAGTCATCTAGGTTCAGTAGCAGTATTAATTAAGCTATTTGTTAGTACAGTTTGACAGCATGCAATTGTTTGATTACAGTGTTAGAACAGGTTTTGTGATGCAGCATACCATATTTCTCATATTTAATTTTATTTTTTTACTCAGCCAATTCTTTTACTTGATCAATTTATTTAAACTAATTGCTTAGTAAGGGATTAAATTATTTTAGAATAAGTTCTAAAATGTGCTCAAAGACATGATCAAGTATGAGTTGAATTGTAGCAGCTTGACAAACTACTGGTCAGCTGAGCTGTGGTACCTGCCCATATTAAAAGTCCAATGTTAAATGGCTGCAAAGAAATCAGTATCACATTTTGATGAGTTAGCTCATGTCATCTGAGCAGCATTAACTGATGATAAGACAACTGTAATTGTTACAAATGTGGCGTAAAATATGAATGTACCACATGTTCTACTCCGAGGGTGGTGAGGCACTGGAACAGGTTGCCAAGGGAAGCTGTGGAGGCCCCACCCCTGGAGGTGTTCAAGGCCAGGTTGGATGGGGCTTTGAGCAACCTGATCTAGTGGAAAGTGTCCTTGCCCGTGGCAGGGGGCTTGGAACTAAATGATCTTTAAAGTCCCTTCCAACTCTAACCATTCTATGATTCTATGATTCTATGTTTTAAAATTCAGGCAGAATGGAAATGAACATTTAGTCAGGTGGTGTGGCTACACTAGAAGCTAAGTCACAGTAACTTGATTGCTTATAACTGTATTTTCAGCTTATCCTCATTTTGAATTAAAATGCATAGGACTAAGCATCGGTAGAAGTAGTATAATCACAATAAAGTATTGTGAAAGTGCACATGCTGATAGTTACACGAGCTTATCTAATGAGTGCTTGTTTGTCAAGTACCATATCGTGATTGTGTTCACTGATGTGCGTGAATCCTTGTATATAAATACTTGTAGGACTTTTCTTCTATAACTTACGTTTCTGACAAGTTTTTCACTACTTCTTAATAAACACAAATTGAAGAGGAAGTATAACCGCTTTGTATGACCTGTGAAGCTGCATTTTAGATCTGCCACATATTTTCTGTCATTTGTAGGAGTATTACTGCCTTCTGTTTATTCTTATTTTAAATTATATTGGAAAATTCTAAATTCTTAGCGTTATTATGATTTTTATTTAATACCAAAAAAGAGTTTGAAATCACAGGTTGTACTACAGTGGATGCATACTTTTTATACAAAGTTCAATGATGAAATGGCAGGAACTTAGGACGTTGGATCAGCTTTTGAGTTTTCCTGTTCTCTTCCTGGGGCTCACTGTGGCTCTTGTGACTGGGTAGGATTCAGTTAAAGATTACTATCTCTAAATTTTGTTGCCTAGAGGTAGGTATCCAGCCTTCTATTACAGTAAGTGAGATGCAGTCAGTCTGCATAATGGAGCCTAAAGAGAGAGTTAGATATCCTAAAGAGACGCCACTAAGAATCTCTTTTAGTGTGTTCTTTATAATGTGAACTCAGAAAACTAGGCTAGGATTCAGGTGGCTAAACATAGGTCCCTAATACAATTTCAAGTATGTAGAGTACCATTCTTTGCTTCTTGCTTGCAATCCAGAAGGCACAAGTCTCCTGTAGATACTGGCTTGTATCTTCCAGCTCCTTTTTGGTGTCTCGGATACTGCAGTGTATATAAAAAGTTTGAAATAGGTGAGGCAGGATACAGTAAGGCATCTAAAATGGCAGTGACCTCCAGGTTCAAGCAATTGAAGGGCACCCTTAACACATGAAAACAAAATTTAGGGGTAATAATCTCAGATCAAGTTCCTCTCCTCTCTCCTGGTTGTAGGCAGGGTAAGGTCTCATATTCGTTACAAGGTCTTTACAGTTTAGAGATTGTATTTATGTATGCTTCTAAGTAAAAAGACTTCCCAGAGTGGAACGTGGTGTCTTGCACTTCTGTGTTTGTGGTTTGTTCACACTGTAGCACTATGAAGAAATTACAGTATCATTATTTATTTCAAGGCATTTCCCCCTAAAAAGAATCACATGGAGCTATGTTTCTTTATATGAACATACACATTTTCCATCCCCATGCAGCAGTTTGTCAGTTAATCTCTGAGCACCACAAGATTACTTGAGTGTCCTGTTGGTTGACAGTTTCTATCAATATTAAGCAATCACATCTTTGCACATTGGCTGTCACTTCAGACACGTGAGATTAATCAGTGTCTTTCGTAACAGTCTACTGGAAATGGAAATTCTTGGTACACTTATCTCTTCCTCTCACTGTTTTCCTCCTCTTGCTTTCTGTGCATGTCAGTGAGAGAGAGAGACTGTCTAAGGAGTTTATCTTTAATGGAAATGTTGCTGAATTAAATTAACTGCTTAAATAAACATCAAATAAATTCTCTAGAGTGGAAGTGAGTTAATATTTTCTGAATGCTGGCTGAACAAGAAAGTAAGATTATGTCTTGGCAGTAATTATAAAAACTACTGCATAGGAACAAAAAGATTTTGAACTTCAGACATGACTAAAAACATTAGAGAAAGGTTCATGTTGGAACTGGCAGGAAGTTTTTTTTTCACTATCCTAATGTCTTGACATTTACAAAATATTCCCAGGTCAGAGATTCTGGAGCTCTTTAGAAGAGACAGATTCATATTTATTCTCTAACTGATGCAAGCAAAGTTTGTTTCTTCACATTTCTGTGAAGTCTGGGGTGGATTACTTTCATTTCACTTTTTTTAAGATTAAAACTTGCATAACTAATTAACATTATAAAAAAATTATTCAAAAATTATATTTACATTCAAAAATATAAATGTAGCTCTTTGATATCTTTGACAGCTCTACATCTCTGTTCTAAATTTCTGGATATCAGTATTTACTATATTTCTGTGAACACTCTTCGATATTGTCCATATTAGAAAATCTGAGAACACTTTCCTGACAAATGTTTTATCAAAGGTGATATACTTCTCCAGGTAATTTTGAGTATGGTAAGGATTTTGGAATGGAAAAAAGTACTTCATTGGAAATCCTCAGTGAGATATTTTCTGACATAGTGCTTGAAAATTGAAGTTGATGAATATTCTTGTTCATAGTGATGTTTCAACATGTAAAGTTCCAATTTTCCAAGAAGAATTGTTCCAGAAATAACAGCCTGAAGCTAAGTTATTATTTAGCACTCTTTTTTTCTATGTATGTACTATCTATGGAGGTTTTTAATCTGAGTCTGCAAGACAGGCTTTGAGATACTGCATTATGCCATCTAATAGGAAGAAAATACCACAGTAATTTCATTACAAATGCTAACTTCTAAAACATCAGTCTCTGTTAAATATGTAGTCAATTCTTAATCATTTAGAGCAAGTGCTAATAGTTAGAATTAATTATGGAAAATAGATGATATGGAGAATTTTTCTTTTTTGGGCCTTAGGAACTAGAGAAATGTTAATCAACCCTATTTTACCCATTTAGGATTGTATTCATGTCAATGAGTAAACATTTTATGATATTACATTTAAATGATTCAGGTGGGAATGTGTCACAAGAGTGACTCAAGGCACGTGCATCTCCATGAATAGGGCAGTGATTCCAGTTCTGGTGTACCTCAGGGAAACCTTAGACCTAATTTACCTCATGCAGAAGTGAACAAGGAAATGTTTCTCCAGTCTGAAGTGATTTCCTCTGACCTTATCTCAATAGCAAGAAAAATGTGTGAATTTCTCTTTCAACCTTCATTAAAAGCATTTCAGCAGATGGCTAAAACAGTGAAATCCTGCTTCTGTCACCCTCTTACCACAGGGGTAAGAAAAAGCAAAAAACCTTAACTTGTCTGAGCAATAACAAAGGAGGTGATAAGCATACTCTCCCTAGAATCCAGTCAGTTCTTTGGAGTGTTTCCTATTGAAGCTAAGGTTTCTATTCCTATTAATTACTGGGAAATTGCATTTGGTGGCATGTCATGCATGAAAAAACTCAGTACATTCTATCAGAAAGACGCTGTGCAGTTTGGGTATCAAATTGTTTTCAAAGATTCCTAATCACACTTTCTATTTCTTTATGAACATTGTAAGTGCTACCAGACTCTGCAGTTTTGGTGTTATGAGAATATGCTAGTTTAGCTCTGATTTGTAATGGGATTTATACATTCACTTTGTCATTTGCATGCATGAGACAGATAAAAAAAAGGTACACGTCCAAATGTTTTCGGTGCTTATTGTTCTATGTAGAAAAATAGTGGTATATTCTAAAAGGTATGCCCTAAAAGTGAACTAGTTGATGTAGAATAGTAAATTTGGCGGTTATTATTATAGTTATTAGCTCACTTCTTAAATATACTCATGACTATAGTTAATCTCATGTAATAACACATACAATACAAGCTGATACCTGCGTGTCAGTGATTATACTTGTAAAGCTGATTTGAATTTTACCTTAAATCAGAATAATTTCTGTTAAAAAATAGATGGTTGATTCTCTGAACTTCGGTGACCTCTGAACTTCTCAATGAACTTCATTTCAGTGAGCCATGTCTACCTTGACAAACCAGCATGTTGTCAAGAAGGCTGCTGTCCTAGAAGAGTGAATAAAAATGAAAATAAAATAAAATTTCCATCTACAGAAATGGCCTGTGCTACAGATACACTCTGGGGTTGAAGGCTTGTTAACTTGCAATAATACATGAACATTTCTGAAAAAGGTACTCTAAAATATTTGAAACTTTTCCCCTTGATTTTTCAGAATATTTTGAGATAGTAAAATTAATCTATAGAAAATTAAAAATCAATATAAAATATCATCTAGAATTGAAATTCAGAAATTTTTGTTTTACTTGTTCAGCTCTATATTCTCCCCCCCATTGGAGTGTTTTTAAGCTCTCATAGACAGTAGTTGACATTGTCAAGTGTTTAATCACTTAGTTTATTGGATTCTTCACTGATCATAGTCAACAGGGTTTCCAAATTATATGTAGGTGTCACTGAAGACTTCCTCTACATGTTGTATTTTCATGCATGCAGGTAGCCAAGGTTATAATCTTTGACTCTATGACTTTAGGTTATATAAGAAATTGAAACAATCAATAGAAATAATTAAAAAAAAAGTAGATTAAGTAAAAAATTAAGTTAGTAGAATTATTGCAATGTTTATCTTGCATATATGAACCCTCAGATTTCATTCATTTTTAACATTAAAAATGAACTTGACAGTAATGCTTTGAAAAAGTGTAATTTAACTTCATGGGATTTATGTATTCTCTGTAAACAGAAATTAGGTACAACAATGACCTTTTGTCCAGTTCTACCCACCTGTTTCTCTGTCTTTCTTGAAAACTGAGGGCCTTTTTCTAGATTACCAGCAAATATGTCATATGCTTATGTATACATACACTCTTTCAAACACACATATCTCTGCACTCTACAAAAATAACATTGCCTAGTTTCTGTAGGGAAGTGTTAGAAGGTATCTGTGTCTTATCTATTACAAAAATATTTTTCTCCAGCTGAACCTATATAGAAGTTGCAAGAAACTTTTTTCATTTCTCTTCTTCTACCAACGTGACTCTGCTCATCTGTGATTCTACACGTGTAATTTCATACTATTAATTGCTTTCTGTTATATGGGATAATTTGCAAATTATGGTTTATGACCAAGCTATACTCTTTTAAGAGATGCTCTGTGAGGCAAATCATCTACCTTGTGCTGTTTTGGAGGTTATCATTAATTTGTGGCAAGTAAAATATTGAGTGAATTCATTTGTAGTGTTTATTCAGAAGTAAACTCTATTCTTTAATTAGAGGGGAAAATCCATCTGCTTTGATTTTCAGCTACAGTGCTGAAGCTGGTCAGAAGTAACAATTTGCTTCAGTGAAAGTTTCATATTTTAAAACACAGATTTCTCCTGAATACATTGAAATATTTAGTGAAACAGTACAAAAAAAATGTTATTAGGTGTATTGAAATAATGTTTTCACACACCACAGTGGATGTAATGAGACCATAAGCAGTATAAACTACTAATAAACTATGAATTGTGGAACAAGCTTGAGCACTGGCCTGAAGCTGTCCATACTGTTGATTGCTAGCATGCTCCTTGGCATGTTTTTAGCCTGTACCAACCTATCAAAATCCAGGCAATTTATGGTCATAGTTTACATAATAACATGCAAAATATTCCCAACAGACCATCTGGATGAAGTCATTCCATTTTGGGCTGAAATCTATTTAGGGGAGAGGGCTAGTAAAGCCATATAGGCAGGTGCTCTGCTGCACTACTTGACCTCCATGACAAAGAACAGACTCCGACCAATTTATTTGTAGATGTGGCCATGGAGACCTGCCTATCAGGAAGACTGATGGCACAAAACAACATGAATTGTACTTCTCTTGAGATAAAATGGTGTAATGGCTCAGCAGGGTACAGATATAATGTCTGATTTTCTTCCTTAAAATGTTTTAGGCCTGTGTTGTATCTAATTTTAAGACAGATAAATAAGACAATGACTTGTGTTCTTGAGATGCATGCTTCTTTTCTTACACTGTAAAATTAGTTTAGGGTAACTAGCTCACATATGTTCTGTTAGGTGTTTCAAGTCAGGTGAGATTAATGTCCCACTGACATCCTTCTGACTCTTTTAGCTGAGATGGTGTTTATACACTTTAAGAAGGGGAGATAGATTTACGGCTCTGCGGTTCTTCTTTCTCTTTTGAATTTTCCAGAAAAGACCCTGGGCAACCTTTAGAGATTGTCTTTCTAAGACTTTCACATTAATTTTTTTCCACCGTCTTCTTTTCTATTCAATACTAAAGTGGATTCAGCTGAATTAGCTGTTTACAAATTGAGCTGATTCCAATTAAGATTATGGTGACTCCAGGTATAAAAATAGAATATTTCATTTTTCTGTCAAGGTTGGGTGGCTTTTGCAGTGCATACTAGTAGTCTACAGACCTAGAAACTTAAATTTTGCATGTAAGCAAACATCGAGTCATAGAATCATTTAGGTTGGAAAAGACCTTTAAGATCATCTAGTCCAACCATTGACCCTACTCTACCAGGTCTGCCACTAAACCATGTCTCTAAGCACCACATCTACATGACTTATAAACATATCTAGGGATGGTGACTCACCCACCTCCCTGGGCAGCCTCTTCCAATGTTTGGTAACTCTTTCTGTGAAAAATTTTTTCCTGATGTCCAGCCTAAACCTCCCCTGACACAACTTGAACCTGTTTCCTCTTGTCCTATCGCTAGTTACTTGGGAGAAGAGACCAGCACCCATACAACAGATGACACCAAGTCGAGCGGGAGTGTTGATCTGCTTGAGGGTAGAGTGGCCCTACAGAGGGATGTGGACAGGCTGGATCGATGGGCCAAGGCCAATTGTGTGAGGTTCAACAAGGCCAAGTGCCAGGTCCTGCACTTGGGTCACAACAACCCCATGCAACACAACAGGCTTGGGGAAGAGTGGCTGGAAAGCTGCCTGGCAGAAAAGCACCTGGATGTATTGGTCGACAGTGGGCTGAATATGAACCAGCAGAGTGCCCAGGTGGCCAGGAAGGCCAAGAGCATCCTGGCTTATATCAGAAATAGTGTGGTGAGCAGGACTAGGGGACTGATTGTCCCTCTGTACTCAGCACTGGTAAGGCCGCACACCGAGCACTGTGTTCAGTTTTGAACAGTTTTTGTCCCTCACTACAGGAGGGATATTGAGGTGCTGGAGCATGTCCAGAGAAGGGCAACAAAGCTCGTGAGGAGTCTAGAGCACAAGTTTTATGACGAGCAGCTGAGGAAACTGAGGTTGTTTAGCCTGGAGAAAAGGAGGCTGAGGGGAGACCTTCTCACTCTCTACAACTACCTGAAAGGAGGTTGTAGCAAGGTGGGGAATGGTCTCTTCTACCAAATAACAAGCAATAGGACAAGATGAAGCGGCCTGAAGTTGTGCCAGGGGAGGTTTAGATTAGGTATTATGAAAAATTTCTTCACCAAAATGGTTGTCAAGCATTGGAACAGGCTTCCTAGGGAAGCCTACGCATCATCAAGATGTATAGATGTGTTGCTGAGGGACACGGTTTAGTGGTGGACTTGGCAGTGTTAGGTTAATGGTTGGACTTGATGGTCTGAAAAGTCTTTTCCAACCTAAATGATTCTATGATTCTGTACATACACACACACAAAGTATTTTAGATGTTCTCTCTCCCCCCCACTGTGGGCTGAGCAGGTCTAATTGACTTCTGTTAAAGCATTCTATATTTAAGGAATAGTTATTAACCCTACTGCAGTTTAAATAATCTTATTTTTCACAGGTTCTGCACAGGAGATGATTTCATTACCTTACAACATCCTGAATCTGAATTTTAATTGTTCTGTTTAGGATGAACTCCAACAGACCTACCTTAAATTGCAATGATTCTTCAACAGTTCAGATGAGTTTTATGGGAAACATATAACTGCAAGATGCCCATCATGAGTTATTGACCTCTTTTTCCAATGGCAATTACTGATGTGCATTGAAACACATCAGCAGTTTTTGAATATGACTACAGTCACCACTGTGCTTCTGTTCTAGATGTGTATTGCATAAGTAAGCAAATGCTCTTACCACATCAAGATTGGATACTGTTTAGCATCTAGAGATCTTTTTGTGTGGAAATACTATTTGTATTACAATATTTTCGGAAAGCTAGCTGGAGTTTGTGCAAATTCTTTATATGACGTTCTTATTTAGAACGGGCACATTCTCCCTATATAGAATTTAGAGAAGACATTAGTAAGAGTCATATTCCTTGAGGAGAAATGATCTATATGTTCCTATATGACACTATTCAGGAATGCCATAGAAAACAGGAGTTTAAAACATTTATCATCAAATTATTGGGACATTTTCTTTTCCTTTGTTTCCCTTTTCTACCAAAATATAAAACTGGATTTCCTCAAAATTAATGTGAGCAGGGAGGATGAGGAAATACAGACACTGAACTAGAGGTCAACTTCTGGGCTTGTGTCTGGCTCACTAGATGGTCTAAAATAAATCATAACTTCTCCAATTACATTTTGATTATTCCACAGAATGCTGTAAATGATTCTTCACTTTTTCTTATGAGCATTGTGAAATAAATTCTGAGCAGGACTTTGACATCCTGAAATGAGCAAACAGTCTTAATGCAACACATCATCATCTATGTAGGACAGGAGAAAGAATGGTGGAGTCTGGAGAAAGAGGGATCTTTTAGAAAACATAAATTAGGTCTGCAGAAACTGAGTAGAATTTATAATAAATGGCCTAGATCAGAAGGAAAGACTAAAGAAGAGAGAGATAAATAATATTTATTCCCACCTCATCTGTTGCTGCACTAGATTCTCTGGGGTTTTTTGCATCTGAACTCTGTAGATTAGCTTCATGTTTACTTATATGTGACAGGACATTTGCATAAATTTGCAAAGGGCTCGGTTTTACTGATGACACTTGTAAATCTCAGCAGGTAAATGTGAGATTAAAGGCAGATACTGCTTATCCGTCTATCTAGTGGAGCTGAGTACAGAGTGATAAGCTGTCAGCCGTGAATGCTGATATAATTTATTCTTGTAACAGTGATTGTAAAAGGGATAGAAAATGGCAAATTTATAATGCATTCTTGTCACATAGATTGTAATGAGAACACAAAATATCACAAACTTAATTTGTTCTAGTGCAAATTGTCAAACTGCAATGAGAACAGAAGATAGCATAAAAAAGTACCAATTCTCTGGGCTTCCTAAAATGCAATCTCACTGTTGCCTTCAAATGACATTTTCCAAGATTCCCTCAGTCTGCTCCATTGTACAGTGTTTTTTTGTTCACTTAGCCATCTCTTTGTGTCTCGTTAGAAATACGCACATTTTGTAAAAATGTAATGTGGTCATGCATTTTTTTCACAAGAAGTCATTTTAGAAATATTTCATGCCTTTGATCATTGTAAAGATAATGTAAGAGGATGACACTTTGCAGCTAAACATGGAATTTAAACCAAGTAGACCAATCTGGGTCAGCTTGAGAAGGGTTGTGGGTGGTTTTGGGCAGCAAATATATACTGCATTCATATTGTTGAGTGGCGTTTAAGAAAAGTAGCCTGCGTTTGAAGTACTGTGTGATATTCAATATAACTTTTAATACTTTCTAGGGCTTCAATCAAGTCTTTTATTTACTTATAGTCTTTATTCAGACCGGGTAGGACATATTTTCTTATCTCCAGTAATTCTGGAAACTCAGTGAGTTTATTTCCTAATTGGTTGCACAAAAAGCTCTCTCAAGCATAGATGCTTCGGATAGTCCTTTTGACAAAAAGGATTTGTTTTCTAACATACTGATTAAAACTGATTCACATTAAGAAGCAGCTCTTAAAAAATTACATTTGGACATCAGTTTTCAACCCCATGTTTTGGCAGACAGTTAGCTTTCACAACAGATTCACAATGACATGTTTTTCAAATCAAACTAGCAAACATACAACTTCCTAGAGGGTTCATCAGGTTTTAGACAGGGATCTCTAAAAGCAGATTAGCCAGTCCTACAGATACATATTTTTCTTAAAGTGTATTGTTACCGTGCTTACTGCTGTTACGTAACACAAATTACTTATCGAAGCATGAAGGCTTAGCAGACAGAGCAGCATTCTTTTCCTCCTTTTTTAAATCAGCATTTTCCTGAGAAGGATCTTTATCGATGGAATGAGAGTAAAGGATGTTGGTTGTTTACTTGGAGCTGCCCAAGTTCCTCTGGGATTTGTTGTGCTTTGTTCTCCAGCAGTTGGGTTTCCCAGTTCTTTTCAGGGATGTCTCTGAGCATTCATCCTGTCAAGCCTTGTACTGTGGTACCGTCTGTTTTCCCCAACTTTTGTAATTATTGAATTTTGCTGGTTTAGTCAGATTTTTGTCAAACTCTTAGACCATTTCCCGCTTTTGTTTCTGCATGTGCTTGTTAAATCACTTCATTGGGTTTGTTGATTTAAGTCAATGAACACTTCGACGTAAAACCAGACTAAACCAGACTTAGTTCTGCTCTGTCCTCTTCTGTTCAGTACCATTTATTCTGCAATCACATAGATAAATTTTTGTCCTAAAATATTCAATGTTGTTGCAGATAGGGCTTTGTTTTCCTACTGGCATGATCAACATTGCCAATGAAATTCATTAATGATTATTGATAGCAATTCTTTTCTTAGAAGTAATTTCTAAAGAATGTCTTGATGATATTATAGTGTATACTTATTGAAAAATATCAACAAATTCACTTTGGAAGATGCAATGCCCAGTGAAGATTTATTGGGCAAATACTCCATTAGAAAGAGAGCTAAAAAGAGCCAGTAATTTCTGAGCTATCTACAGTTTAACTATAATACATTAAAGTTGTAATGTACATGTTTTAACTATGATGGAAAAGTAGCAAATGAAGCATTGAAGTATAATGCTTTTTTGTAAGTGCCAATGTAGCATAATCAGGGACATTTAAGCAAAACAATGATAAATACTGTGATAAAATGAATCTGTCAGATTGGTTACACAGGTGGATGAACTAAAATGTAGTTTAAAGTAGAAAATCATGAGACTGAAGCTCTGTTTTTTCACTTCTCACAGTCTTCTTTCGGTAAACTGATATTTTCAATCCTACTGTTTCCCTAAAATACAGTATCTGTTTAACGAGCAAGACTCAGAAGCAAAAAAATAAAATCATTGTTCCTGTATTCTTTTTCTTTGTTGTATTTTGGTTACTTGAATATTGAATTTTCCCCTTCTATTTTGATTATTCTTTTGCACATTTTGCAATAAACACTACAACAATTTTGGTTGCATTGAAGATAGTCAATAGTGTATTCTTTTTTTCTCAAATTTGTCTGTATATCCCTAAAATTCTGCCGACTCTTAAAATTTTAATTTTTTATGCTCTAGCAGTCTGTCCTGACCATTGAAACTTGACAAGATTAGAAATGAGGAAAGTACCAACATCTTTACATGTATTCTTCACATTTTACTACCATGTTGCATTCAACCAACAAGAAGATCTCCTAAACAAACTTGTGAATGGTGAATTTTGTGAATCTAGCTTAGAATTTTGAGTTATGGTTTAACTTCCCAGACATGACTATGGAATGAATAGTCAGTTGAAATAATAATTTACACTTTTTTTTTTAAAAAGATACTGGTGTAATTAAAACACTTTGTGTTGAAATTACTGCTATAACTGTATTTCATTTGTATTTGAAACAGAAAAAAATAAATTTGTACTGATAAATGTCTGAGAACACAGCAATACAAATTCAAGCTTTTAAAAAAAATCTGCTTAGTTGTCTGCAGAATAATTAGAATGTTTGAATCCAAGTGCCATCTTTAAATAAAAAAATATTTCTGAAGTACTGGATGTATATTAAATGCAGATTATTGGAGGACATAATCGTAACTGCTTTGATGTACAAAAATTCACTTCTGCACACTGGAAACTGCTTCCAGTTCTGCCCTTGAAGACAGATGTGAACTTTCCACTTCATTGACTAGAGAGGTTTTTTTGGAGAGAGCTCCATAAATGGTTCATTTGCAAGTACACTGTATATTATTCTAGTGTCAAAGGCTTGGGAATTGATTACAGACACTATAATATAGATATGATAATTTCTGTTATGCTTTAGAATGAAATTTGAATTCTCTGTGCCATACATCTGGAGTTATGGTCTCTGTGATACAGTCTTCATGCATTTATGTTTGCAGCTCTCCATAACCCATGTTTGCAAAGGCTCTTCTGGCTAAGTTTATTTAAAATTTCTACCAATTTATGGAGTAGTTGATTTTGTTTTATTCAGGCAGATGCCTATTTTACCAGAAAGGTTACTTTGGATTTTATTTTTTTAAATTTGGCTTACATGATATAAACTATTTTTTTAAAATAATTTAAAATGTAAATGAGAATTCTAATTAAAATATATAAGTGCATAAAATATAAGTAAGTTTCTATTCCAAAGCCACCTTTCTTTAAAAAAAAAAATCAGATCAAACATGTAAAAAAAGTATATCCTGGTTTTATAAAGTGCAAGTTAAGGTTGTTCAGGTGCCACAAAGCCAAGAACTAAACAATTATTCTGAATGGTTTTATCAAAAGGTTGTGGTTTTGTTTCTTTTTTCTTGAAATTGTGATAATTTTAGAAAAATACAGAGATTCAGAGGCAACCACTAAAGTCTGTTCCACTTCTTTTTTTATAAAATGTTGTTATTTCATTATTTTCAGACCATTCTTATATGAATATTCTGAGGAGAGCAGAGAGGTTATAAATAGCAGAGAAAACTGCGGATCTGTCTCTGAAGAACAAAATTACCATAAAAATACATGTAAAATTTTTGCTCAAGATTTTTGCACAGAACAGTGGAGGTGCTCTCTGGATAAGACTCTCGGTTTAGTTTAATCACCTGAATTCCACTGGCTGAATTTGGACTGATGTAGCCTAAGAACAGAGATGAAGACCTTTTTTTCATGAACAACCCTTTTACAGAAAAAAATGCGTATTGTGTGTTTGTTTATGTCATGTCTAACCCTGCTGACTCTTTTCTTGTTCAGCTTCTCTCTTTTGTCTCCGTCTTACCTTCTTTTTTCTCTCCCCACCCC